>QNTS01000212.1:841663-1003808 GCA_003317085.1 Hucho hucho
ATTTGATTGTACATGGCCCCGTCCATCGTCCCTTTGATGCGGTGAAGTTGTCCTGTCCCCTTAGCAGAAAAACACCCCCAAAGCATAATGTTTCCACCTCTATGTTTAACGGTGGGGATGGTGTTCTTGGGGTCATAGGCAGCATTCCTCCTCCTCCAAACACGGCAAGTTGAGTTGATGCCAAAGAGCTCCATTTTGGTCTCATCTGACCACAACACTTTCACCCAGTTGTCCTCTGAATCATTCAGATGTTCATTGGCAAACTTCAGACGGGCATGTATATGTGCTTTCTTGAGCAGGGGGACCTTGCGGGCGCTGCAGGATTTCAGTCCTTCACGGCGTAGTGTGTTACAAATTGTTTTCTTGGTGCCTATGGTCCCAGCTGCCTTGAGATCATTGACAAGATCCTCCCGTGTAGTTCTGGGCTGATTCCTCCCCGTTCTCATGATCATTGCAACTCCACGAGGTGAGATCTTGCATGGAGCCCCAGGCCGAGGGAGATTGACAGTTCTTTTGTGTTTCTTCCATTTGTGAAACGTCGCACCAACTGTTGTCACCTTCTCACCAAGCTGCTTGGTGATGGTCTTGTAGCCCATTCCAGCCTTGTGTAGGTCTACAATCTTGTCCCTGACATCCTTGGAGAGCTCTTTGGTCTTGGTGGAGAGTTTGGAATCTGATTGTTTGATTGCTTCTGTGGCCAGGTGTCTTTTATACAGGTAACAAACTGAGATTAGGAGCACTCCCTTTAAGAGTGTGCTCCTAATCTCAGTTTCTTACCTGCATTTTTCTGGATTCTTTTGTTATTCTGTCTCTCACTGTTCAAATAAACCTACCATTAAAATTATAGACTGATAATTTCTTTGTCAGTGGGCAAACGTACAAAATCAGCAGGGATCAAATACTTTTTTCCCCTCACTGTATGTAATGTTTCATGTTTTGTGTGGACCCCAGGAAGAGTAGCTGCTGCTTTTGCAACAGCTAATGGGGATCCCAAAAAAATACCAGAATTCTCAACACCCCAAGTTCCATTCAGGTAATCCAACCATAAATGATCAGCATTGTCATCACACTGCAGGCCCGCAACAATTCATCATTGGCTCTTGTTTTAACCCAAGTACTTGCTCGAGGCATCGGCCCAATGGTACAGTTCTAGACAATCCTGTATCTATAAGAAATTAAGCTAGTCCAATGGTATATTCAAATAAGGGGTTACCAACTGAGCATAGTTGGAGGCATAGGCCTAATGTTTCAGTTCTAGGCAATCTTGTATCTATTCTAATTCAAGCCAACTCCATGGTATTTTCTGTTGAACATGGCATGTTTGTATTAGAAACTCTGTCTGATCTGAAATCCTGCAGCTGTGGCCTTGGATGGATTCATGTAAATGCCAGAAGTTTGATTCTAAAATAGATTTTATTGTAACTCTGGATTGTCAAACCAACATGGACATTCTGGTTATAACTGAATCTAGGGTGGCAGGTAGCCTAGTGGTTAGAGCGTTGGGCCAGTAACCGAAAGGTTGCTGGATCGAGTCCCTGAGCTGACAAGGTAAACATCTGTTGTTCTGCCCCTGAACAAGGCAGTGTTAGGTTCTAGGTTCTAATAGTAAAGTGTTAGGTTCTAATAGTAAAAAAAAAGTCTACGGACACTATGAAAGCTTAACCAAGTTTATTCTGCCCATAGGATCAATACAGCTGCATTAGACAAAACATGTTTCCACCACCACAAGTATATATACTCCAATTTAGGCACTCCTCCTCTCCAATCCTTACATCTATTATGGTTCGACAGGAAGACGAAGTAATAGGGTAAAGAACCATAATTCTGACCTCAACCCCTTATTTGCCTAATCCACATATGTCCATCCCTATCCCCTATAGCAATCCTGTGACTTCCTCCCGTCCACCCAACACATTCCAAAGCCATCTGTCTCCTACAGATAACCATTAACTTCTGATGTAAAAACCAGTTTCTATCACTCCTCAGATATTATACTTCTGAGTATAACAATGTTCAAAGTTGAACCCAGAGTCTAACAGTCCCCCGTTTTGAACATTTTAACTCCATACTGTTCAACATTATATACACTTGGAAATTATTTATAAATGGACAAACAATAATAATAAAACATGAACAAAAAATAAAACATGATTATCATTCATAGTAAGGCTTATGGCCTCTGTTCTATATGCACATTCTTATTTCCATCTCTCATCACACAGAATGCCATTCCAGATGAAGCTGTTGGCTTCCTCCCCTTCAGCTGGAGCTGCTTTTAGTTTCTCCACTTTCTCCTTCCGGTTCCTAAGAGAGTGATAGCATAAGACTTGGAAAGCAACAAAAAGACACACAAAACATAACAGTATTAACAATGTGGTAAGCTATGCATAATTATATATGCATGAAAACCAGTCTTAGACCATGACAATTCTCACTCTCTACTTACCTGACTCTGCCTCCAGGATCATTTTCTGCTGAATTACACAAAAATGAAAGCCATAAAAAGCCTGCTTATGCTTTTGCCCAGTCTTCCCCTTCCCGGCCCCAGGTTCCGAGAGGTATTCCCAAGCAATGTCATTTTCACTTTGTTCCCCATCTCCTCCATTGCCACCTGATAGGCAAGTCACCGGATTGGCAAGTCACCTGACAGACATGTGCGTATCCCTAATCAACGCTCCATCCTCTTGAGGTAACTCAGCACTGTATATGCTTTCACATCAATGCCTTCACAATTTTATTAACCAATAAAGCAGCTAACCCAACCCAACTATGATGTTTAAAATAGCTCCCTCCCAGACCCCACCCATCTGCATGTCTACAGTGGAATCTAGTCTCTCTCTCTCTCGCTCTTTAGCTCTGCTTCCTCTGTCATGGTGTCTTCAAGCTCACCCATTATGCAGCTGGAACTCACTTAACGTGAGAACTATGCACCCACCGAGGAGAGACATGACGATCTTTACCGCTGCAGGTGCTGTAAGGAGTATTGTGTGTGGACCAGACCAACGCTGTCCCAACACTCAATCTCCAAATTTCAGCCCGTGCCCTCGGTTATCTCCTGCTCCTCGTGCTGCTTTCACCTGAGGATATACACACTGCACCACATGGGTCATTTCCTGACAACATAGTGATCTTGCCACAGGAGGAGAGTCTAATTTGTGACATTTGAATAACAGACCCCCCTGTACTCCCATCGGGTCTCCCAGTTACCAGTTACCAAGCCATGTGACATGAGTCCTCAAACTGATATCCCAACAATGCTACTAAAATAACCCCTGCTACAACCAACATGGCCCATGACTGTAGCCTCCTTCAATTACTGTCCCTACAGCGACTGCCGTGAGAATAACTACTGCATGTAATCTGTCAAGTGTTTGCCGGCTGTTAGAAATTGGGAAAGATATTTCATGAGTTGGACGAATATCCAACCTAACAAAACTCTGAGTCACAGGTTTCTTGAAAGTTTACCACAGTGTCTGAAATGCCACCACTATCTCTTCTACTCTCACCATGATCTGGGTATGTGTAATGTTCAATTTAACTTCATAATAGTCCCTATATTGTGCACAGTTAGCTGTCCTCCCTCTCCTATGAGCTATCTCCTGTAACAATATACTTAGTCTCTGGGGATGATAGTCCTCTACCACCACAACCTTAATTTATGAGCCCCCACAGATCTCCACTGCAGTCACATTCCATCTAACCCATAACACACTAGTCACTACTCCTAATGCACTTCTACAGTTATAAACATACTAAAACATTCTCAAATCAATTAGTCAATTGTCCCTCCTCTGGAACAATGATCACTCTTATATTGACTTGGAAAAGAAAGACAAAAAAAGTATGTGTTTAATAACTTCACACCACCCTTGATGCGATTAAAACTGGTGAAAGAACAGTCCATCCGTTACGTTCTATACCCATGTTATGCTGGTCTCCATGCCCTCTCTTTCATTTTTATCCTTGGGTGTTATCGCAAAACACAGACTATGAGCCTTGTATGCAATTAATTGTACCATATCATCCAGCCATCTCTATGTATCGATGCGATTTAACATTACAATTCTGATGACATCGTAAAACAAAAGACAACAAAAAAAACATTCATGGTTGACCCAAGCTATCATCCAGTGAGTTTTCTAACAACCTCCCTGTCGGAGGATACTTAGAGATTTCTGGAGCCTCCCTAGCCCTAATAAATTTGAGCAGCACCCTCACTGCTCGAAAGCAACTATCTCTCGCTGTATCCGAATCATAACTAAAACATTTTATAAATTATCCAACCCAAATTCAGAATGACAGTCCTTAGTGCTTACTTTGATTCCATGACTCAATATTCAAGCTTCTCAACTTAGCACACATCATCCCTGTTAGAATGTACATTTATAAACGGAACCTTGTATTGCCAGTAATAACTCTTCTCATTACAGGTCCCCTTTGTCCCTGTTTTCGTGTCGCAAGTGGCCTGGTAATGAAAGATCAGTATCTCAATGCATACTTAGTCTAAATTGTTCGCAGTGTGTAGACCACCCCCCACCCCTTCCTTCTCCCGGCACTTATCATTCTAGCGTGTCTTTTTCAGATAGCGTTTACAGTTCCTCTTCCCAACGGCACATGTAACTCTTCCCATTTGATGGCCCTTGATAATGTCCCGATTTCAATATAAATAGATACATCCGTTTCTCCTACGTGCACGAGTCTCTCACCTGAGCCGTTACCCAGGTGAATGGCTCGGACTTAGATAGTGTTAAAATTCACTGTCACATTGAGCGCCTTTGTCGCTCTTTCTTCAGCCAGTTAGGGAGGGTTTCGAGGTTCATACACACTGTTTGTGGTCAAATTATTCCTACCATGCATTAAGACACGATCTGACAACACCTTCCATGATAACCTCAAAAAAGGACAGATCAAAACAACAGTTTAGTTCAATTCATTTCTGTTTCAGGAAATTCAGACAAGCATTGACTATATGACAAATTATTACATTAACCTTTTCTTAATAACATTATCTCTACGACAAATGTCAAAGAGCATAACAACATACTGTTAAAACCATTTTCTAAATTTGTTCATACTCCCTTATTTTACTGGCGGCCTCTCGGAAGAGTTACCAGATCAGGAAGTTAGCACCTTAACCCATTCGAGAATCCCACACTCCATAAATCCCAATCTGGTGAATTATTTTTTTCGAAACAAAAACTAAAAATGAAATCAGCAACACACATATCACAATCCATTTGGATCAACTGTCATCCCTTATTAACATATTTGACTTTATATGCAGACTGAACAAAGTACATTTGTATATTTGCCCAAAGACCAGGACCCCAGGGAACTAGTAATTTTCCCTTCAAACACATACATAAGGAAATAATAGTATCTCCTGAAGCGATGGTAAAATAGAACAGAAACTGGTGTTTCTCATTCATATTAGAATTAAATCCCACCTGTTTCTATCATTTCTAGTGAGATTCATGCCTCACCAGAAAATCAGAATACAGGGCATTCGAAACCATTAAATATTTCCTCTCCTTTTTCCCTTCAGAAACCATTTCAAAACCTTCCAAACGTTTCCATCCTTCTGCATACCCAATTTAAAGATGAATTGAAAAGACCCCATCCAAAATAAATCCCACAGTATCGACACCACTAACGCATATTCTTATCCTGTAAATTGTGTGTGCATGCTGGTGTGTGTGGTAAACCGTAGGTCAAAAACACACATGAACAGGCCTCACTTATCTGGAACTCCATTTCTGGCCTAATCCAGATACTTTCAGAATATCACTAACTGCTCTCCCCAATACCACAGTCACCGGGGACATTTCAACGAGAGATCATGAAAACCCCTCTTCTGGAAAAGAAAGTGTACCTTTCTATAGCATTCACTATGCTACATTTTAATCAGCAATCCAAAAGTATTAATTATAAACCAAACATGATAATTGTAAATCCACTGTCCTTACTCCAATCATTAAATGTTTGTTTCAATCCACCAACATTTTTGTATCTTTTATTTAGCATGTATTATTCTCCATAACCACCGCACTTCAATGTTCATGAACTAACTAAAAAAAAATTACGTTCATTTTAGGTTTAGTAACCCCTTTGCTAATTCCTCGTTATCTCTCCACCCTTTCATACATTCTAGAAAGCTATTTCAGAATAAGACGAAATAAAATGTCTCATGAGATCAAAAAAAAACAAGGCTTTCTGAGTTTGCAAGGAGTGTTTGGCCAGATAATTTAAACCTGTTACCTCTAGAATCTATTCCCCTGGCATTTTGCCTAGATTCTTCAACGCAAAATACTTATTTTTTTCTGTGCTAAATTTGACCAATTTCTCATCATAAGGAATCCGCAATATTTGATCCTGGCCTCTACTAAAAAGTTGGGTAAGATGTGATCTGATACATCTTCCTTCACATAGAAACTGTAATCTCTATAAACCACTGTATATAAATCTCTGTATACCCTTGATCGAACCGATGGTATACACCGATGTGACATTTCCTCTCCTGCTACTCTCAAAAGGATTTGTTGTTGCTCTTTTAAAAAAGATGCAAATGCTTGTATAGTGGAATTTTCTTCGAATGCAGCAGTTTCCAGAATCACCTTACACTCATTCTTCCAATGTCTGATAGCTCCCTGTTTTAGATGTGGGACAACCTCCTTACACTTTGATGTTTTTTCGCTATGTTTCTTTGTCTTACCTTGGTCATTGAAACCACTGTTAGTGACTTTCACTGTTAGTATTAACTTCTTAGGGAGCGGCTCCCGAGGTGACGGTTTTGGAGAGTCTGGCATGCCCAAAGTAAAATGCCTCCCACTTCAGAGTGTTTTCTATCCAAAGCTACTAATTATATGCATATCCTAGGTTCTGGGCATGAGTAACAGGCAGTTTACTTTGGGCACGTTTTTCATCCGAACTTCAAAATACTGCCCCCTAGCCCTAAGAAGTTAAGAAACGTTTAAAGTTCTTGAAATTTTCTGTATTGACTGACCATGTCTTAACTTCTAAGGGAGCGGCTCCCGAGGTGACGGTTTTGGAGAGTCTGGCGTGCCCAAAGTAAAATGCCTCCCACTCAGGCCCAGAAAATAGGATATGCACATAATTAGTACTATTGGATAGGAAACACTCTGAAGTTTATAAAAGTGTTAACATAATGTCTGAGTGTAACAGAACTCATTTAGCAGGCAAAAACCAGAGAAAAAAACATCAGAAATCAGTTTCTGGTGACCTTTGGCACACTCCCTATTGAATCCATTTGTTACCAGGACTGAGACTGCAGTACCTATGGCTTCCACTAGATGTCAGCAGTCTATATACAAAGACTCAGAGAGATTGGAGTAAACACAACGAATAGGTACAGGAAATGGCATGGGGACCTGAAATGTCATGTTCAAAAGAGCCCGCGCTCAGACCGACCTCACGGGGTGAAATAAAATGAATATATTCCATATCCACTGGTAGGCTCAATTTATAATAGCGATTATAAGTATTTTCCTATCGATTCCTACGTAAAATTGACCATAAACTAAACAAATCCTTTTCAAATATCCATATAAACTTGCGCAAGAGAAGTGCAAAGTTACCCGCTAAGCTGGTTGGATTTTCTGAACATAACACACCAACCAAACGGAGATTTATGGATATAATAAATGACTTTTTCTAACAAAAAAGACATTGGATGTCTAAGTAGTTAAATTGCATAGATCATAAAATTCATTTTGCTGCCTTATTTATAGACCTTTCCAAGACATTTGATACTGTTGACCATCACATGGTAACAGGCTGATTGGTCGGCTGTTTGAGCCAGTAAAGGGTGCTTTGCCATTCTTGGCTAACGGAATTACATTTGCTTCCCTCCAGGCCTCAGGGAACACACTTCCCTGTAGACTTAGATTGAAGAGATGGCAAATAGGAGTGAGTCCTCTATCATATAAGTCCTCTATCATCCTCAGTAATTTTCCATTCAAGTTGTCAGACCCAGGTGGCTTGTCATTGTTAATAGACAACAAACATTTCATCTCTTCCACACTTATTTCATGGAATTCCCAAAAATTATAATGCTTGTCTTTCACAGTTTGGTAAGTTATGCATGGTTGTGTAGGTTAAGAATTTGTTTTTGCATGTCATGAAAAAATATGATTCTTCATGGGAATGCATCCCAAAAGGCTCCATGTTCCTTATATTGTGCAAAACTTTTTAACCAGTTTCCCACGCTTGTTCAATGAAACAAACAATTAATGAACATGCACCTGTGGAACGGTCGTTAAGACTAACAGCTTGCAGACGGTAGGCAATTAAGGTCACAGCTATGAAAACGTAGGACACTAACGAGGCCTTTCTACTGACTCTAAAAACGACAAAAATAAAGATGCCCAGGGGCCCTGCTCATCTGTGTGAACGTGCCTTAGGCATGCTGCAAGGAGGCATGAGGACTGCAGATGTGGCCAGGGTAATAAATTGCAATGTCTGTCCTGTGAGACGCCTAAGAAAGCGCTACAGGGAGAAAGGACGGACAGCTGATCGTTCTTGCAGTGGCAGTACACGTGTAACAACACCTGCACGGGATCGGTACATCTGAACATCACATCTGCGGGACAAGTACAGGATGGCAACAACAACTGCCCGAGTTACACCAGGAACGCACAATCCCTACATCAGTGCTCAGACTGTCTGCAATAGGCTGAGAGAGGCTGGACAGGGCTTGTAGGCCTGTTGTAAGGCAGGTCCTCAACTATGTGCACAAACCCACCGTCGCTGGACCAGACAGGACTGGCAAAAAGTGCTCTTCTCTGACGAGTCCAGGGGTGATCATTGGATTTGCGTTTATCGTAGAATGAGAAAAAATACAGACCTTCCCTATACCGTAATCTTCAAAAATTAGTGGTTTGATGATTAAATAACAAGAAATCAACTTTCTAGAACATAATAACAATAGACTTCATCAAAAATGCATTACCGTTACACCGAGGCCTGTACTCTGGAGTGGGATTTATTTGGAGGTGGAGGATCCGTCATGGTCTGGGGCGGTGTGTCACAGCATCATCGGACTGAGCTTTTTGTCATTGCAGGCAATCTCAACGCTGTGCATTACAGGGAAGACATCCTCCTCCCTCATGTGGTACCCTTCCTGCAGGCTCATCCTGACATGACCCTCCAGCATGACAATTCCACCAGCCATACTGCTCGTTCTGTGCGTGATTTCCTGCAAGACAGGAATGTCAGTGTTCTGCCATGGCCAGCAAAGAGCCCGGATCTCAATCCCATTGAGCAAGTCTGGGACCTGTTGCATCGGAGGGTGAGGGCTAGGGCCATTCCCCCCAGAAATGTCCGGGAACTTGCAGGTGCCTTGGTGGAAGAGTGGGGTAACATCTCACAGCAAGAACTGGCAAATCTGGTGCAGTCCATGAGGAGGAGATGCGCTATAGTAATTAATGCAGCTGGTGGCCACACCCCCCTTTGTTCAGGGACACATTATTCCATTTCTGTTAGTCACATGTCTGTGGAACTTGTTCAGTTTATGTCTCAGTTGTTGAAACCTGTTATGTTCACACAAATATTAACACGTTAAGTTTGCTGAAAATAAACGCAGTTGACAGTGAGAGGATGTTTCTTTTTTTGCTGAGTTTAGTTCTGCTGTTAGAACCAGTAAAGGCCGCATTACCGCTCTTGGGTAGCGGAATTACTTTGGCTTCCCTCCAGGTCTGAGGACAAAGACTTTCCTTTAGGCTCAGATTAAAGATATGACAGGCAGGAGTGGCTATAGAGTCAGCTACCATCCTCAGTAGCTTTCCATCTAAGTTGTCAATGCCTGGAGGTTTGTCATTATTGATCGATAACAATAATTTGTCCACCTCTCCCGCAATAACTTTAAATGTTAAGTTTGCTGAAAATAAACACAGTTGACAGTGAGAGGACGTTTCTTTTTTTGCTGATATATATATATATATATATATATTCATATTCATATTCTGCTGGCTAAGAAATGAGTTACAGTATGTTGTGTTGTATCTAGCACACTATTTTCAGCTGTCTAAATGAGGACACAGGCCTTTGGGTTGCATGGGTTTGGATAACGTTTTAACTTTCATTTTTAGTTTTTATTGGAATTAATTTTGTAATGAATACTCGGGTCATGATTTCACATGACAATGAATGGCTCACAGTGGTAGGAATTGTTTGTATTCAGATAGTTGGTGGCTACAGTGTTTGTCTTATGTTTATTAACTTCTTAGGGAGTAGCGCACGAGGTGACCGTTTTGGAGAGCCTGGCGTGCCCAAAGTAAAATGCCTCCCATTCAGGCCCAGAAAATAGGATATGCACATATTTAGTACCATTGGATAGGAAACACCCTGAATTTTCTAAAAGTGTTAACATGTTGTCTGAGTATAACAGAACGGATATGGCAGGCAAAAACCAGAGGAATTTCTGTCCTGGAAAAAGTGGTTGACACATTGCTCATTTGGAACCCCTCCCTTATGAAAATGCCCATATAAGGGCATATGAATGCAGTACCTATCGCTTCCTCTGGATGTCAACATTCTCGAGAAAGTGTTCTGATTCTTCTTAGTTGCTTTTAGAGCAGAGAAGACGAATAAGTAAGTGTCCCCACAGATGTCCTTACAAGAAAATGCGCGCTCCCGGCTGGCGCGCTCTGTGTTTTTTTCCTTTCTTAAACGTCCAGTTTATATTCCGGTTGAAATATTATACAACATATACATTAAAGTGTTCCTAAGGATACATTAGCCAGAGCAGTCCAGGTTTGTCGTCATCTGGGACAACGCAAGTTTCCACCGGGCTGCTCTGGTCCGCAATTGGTTCATTGACCATCCGCAAGTTTTAATGCTCAACCTGCCACCATATTATACATTTCTAAACCCAATAGAAGAATTTTCTTTTGCGTGGCGTTGGAAGGTACACGATCGCCAACCCCACCAACGCATATGACTTCTCCAGGCGATGGAGTAGGCCTGTGGTGACATAGACGAGGGGGCATGCCAGGGCTAGATACGGTACTTCCCACCCCCATGTTTAGCCAGAGAGAACATTGCTTGTGATGTTGATGAGGTGCTGTTGCCAGACAATATGCACCAAAATAGTTTTTTTTCTTTATAGTAACAAGCCTATTTGTTTATCTTCTACTCTATTTGTTTTGTCTGTTACTGTTCATCCCGAAATCTGGATGAAAATACAATGTTGAGAAAGAAGAAATGTAATCCCCCCCTTGCATTTCTGTTTATAGTGTAAATATATCCTGAATATGCATACACACAGTTGAAGTCAAAAGTTTACATCCACCTCAGCCAAATACATTTAAATCAGTTTTCCACAATTCCTGACATTTAATCCTCGTAAAAATGCCCTGTCTTAGGTCAGTTAGGATCCCCACTTTATTTTAAGAATGTGAAAAGTCAAGAATAATAGTAGAGAGAGAGATTTCAGCTTTTATTTATTTCATCACATTCCCAGTGGGTCAGAAGTTTACATACACTCAATTAGTGTTTGATAGCATTGCCTTTAAATTGTTTAACTTGGGTCAAACATTTTTGGTAGCCTTCCACAAGCTTCCACAATAAGTTGGATAATTTTGGCCCATTCCTCCTGACAGAGCTGGTGTAACTGAGTCAGGTTTGTAGACCTCCTTGCTCGCACACGTTTTTTCAGTTCTGCCCACACATCTTCTATGGGATTGAGGTCAGGGCTTTGTGATGGCCACTCCAATACCTTAACTGTTGTCCTTAAGCCATTTTGCCACAACTTTGGAAGTATGCTTGGGGTCATTGTCCATTTGGAAGACCCATTTGCAACCAAGCTTTAACTTCCTGACTGATGTCTTGAGATCTTGCTTCAATATATCCACATAATTTTCCTGCCTCATGGTGCCATCTATTTTGTGAAGTGCACCAGTCCTTCCTGCACCAAACACCACCACAACATGCTGCCACCCCCGTGCTTCACGGTTGTGATTGTGTTCTTCGGCTTGCAAGCCTCCCCCTTTTTCCACAAACAACTGGATTCGTTATCCCTTTCATGCCCTGCCTCCAGTCCACCTACCGATATCTGAACGAGAAAGCCTCATTGAAATTGTAACAAGCAGTTCTGTGAAAATTGAATTTAATCAGAAGCCACTGCCAGATTTCTGGATAGGTTTGCGCTCAGAGTTTAATGCCTTGGCAAATCACGCTGTTAAGACACTGATGCCCTTTGCAACCACGTACCTATGTGAGAGTGGATTCTCGGCCCTCACTAGCATGAAAACTAAATACAGGCACAGACTGTGTGGAAAATAGTTTAAGACCGAGACTCTCTCCAAAAACCTCACTCATTCTTATGTTTAGGCACACCTGTTAATGTAAATGTCTTCCAGGTGACTACCTCATGAAGCTGGTTGAGAGAATGCCAAGAGTGTGCTAATCTGTCATCAAGGCAAAGGATGGCTAATTTGAAGTATCTCAAAATATATTTTCTATTTTGATTTGTTTAACACTTTTTTGGTTACTACACGATTCCATTTGTGTTATTTCATATAGTTTGACATCTTTACTATTTTCTACATTGTAGAATAACAGTGAAAGTAAAGAAAATACTTTTCACTAGTACTGTACATTTGCTTAAAATACCCCACCAATAGTAACTGTTGAACCACTCAAACTAGATATACTAAATCAACATGCACATGTTCAGGCTGTCCTAATTTCATATTCTTTGAAATGTTGATCAACCATAACTATAAACATTTGCAGGCATTTGATTTAAAGAACCCACCAATAGTAACTTTTGAACCGTTCAAACTAGACACACAAAACCAACTTACACATGTTCAGGGTATCCTAATTTCAAATGCTTAAAAACATATCAACTATAACTATACAAATTTGCATAAATTATCTTAACATTAACTCTCGAACTGTTCAAGTAATATTTTACGCAAATTTTAATAGTTGATAAAAGTTAAGCATGTGAAAGTTGGTTGGTTTCACATGTTCAGGCTATCCTAACTTCACATTCTTTAACACTTCTATCAACTACCTATATAAATGTGTTAGTATTTGCATAAAATAACTCACCAACAGTAACGCCTAAACCATTCAAACTAGGGACACCAAACCAACTTTCACATGTTCAAGCTTGTAATGAACACTCAGGGAGAAAAAGGTGTAGATTCACGCACTGAGCGCGACAGGTGTTTATTTCGCCTTCGCAGAAGGCATGAATCGTGGTCGCAGGCAATACACAGGTAGGCAAACAAGCAGGTGAATCAAAACTAGGACTGAAGGTTATAACTGGTTCTCACAAACGAGCTAGGAAAAGGCTTAGTAGAGTCTAAACGAACAATACCTCACAAAGGCACAAACAGAATGAACTGAACTAAATAAGGAGCTGATTAGACCAGGTGAGTAACTAACACAGATTAAATCAATGAACAAAAATGAAAGACAGGGCTACGTTCAAGAACAAAGAAACAGGGCTGCATTCAAGAAGACAACGAAACAGAACACAAGGTTGACTAAGAAAATAAATACTTCAAATTATTTAACACTTTTATCAACTATAACTACAATGCTTTCAAAATGTATTCAGATCCTTTGACTTTTCCAAATGTTGATGTGTTTCAGTCTGAATTTAAAATGTGTTAAATAGATTTTTTTGTTTACCCCATAATGTCAAAGTGGAATTTTGTTTTTGACATTTTTACAAATTAATAAAAAATTCTAAACTGAAATGTCTTGAGTGAATAAGTATTCAACCCAGTTGTTATGGCAAGCCTAAATAAGTTCAGGAGTAAACATTTGCTTAACAATCACATAGGTTGCATCGACTCACTCTGTGTGCATTAATAAGGTTTAACATGATGCTTGAATGACTACCTCATCTCTGTACCCCACACATACAGACAATTGTAAGGTCCCTCAGTCGAGCAAGGAATTTCAAACACAGATTCAACCACAAAGACCAGGGAGATTTTCCAATGCCTTAGAAAGAAGGGTAGATGTGTAAAAAAAATAAAAACTTTGAATATCCCTTTGAGCATGGTGAAACATGGTGAAGTTACACTTTGGATGGCATATCAACACACCCAGTCACTACAAAGACAGAGGCATCCTTCCTAACTTAGTAGCCAGAAACAAAGGAAACCACCATGAGGCCAATAGTGACTTTAAAACAGCTACAGAGAAAACTGAGGATAGATCAACATTGTAGTTACCCCACAATACTATCATAATTGACAGAGTAAAAAGAAGGAAGCCTGTTCAGAAAAAAAATATTCCAAAACATGCATCCTGTTTGCAACAAGGCACTAAAGTAATATTTGGATAATATGTGTGAAATGCTAGATAATGTATATGCTAGATATTGTATGTGATATCAATAATTCTTAAATCTTCAATTTAAGCCTACTAGAAAGTGTGTGCCCTCAGGCCTGGAGGGAAGCAAAAGTAATTCCATTGCAGACTGCATTGTATAAACCATTGGTTCTGTGAAACATTATTGACTGCAAAGTCGGGGATCAGATTGCTACAACATGCAATGTGGTTAGTTGATTTGTTCAACACCTACGCAAGATCTGGCAGCAATAAAAAAAAAGTGAGCCATCCCCTTACTGACCTGTAAAGAAACCAGCTAGGAAAGGAGGAATGGGAGCTATCAATGAAAAGGAGGTAAGCTAAGAAGGAAATAGAGATTTCACATGTAGGAATTCAACACGGCCAGTAGATGGCAATAGTATTGGTCTAAAGCACGTGTCAAACATTCAACGGAGGGAGGGCTGAGTGTCTGCGGGTTTTCGCTCCACCCTTGTACTTGATTGATGACTTAAGGTGACTAATTAGTAAGGAACTCCCCTCACCTGTTTGTCTAGGTCTTAATTGAAAGGAAAAAACAAAAAAAAACAAAAAACCCGCAGACACTCTGCTCTCCGTGGAACGAGTTTGACACACCTGGACTCTAAAGGGAGCGAGGAAAGGAAAGGAGGAAATGGATTTAGGAAAGGAAGAAATAAAATATAACAGCCAGCGTCTCTCTCTTTTGAAAACTACTGGCTGCCATATCATTATTTGAAAAGTCTGAGGCATCAGATCATGGCAATAGCAAGTATCACCCATTCATTCTCAACATACTGGTGTCTGAATCCAACACCTTTATTACACATGTAAATGAGAAATCCATTTCTCCAAAAGTTCCTCCCTCCCAAGGGAATTATTTTCTCCTTTTTGTTTCAGTCATTATGACCGCTATCAGCCTCCTATACAAATATGATGACGGTGACTCTGTTTCCGGACGTCATAGATGGGTCCAGTCTAATACTCAGCATGTACTTCCTCGCTGTGGCCGAAACTGCAAATAACCCAGAGGAACTTTCTAAATGTCAAAGTGTATTGGACTGCCCCAGTTTTACGTTAACAAAAAGGGGAATTCACCCGTCATTTACTTCACTTTCCTGGAGTTATCATTCAGTGAACGTGAGTAGATTTTTGGAAATCCCCATCCTTCCCCAAAGTCATGTTTCACACAGCTGTTCATATCTTGCGCTCTAAGTGTAGATATTATACATGTTGTTTACCCAGGTATGACAGGGTCATTCCCCTGGCATTTCCCTGACAAGTCATTGGAGGCAAATTCTCTAGGCTAATACAGTTGACCATATTCATTCATGACGAGTATTTGTAATCTTGTTATAATTCTACACATTAGAACAACAATCAGTTGCATAGCATTTAGACAATTCTGAGAACTGTTATTGGTCAATAATGTCAAAAATGTCTGTTTCTGTTATATCTCATTCTTTTGTTGGCCCAAACAAATCTTACATATTCTAGGCAACAGTAGCCTATTCAAAATTGTAAACGTCATTTTATAATTCCATTTACGGTGCCTTCAGAAAGTATTCATACCCCTTGACTTATTCCACATTTTGTTGTGTTACAGACTGAATTCAAAATTGATTAAATATTATTTTTCAAACCCACAATACTCCATAATAACAAAGTGAAAACATGTTTTTAGGAATTGACAAAACATTTATTGAAAATGAAATACCCAAATTTTCATAAGCAATACCTTGTAGAAGCACCTTTGGTGGGGAGTTGTGAGTTAAAGCTGTGAGTATTTTGGGATAAATCTCTAAGAGCTTTGCACACCTGGATTATACAATATTTGCCAACTATTTTTTTTTGTTGAATTCTTCAATGTCACGACTTCCACCGACGGTGGCTCCTCTGCCTGTTCGGGTGGCGTTCGGCGGTCGTCGTCACCGGCCTACTAGCTGCCACCGATCCTCTATTTCCTTTCTGTTGATTATCTTATTGTTTGCACCTGTTCCTCGTTTTGTGTTTGTTAGGGCTATTTAAGCCGGTTAAGCCCGCCTCCTTTTGTGCGGGCTTGTTTTCTGTTTTGTTGGTGTTGAGTTCATGTCCTATGTTTGGGCTGCTCTTATTGTATCTAATTTTTCACCTGTGTGTTTTGGCATTGGACATTTACAAACCGTATTAAAGTCGGTTTTCCGTTCACTCTGCTCTCTGCGCCTGACTCCACACCCACCACTCCTAGCTGCCGTGACATTCAAGCTCTGTCAAGTTGATTGTTGATCATTGCTAGACAGACGTTTTCAAGTATTGCCATAGATTTTCAAGCCAAGTTAAGTCAAAACTATAACTATGCCACTCAGGAACATTCCTGACAATGTCGTCTTGGTAAGCAACTCCAGTGTAGATTTCGCCTTGTGTTTTAGGTTATTATCCTGCTTAAAGGTGAATTCATCTCCAGTGTCTATTGGAAAGCACACTGAACCAGATTTTCCTCTAGGATTATGAAGAGTGGTAGTCAGTGATGTGTTGTGTTGGATTTGCCACAAACTTAACGCTTTGTATTCAGGACAAAAAGTGTAAAAATATTACCACCATTTTTGCAGTATTAATTAAGGGCCTTGTTGCAAACAGGATGCATATTTTGTATTTTTTTTTTTCTGTACAGGCTTCCTTGTTTTCACTCTGTCATTTAGGTTAGTATTGTGGAGTAACTACAATGTTGTTGATCCATCCTCAGTTTTCTAACATCACAACCATTAAACTCTAACTGTTTTGGCCTCATGATGAAATCCCTGAGCAGTTTCCTTCCTCTCTGGAAACTGAGTTAGGAAGGACACCTGTATCTTTGTAGTAACTGGGTTTATTGATACACCATCCAAAGCCTAATTAATAATTACACCATGTTGATAGGGATATTCAGCATCTGCAAATCATTTTTGCAATTTGTTAAGCACATTTTTACTGAACTTATTTAGGCTTACCATAACAAAGTGGTTTAATATTTATTGACTCAAGACATTTCAGCTTTAATTTTAAAGGAATTGTGTGTAGCTCAGTGACACTTAATATAATTAATATAATCACTTTCTGAAGGCACAGTGTAAAACTGCTAAATTGAAAACGGTCAAACCAGATAATTAAACAAATCTGAAGCCTCCAAACTAGTTTGATGATGGAAATAAATTATGCTGATGATGAGATGGAAGAACTCATGCAGCAGCCAGGGAAATCATTTTTTATATATAAAGTAGGCAGGCATGTAGTTGACTCATGATCATTTCACCAAATCAGTTCAAATTAAATCTGCAAGCAGTGTTTCGGGGTCCTAGAACAAGGCCATAGCCCCACAATCTTCAGTTAACAGTCCTGCATAGCACTGCAATAGAATACTGTTCTTATTTACATCATGTATACCAAATTACATGACTAAGTGCAACAGATCAAAAGTTATTGGCCCAAGTGTGCTATAGTGTCATCAATTGGTCTGGTGTGGCTAAAAACTCCAAACTTGATTTGTGTCTTCAGAGTTTGTGTCATCGAACCCTATGACAAGTTTAAAGTTGATGGAACAAATTAGTATGGATGCGTTTCAATGGGAACACAGTTTCACATTTATTGATTGGCTTCACACATTCATTAGAGACATATACCATAAGCATACATACCAAGTTTTGAGTCAGTCGGATTTACAGTTCATGAGAAGAAGATTTTAGATTTTAATTTTTGGCAAAAATACAAGACGGCGGAAAATCCATAATGGCAGACTTTATGGATTCTTTAGGCAAATATTTTCCCGTGATGAGAGAGGTCTATATACTGAATCTTGTACAGTTGAAGTCAAAACATACACTTAGGTTGGAGCCATTAAAACTCATTTTTCAACCACTCCACAAATGTCTTGTTAACAAACTATAGTTTTGGCAAGTCATTTTTCCAACAATTGTTTACAGACAGATTATTTAACTTATAATTCACTGTATCACAATTCCAGTTGGTCAGAAGTTTACATACACTAAGTTGACTGTGCCTTTAAACAGCTTGGAAAATTCCAGAAAATGGCTTCAGAAGCTTCTGATAGGCTAATTGACATAATTTGAGTCAATTGGAGGTGTACCTGTGGATGTATTTCAAAGCCTACCTTCAAACTCAGTGCCTCTTTGCTTGACATCATGGGAAAATCAAAAGAAATCAGCCAAGACCTCAGAAAAAAAACATTTGTAGACCTTCACAAGTCTGGTTCATCCTTGGGAGCAATTTCCAAACGCCTGAAGGTACCACATTCATCTGTACAAACAATAGTATGCAAGTATAAACATCATGGGACCACACAGCCGTCATACCGCTCAGGAAGGAGACGCATTTTGTCTCCTAGAGATGAACATACTTTGGTGCGAAAAGTGCAAATCAATCCAAGAACAACAGCAAAGGACCTTGTGAAGATGCTGGAGGAAACAGGTACAAAAGTATCTATATCCACAGTAAAACGAGTCCTATATCAACATAACCTGAAAGGCCGCTCAGCAAGGAAGACACCCCTGCTCCAAAACTGCCATAAAAAAGCCAGACTACGGTTTGCAGCTGCACATGAGGACAAAGATCGTACTTTTTGGAGAAATGTCGTCTGGTCTGATGAACCAAAAATAGAACTGCTTGGCCATAATGACCATTGTTATGTTTGAAGGAAAAAGGGTGAGGCAGCATCATGTTGTGGGGGTGCTTTGCTGCAGGAGGGACAGGTGCACGATGGAGTCATGAGGAAGTAAAATTATGTGGATATATTGAAGAAACATCTCAAGACATCAGTCAGGAAGTTAAAGCTTGGTCGCAAATGGGTCTTCCAAATGGACAATAACCCCAAGCATACTTCCAAAGTTGTGGTAAAATGGCTTAAGGACAACAAAGTCAAGGTATTGGAGTGGCCATCACAAAGCCCTGACCTCAATCCTATAGCTATAGAACATTTGTGGGCAGAACTGAAAAAGCGTATGTGAGCAAGGAGTCCTACAAACCTGTCTCAGTTACACCAGCTCTGTCAGGAGGAATGGGACAAATTTCACCCAACTTATTGTGGGAAGTTTGTGGAAGGCTACCTGAAACGTTTGACCCAAGTTAAACAATTTAAAGGCAATGCTACCAAATAATAATTGAGTGCATGTAAACTTCTGACCCACTAGGAATGTGATGAAAGAAATAAAAGCTTAAATAAATCATTCTCTCTACTATTATTCTGACATTTCACATTCTTAAAATAAAGTGGGGATCCTAACTGACCTAAGACAGGGAATTTTACGAGGATTAAATGTCAGGAATTGTGAAAAACTGGGTTTAAATGTATTTGGCTAAGGTGTATGTAAACTCCCGACTTAAACTGTAACTCTACGTCAAATGAGGCACCAATGAGATTTTTTGGAATGTGTGACTGTTTGTCCATTTGACCACATATGAGTCAATCAGTGCCAATGTTGGCATGCCAATTACTTGGTGGGTTCTACAATACTGTCCGTCATATCCCTAAGCATGCAAAAGCACCATCCACTGTCCTGGAGCGGCCATCTTGGTATGAAACAACTATTCCTTAGCAAACTGTCTAGAGGCTAGGGTAGAGACCAGTGGAGGCTCCTCAGAGGAGGAAGGGGAGGACCATCCTACTCAGTGAAATTTCATAAAAATAAAAATTGTGAAACATTAAAAAAGTTATCCTTTTTAGATAAAACTGTATTAAATATATTAATATGTCACCAAATAATTGATCAAAAGACACTGTTTTGCAATTAAGGTCTACAGTAACTTCAACAGCACTGTCTGGGCTAGCACCATGGTGTAGCTGGAGGACAGCTAGCTTCCGTCCTCCTCTGGCTACATTGACTTCAATACAAAACCTAGGAGGCTCGTAGGCCTCACCCCCTTCCATAGACATACATGGATATTATGACCACTTCTGGAGGATGTCCTGCAACCAATCAAAACTTTTGCAGTATGAACTGACATCCAATCATAGAATTAGGATCAGAAAATGAATCTAGTGAGTTGTATTGGGATTGTGCCACAGAGCATTATGGGGGTTCTACGTATGTGTTGAGAAGCTTGGTGACATTGTTGGATAGAGATTAAGAGTGAAAAGTGATAGTTGAGCATTTTTTTGATATTATTCAATTCAAATTCGTTTTTTCAATTTACAGGAGATGGAGGAAGTATATTGTAAATTGTTTTCTTGGTTTTAGAACTTTATTTTTGGTTCCAGTTAGTGCAATTTATTAACATTTTCCTTGCTGACTTCAGTAGCTTAGCTAGCTACCAGCGTGAATGTTCAGTTTTCTCCGCCAGAATGGTAGAATGGCCAACGCTGCTGAAAATGTTGTGGACTTTTTGTTGAAGGACCCCTTTCATTCTCTGGGGTACACGGTGCGAATTGAAAGGGAGGGTCGACCTCTGCCTGAGATCAGTTTCATGAAGAAGGATGAAAAGGTGAGGGAGTTCAATACCAACTGGTATCAAAAGTAAAGCTGGTTAACAAGGAGCCTTTCATCAAGCCACCTGTATTGCTGGCCTTGCCTGCTTTTTGGAAAGTCTGAGCCTTGGTGGGTACAGTGACCCGAAGAACATCGATCGTTCAGCAGGCAGCATATATATGCCCACATCAGATTCAAGTTTCTGGGAAAAAGCTGCATCGATCATGACGAAGGTCTGCGTTTTCGGACTACGCGACACAACGAGAAAGTTAGAAAAAACAGGGGTGTTCTCAAACGGCTTATCAACACCACTGCGTTTTTGGGCATGCAAGAATTAGCTTTTAGAGGACACTACAAGAGGATAAGTTCCGCCAACAAGGGAAACTACAATGAGCTTGCAGAGGTAATTGCACGTAACAATGCTTTACTTTTTGAATATATCAATCTTTCGTCTCTTTTCTGGGATGTCGAAATCAATTCCGAATGATTTGATAACTTCCATCGCATCATCCATTAAAATATTAAAGAGAGAGGATGACGCAGTGAATTTTTTCACTTACGCTCAAGTAGGCTTTCCTCCGGTATTTATTTAGCAAAGATGAAAACACATAATCACTCCAGACAGACACAAGCAAAAACAATGATGTTGCAGCAGCCTAGGCTACACCTAAACATTAGAGATCTGACATGCTGTAAGGGATGAAAACCAGACCATTTTTCAGTCTGATCAACTGTAGGTTACTAATAAGAGCAGATGCATACAGCCTATGTGCACTGTCCATTTGGTCAGGGTAAACTAATTGGTAACGTTATGTATTTATAGTCCATTTGTGTGTCAGGAGAAAATGTGAACGTGATCAAATTTAGTTTATATTCAAAATTGGGCTGGCTAGGCTGCCAATATGTTTTCAATCCATTTTTTAAAAGGCCTACAGTTGCATAGAACTGCATGATGCAAACGTTCATAAAACAAGCTCAGCCCTGTCAGCTCTATTGTCTATCAGTTGTTGTCTCTGTGTCTGGGTAGAGGAAAAAAACCTTCCTAATCTAATCTAAATATAATAATATGAACAAGTATAAGGTTGCTGCATGACTGGGTTTTCATCCCTCCCAGGGCCAGGAGTTTTTTTCAGTTTTTTAAAACCATGTGACCTGATTAGGAAAAACTGGTCCCATCATAGCCCTTATAAAACCTTTTTACAACTGATTAATCACTGTCATACCTTATAGGGTCCAGAGTTTTCCTGGTTAGGTTAACAGATAAGGAAAAACTCCAGGCCCCAGGGGGTAAAAATTGCCCCACCGCTCTGGGACCTATGATGCCACCAGTCTGCTTGCAGTTGTCAGCTTTCGTCAGGTATGTGAATGATCAAGGCATTATTCAGGAATGTTTCTTGGGCTATTTTTTATGTGTCAAGTGGGTGAGATGTGAACTCTGTGTTTAACTTCACGGAGAAACTTGTTCAAATCTACGATGGCGCAGCTGTAATGGAATGTATCTGCTATTTGTATTGCCAGCTAAGTCCCCTCCTGTTCCCTGATTAAGACGTGATGACCAGTCCACTCTACTACCATTGTCAACTCTGTCCTGACATGAACTGAAGCCACGTCTCATGTGCCCGCTCATCCACTGGCACATTGAATGTTTCCTCTCCCAAGCACGTGAGCACCCCTATCAATTTTCTTTCATTACTGTATGTAGAGTCAATCACATACACAAACACAATTATTACACATTTGTCTTCACAGACAAATCCTGTCCTGCACTGATGTCAAGCCTCTGAACACCTCAACTCTTGCCTCATACCCTCATTCAATTACTGCTGTGATCCCTTCCAAACACTGTAAGTAGCCCTCTCATTCCCATTCCCCATAATATTGTACTATAAATGTCTTTATTAAATGCTTTAGGTTAAAATAATGACTCTTTTGACGATTTTTGAAACACACTTTGACATCTCCGTGCGTTCAGCGTCTATACCATGGGTCTCCCATCCTCCTCCATTTTTCAAGTCACCAGCCTCCACTGGTAGAGACTCATGGGGAAGAGTGTGGTTGAGCCAAAGGGTTAGTTAAGCCACTACTTGTTTCTAGGAAACCATTCACAAAATGAATCATGTGACCAAATATTTAGGAAGTGGTAACAGGTCGTAGTGATCCATGGGTTATATCCGCGGGCGAGTGGTTTAGGGTCATTTAAAAATATTGTGTGGATATTGGGCGGTTGGGTGGATTGAAAACAGATATAACCAATAGGCCTACCTTAACTAAATCCATAAATGGATTGTTCTTGTGCAAAGTACAGTGCATTCGGAAAGTATTCAGACCCCTTGACCTTTTCAACATTTTGTTACGTTACAGCCATATTCCAAAATTGATTAAATAGTTTTTCCCCCCCATCAATCTGCACACAATAACCCATAATGACAAAGTAAAAACAGTTTTTTTTTTTTTTGCAAATGTATTAATAAACTGAAACATCACTTTTACATACAGTTGAAGTCGGAAGTTTACATACACCTTAGCCAAATACATTTAAACTCCGTTTTTTCACAATTCCTGACATTTAATCCTAGTAAAAATTTGCTGTCTTAGGTCAGTTAGGATCACCGCTTTATTTTAAGAATGTGAAATGTCAGAATAATAGTAGAGAGAATGATTCATTTCAGCTTTTATTTCTTTAATCACATTCCCAGTGGGTCAGAAGTTTACATACACTCAATTAGTATTTGGTTGCATTGCCTTTAAATTGTTTAACTTGGGTCAAACGTTTCAGGTAGCCTTCCACAAGCTTCCCACAATAAGTTGGGTGAATTTTGTCCCATTCCTCCTGACAGAGCTGGTGTAACTGAGTCAGGTTTGCAAGGCCTCCTTGCTCACACACACTTTTTCAGTTCTGCCCACAAATGTTCTATAGGATTGAGGTCAGGACTTTGTGATGGCCACTCCAATACCTTGACTTTGTTGTCCTTAAGCAATTTTGCCACAACTTTGGAAGGATACTTGGGGTCATTGTCCATTTGGAAGACCCATTTGCGACCAAGCTTTAACTTCCTGACTGATGTCTTGAGATGTTTCTTCAATATATCCACATAATTTTACTTCCTCGTGATGCCATCTATTTTGTCAAGTGCACCAGGCCCTCCTGCAGCAAAGCACCCCCACAACATGATGCTGCCACCCCCGTGCTTCACGGTTGGCATGGTGTTCTTCAGCTTGCAAGCCTCCCCCTTTTTCCTCCAAACATAACAATGGTCATTATGGCCGAACAGTTCTATTTTTGTTTCATCAGACCAGAGGACATTTCTCCAAAAAGTACAATCTTTGTCCCCATGTGCAGTTGCAAACCGTAGTCTGACTTTTTTATGGCGGTTTTGGAGCAGTGGCTTCTTCCTTGCTGAACGGCCTTTCAGGTTATGTCGATATAGGACTTGCTTTACTGTGGCTATAGATACTTTTGTACCTGTTTCCTCCAGCATCTTCACAAGGTCCTTTGCTTTTTTGGGATTGATTTGCACTTTTTGCACCAAAGTACGTTCATCTCTAGGAGACAGAACGCGTCTGCTTCCTGAGCGGTATGACGGCTGCGTGGTCCCATGATGTTTATACTTGCGTACTATTGTTTGTACAGATGAACGTGGTACATTCAGGCGTTTGGAAATTTGGATGAACCAGACTTGTGGATGTCTTCAAAAACAAAATCTGAGGTCTTGGCTGATTTCTTTTGATTTTCCCATGATGTCAAGCAAAGAGGCACTGAGTTTGAAGGTAGGCCATGAAATATATCCACAGGTACACCTCCAATTGACTCAAATGATGTCAATTAGTCTATCAGAAGCTTCTAACGCCATGACATCATTTTTGGGACATTTCCAAGCTGTTTAAAGGTACTGTCAACTTAGTGTATGTAAACTTCTGACCCACTGGAATTGTGATACAGTGAATTATAAGTGAAATAATCTGTCTGTATACAATTGTTGGAAAAATGACTTGTGTCATGCACAAAGTAGATGTCCTTAACAGACTTTGTTAACAAGAAATTTGTGGAGTGGTTGAAAAACTTGTTTTAATGACTCCAACCTAAGTGTATGTAAACTTCCGACTTCAACTGTATTTAGACCCTTTACTCGCCTTTGGCAGCGATTACAGCCTCCTTGGGTATGGCGCTACAAGCTTGGCACACTTTTACTTGGGGAGTTTCTCCTATTTTTCTCTGCAGATTCTCAAGCTCTGTCAGGTTGGGTGGGGAGCGTTGCTGCACAGCAATTTTCAGGTCTCTCCAGAGATGTTCGATCGGGTTCATGTCCGGACTCTGGCTGGTTCACTCAAGGACAATCAAAGACTTGTCCAGAAGCCACTCCTGCATTGTCTTGGCTTTGTGCTTAGGGTCGTTGTCCTGTTGGAAGGTGAACCTTCGCCACAGTCTGAGGTCCTGAGCGCTCTGGAGTAGGTTTTCATCAAGGATCTCTCTGTACTTTGCTCCGTTCATCTTTCCCCTCGATCCTGAATAGTCTCCCAGTCCCTGCTGCTGAAAACCATCCCCACAGCATGTTGCTGCCACCGCCATGCTTCACCATAGGGATGGTGCCAGGTTACCTCCAGACGTGACGCTTGGCATTCAGGCCAAAGAGATCAAACTTGGTTTCATCAAACCAGAGAATCTTGTTTCTCATGGTCTGAGAGTCTTTAGGTGAATTTTGGCAAACTGCAAGCTGGCTGTCATGTGCCTTTTACTGAGTAGTGGCTTCCGTCTGGCCACTCTTCCATAAAGCCCTGATTGATGGAGTGCTGCAGAGATGGTTGTCCTTCTGAAAGGTTCTCCCATCTCCACAGAGGAACTCAGGAGCTTTGTCAGAGTGACCATCGGGTTCTTGGTCACATCCCTGACCAAAACCCTTCTCCCCTGATTGCTCAGTTTGGCCGGGCGGCCAGCTCTAGGAAGAGTCTTGGTGGTTCCAAACTTCTTCCATTTAAGAATGATGGAGGCCACTGTATTCTTGGGGACCTTCAATGCTGCAGAATGTTTTTTGTACCCTTCCCCAGATCTGTGTCTTGTCACAGTCCTGTCTCAGAGCTCTGCGGACAATTCCTTCGACCTCATGGCTTGGTTTTTCCTCTGACATGCAGTGTCAACTGTGGGACCTTTTATAGACAGGTGTGTGCCTTTACAAATCATGTCCAATCAATTTAATTTACCACAGGTGGACTCCAATCAAGTTGTAGAAACATGTCAAGGATGACCAATGGAAACAGGATGCACCTGAGCTCAATTTTGAGTCTCATAGCAAAGGGTCTGAATACTAAATTCAAATAAATAAGTTATTTCTGTTTTTTATTTTTAATACATTTGCCTAAAACCTGTTTTCACTTTGTCATTATAGGGTATTGTGTGTAGATTGGTGATTATTTATTTATTTTTTTATCCATTTTAGAATAAGGGTGTAACATAACAAAATGTGGAAAAAGTAATGGGGTCTGAATACATTTCGAATGCATTGTATATCTATAGGCTACATTGATTAGATGTATTTAGATTTATTAGGATCCCCATTAGCCAACGTTTTTTTTAAATTATTTTAGGCTCTCATTAGTGCGTAAACCTAACCTTTAAGGCCTAACTGTAGGCCTATCAAATAGCCTACACGCCAATCACCAAATATTTTTGGGAAGGGGCAGACAAAATTAACGTCAACATAGGCATAAAGGAAAATGTGTCACACCCTGATCTGTTTCACCTCTCTGTTTGCTTGTCTCCGCTCCCCTCCAGGTGTCGCCCATTATCCCCGGTGCATTTATACCTGTGTTCTCTGTTTGTCTGTTGCCAGTTTGTCTTGTCAGGTCTTACCAGCGTGCTTTCCCGTCTTACCTTTTCTCAAGTTCTGTTTCCTAGTTTTCCCTGTTCTGACTAATCCACCTGCCCTGACCCGAGCCTGCCTGCCGTCCTGTACCTGCCTGACTCTGACTTAATTATGAACCTCTGCCTGCCCTGACCCCGAGCCTGCCTGCCGTCCTGTACCCGCCTGACTCTGATCACGAACACCTGCCTGTCCTCGACCTGCCCTTTGCCTGCCCTGTGTTTACAATAAATCATCTGAGAACTGTACTATCCGCCTCCTGTGTCTGCATCTGGGTCATATCCTGAGTCGTGATAGTACGAACTGGCCATGACTGTCTCAGCAGACTCAGACCAGCTCCACAATGCTGTCTCCCAGCAAGGAGCCACCATTGGAAGACACGAGGAGTTACTGCAATGCCTTATGGAGGGACTCCATACCCTGGCAGAACACCATGACCATGCGTTCGAGACATTGCTGGAGCAATTCCGCAATGATTCTCTGCTAGGCAGAGGGCCACACCAGTAATCCCCCAGAATCTCAGCAACCGCCACCAACAGCGTTTCTTCCCAGCCTACCCCAGTGTCCCGAGAATCCCGCTTACCTCCTCAGGAGTGCTACGCTGGAGATTCTGGAACCTGCCGGGTCTTTCTCTCCCAGTGCTCCCTCATCTTTGAGCTGCAGCCTTCTTCGTTTCCCTTCGGATCGCTCAAAGATAGCGTACCTCATAATGCTGATGCCCGGGAGGGCACCCACCTGGGCTACGGCGGTGTGGGAACAACAGTCCGCCTCAGTCTGGAGGAGTTTGTGGCGGAAGTACGGAAGGTGTTTGATTCTCTGTTGTCCGGGACAGAGGCTGCTCGTAAGCTGGTCCAGCTACGTCAAGACTCCCATAGTGTGGCAGACTACATGGTGGATTTTCACAAGTTGGCGGCTGAGAGTACCTGGAACCCGGAAGAATTGTTTGACATGTTCCTTCACAGATTATCGGAGGTGATCAAAGATGACCTCGCAACCCATGAGCTGCCCATGGAGCTTGATTCCCTCATAGCCTTGACCATCCGGATCGATGGGCGGCTATGAGAACGTAGGAGGGAGAGGGAATCTGTTCCCTGTCGCCCTCGCTCGCCCTCAATTCCCACCTCGCCTCCGAGGAATCCTGGAGACCCCCAAAGTCTACATGTCCGAGTGAACCTGATGTCACCAGAGTTCTCCCGGGAATCACAGAGGGCTGCCAACTCGCCTCCTTCGGAGCCCATGCAACTGGGCAGGGCTAGATTGTCTCCGGCTGAACGCTTACGCAGACTTAACACCCAGAGCTGTCTATATTGTGGAGCTACGGAACATTTCTTAGCTACCTGCCAATTAAAAACCCCGGCTTATCAAATAGGTACGAGAATGCTGGTGAGCCGTACAGCGAGTTTCCCATCCTCCATTGCTCGTACCCCTCTCCATGCTACCCTGTTGTTTGGTGACCGGTCCAAATCTCTCCGGGTGCTCATTGACTCTGGGGCCAACAAGAGCGTTATGGACTTCACCCTGGTGTCGGAGCTGGGAATTCCCATACAACCCCTCTTTATTCCCATGGACATCAGATCATTGGATGGGCACTCTATTGGCAGAATCACCCATATTACGTTTCCCATTCATTTGTTAGGGATACAATCCCGTGAACGGGATCGATTTTGACAACATCCAGTGAAATGAAGAGCGCCAAATTCAAATTACAAAAATACTAATGTTAAACATTCATGAAAATACAAGTGTTGCACACTGTTCAAAAGCTTAGAATCTTGGCAATCTCACAGCGTTGTCAGATTTCAAAAAGACTTTACGGCGAAAGCATAACATTTGATTGTCTGAGGACAGCGCCCCACATATTTTCTGCATTAGCATAATAACATAACCAGCAGGGGTGTCACAAAACTCATAAAAAGCGATAAAATAAATCGCTTACCTTTGAAGATCTTCTTCTGATGGCAATCCGAAGGGTCCAAGCAAGACAATAAATGCTCCTTTTGTTCGAAAAAGTCCCTCTTTATAGCCATAAAGCTCCATTTGGTTGGCGCTTTTTGTTCAGAAAATTCACAGTTCCCTCGTCCATTATACAAGACATACAAAGCGTTAAAAATCAAACAACATTTCTAATCGATCCTTAGGTACACTAATATGTATATTAATGATAATATTTCACACCGATAATATCCTGGGCGATAGAAAATAAAAAAACCGAGGCGGACGCTCACGGTCCCGCACGTAAAACAGAAAAGTAACTTCCTCACTCCCCTTGCCAATTCTTGTCTTACTCCTCGATTTTTCTATATAAACGCATGAAACCTTGTCTAAAGACTTTTGACATCTAGTGGAAGCCATAGGTACTGCAACCTGGGAGCTGGGTTCCAGTATTTCCTATAGCAAGTCAATGGCAAAACAGGCACCTCACAGAATCACATTTTTCCAGATGGATTTTCCTCTGGTTTTCGCCTGCCAAATCAGTTCTGTTATACTCACAGACATTATTTTAACAGTTTTAGAAACTTCTGAGTGTTTTCTATCCAATACTGCCAATTGTGTGCATATCCTAGTTCCTGGGCCTGAGTAACAGGCATTTTACTTTGGGAACGCCAGGCTCTCCGAACCTCCGAACACTGACCCGGGCCCCGAACAGGTTAACCTGAGAGTGTCGGGGAATCACAGTGAGAGTATGCAGTTCCTGCCCATTGAATCCCCTCATGCGCCCGTGGTTTTGGGGTTCTCCTGGTTCCAGAGGCACAATCATCAGATCGACTGGGCTACTGGTTCTATCCTGGGTTGGAGCCTTTTTTGCCATGCACATTGCCTGAAGTTGGTGCTGCCTGTCCCGGGACGTCTTCCTGCGGGCTTGGGAGAAGCCCCGAACCTCTGAAAAATCTGTCTATGTGCCCTTGAACAAGGCACTTAACACCTCTTAAGGATCCACGCCTTTTTAAATTTTTGCCTAAAATGACATACCCAAATCCAACTGCCTGTAGCTCAGACCCTGAAGCAAGGATATGCATATTATTGGTACCACTTGAAAGGAAACACTTTGAGGTTTGTGGAAATGTGAAAGAAATGTAGTAGAATATAACACAACGATAATACAAAGAAAGATAATACAAAGAAAAAAACAACTGTTCTTTTGTATTTTTTTTGTACCATCATCTTTAAAATGCAAGAGAAAGGCCATAATGTATTATTCCAACTCAGGTGCAATTTAGATTTGGCCACTAGATGGCAGCAGTGTATGTGCAAAGTTTTTGACTGATCAAATGAACCATTTCATTTCTGTTCAAAATGTTGTATAAAGACTGCCCAAATGTGCCTAACTTGTTTATTAATAACTTTTCATGTTCAAAATTGTGCACTCTCCTCAAACAATAGCATGGTATTCTTTCACTGTAATAGCTACTGTAAATTGGACAGTGCAGTTAGATTAACAAGAATTGAAGCTTTCTGACAATATCAGATATGGCTATGTCCTGGGAAATTGTCTTGTTACTTACAACCTCATGCTAATCGCATTAGCTTACGTTAGCTCAACCGTCCCATGGACGGGACACTGATCCCGAAGAAGTGTTAACCCTAATTCCTCCTTTAAGTCGCTCTGGATAAGAACGTCTGATAAATGATTAAAATGTCATAATTTCATGGAGTCTGTGAAGGAAGAAATCACATAGAAAAAGTGGTAAGCAAGTTAAGTAAAGAAAATGTAACCCTAAATATTTATTTTGTTAATAGGTCTCATGATGCTTGTACCTAAAACAAAGTAGATTGTTTTATACATCAGTTAGGATCTCTATAAGCTACAATATGAGGTCCTAAACCTAGCATGAAAGGGCATCCTTGAGGCTGTGTGGGCTATTATAGTCAAAATGTTTGCCGTGACGTAAATTGAGCCAATTTCCATGGGGTATGTTGAGCCAATTTCCATGTGGTACGTTCAGCCAAAGGTCACCATACCCCATGCAAATTACAATTATATTTAGTCAGTTTTATGCATAATATGCATAGTATTTTTGCAATGCATCATAGAAATGAACTCAAGATAGTGCATTTGTATTGCTAGGGAGCAGACATCATCATGTCCTGTGTATATAAACGTTAAACAATCAGGGGTCTAGCACCCCTTGAGGTTCTTGAGAAAGCAGCCAAGGAAGTGAAAGAAGGGAAGAATACCATTCGAGCAGCAGCAAGAGATGAAAAAAAATAGACTGAAGGACACTGAAGAGGTACATTGACAAAGAATGACCAGTGCGAAAGAGGCTATAGTAGAGTAGCAGAGGCACACAAGGTCTTATCTGATGACATGGAGTCTGAGCTTGCTAAACATATAAAGAATCTCGCGGACCAGTTTCATGGGCTTAGTAGCCTCAAATCCCAGACAACTGGTCAAGAAATGGAACGGTAAGTGATATTGAACAGAGAGATCTATGTCTGAATGTAGACATACATTTAAGATATACAATATACCACACCCCCATTCCATGAATTACATTTTGACTAACCAACACCATCATCCACTGTCACAGGACACCATCATCCACTAGCCCCAAGGCGGCTCAACTTACCCCATACCCGGTGACCATCTTGGAACAGTGGCGATCTTGGAGCGCAACAACTATTCCTTCACAAGCGGTCTTTAGACTAGTACAAAGACTATACATATCATATCAAATCTGAAGTGAATCTGCGTTACGGTTATGAGATAGCATTAGCATTATGCTAGCAATTTCGATGCCCTCTGGCATCAGTTTTTTTAGATATCAACAGAAAACCTGTTAACGGCCTGTCAAAGACCCCATGCGTTTCATTTTTTTTGTAAAAATGTATTATTATTTTTACAATACACAACATACACAACATGAACCCTGTCCAGACCCACCTACTTACATCCCCATCTCAAGCACCCACATCACTCTCTGCCACATGTCCTCAAACTGCACTATTGTGTTTCTCTCAATCATACATGCACTTTCAACATTTATATAATAAAGCATTTGACCTTTCCAATGTGTTAACATTGGAGGATTGGTTGATTTCCAGCTTTTAGGTATACCTTTTTGTCAAGATGATTTATGAGAAAAGTATCGTCCAACTTCATTCTGTATGCCATGTCTTGAAATATGCAAACAGACGGATTAAAAGTAAATTTACATTCTAATACTTCTGACAGCCAACTTTATAACTCTGCCCATAACTTTTGGATTTTATAGCATTCCCAGAATGTATAGAATCTATTACACAAGACAAAATTCACAAATTCTACAGCACGACGGCAGAGTCATGTCTTAAGTGTCAAACTAACAATGACTCATGTTAGTTTGACACTTAAGACATGACTCTGCCGTCGTGCTGTAGAATTTGTGAATTTTGTCTTGTGTAATAGATTCTATACATTACTTTATAGTGGATTAAGCGTACATATTTGTTAACTGTAATTTCATTAGTTATCTTCCAAAATTCCTCCACCTTGTGCCGACATCAGTTATCTTTAAGTCTTGGTTCCAATGATTTATATTTTTTTTCTAAGAGATTGTCAGTTGGATAGGCTCTCTGCAAGGTTTTTTATATCTTACCTATCATATCATTTTCTGACTCAAATAGGATTCCCTCAAGATTGCTCTGATGTCCAAAATATTTCAAATCAACACTTACAGTTGAAGTAGGAAGTTTACATACACCTTAGCCAACTACATATAAACTCAGTTTTTCACAATTCCTGAAATTTAATCATAGTAAAAATTCCCTGTCTTAGGTCAGTTAGGATCACCACTTCATTTTAAGAATGTGAAATGTCAGAATAATAGTAGAGAGAATGATTTACTTCAGCTTTTATTTATTTCATCACATTCCCAGTGGGTCAGAAGTTTACATACACTCAATTAGTATTTGGTAGCATTGCCTTTAAATTGTTTAACTTGGGTCAAACGTTTCGGGTAGCCTTCCACAAGCAGATGGGTGAATCTTCGCTCATTCCTCCTGACAGAGCTGGTGTAACTGAGACAGTTTTGTAGGCCTCCTTGCTCGCACACGCTTTTTCAGTTCTGCTCACAAATGTTCTATAGGATTGAGGTCAGGGCTTTGTAATGGACAATCCAATACCTTGACTTTGTTGTCCTGAAGCCATTTTGCCACAACTTTGGAAGTATGCTTGGGGTCATTGTCCATTTGGAAGACCCATTTGCGACCAAGCTTTAACTTCCTGACTGATGTCTTGAGATGTTGCTTCAACATATCCACATACTTTTACTTCCTCATGATGCCACCTATTTTGTGAAGTGCACCAGTCCCTCCTGCAGCAAAGAACCCCCACAACATGATGCTGCCACCCCCGTGCTTCACGGTTGGGATGGTGTTCTTCGGCTTGCAAGCATCCCCCATTTTCCTCCAAACATAACGATGGTCATTATGGGCAAACAGTTCTATTTTTGTTTCATCAGACCAGAGGACATTTCTCCAAAAAGTGCGATCTTTGTCCTCATGTGCAGTTGCAAACCGTAGTTTTATGGCGGTTTTGGAGCAGTGGCTTCTTCCTTGCTGAGCGGCCTTTCAGGTTATGTCGATATAGGACTCGTTTTACTGTGGATATAGATAATTTTGTAGCTGTTTCCTCCAGCATCTTCACATGGTCCTTTGCTGTTGTTCTGGGATTGATTTGCACTTTTCGCACCAAAGTACGTTCATCTCTAGGAGACAGAACGCGTCTGCTTCCTGAGCGGTATGACGGCTGCGTGGTCCCATGGTGTTTATACTTGCGTACTATTTTTTGTACAGATGAACGTGGTACCGTCAGGCGTTTGAAAATTGCTCCCAAGGATGAACCAGACTTGTGAAGGTCTGCAAAAAAACATTCTGATGTCTTGGCTGATTTCTTTTGATTTTACCATGATGTCAAGCAAAGAGGCAGTGAGTTTGAAGGTAGGCCTTGAAAAACATCCACAGGTACACCTCCAATTGACTCAAATGATGTAAATTAGCCTATCAGCTTCTAAAGCCTTGACATCATTTTCTGGAATTTTCCAAGCTGTTCAAAGGCACAGTCAACTTAGTGTATGTAAACTTCTGACACACTGTACACTTCTGACACACTGGAATTGTGATACAGTGAATTATAAGTGAAATAATCTGTCTGTATACAATTGTTGGAAAAATGACTTGTGTCATGCACAAAGTAGAGGTCCTAACCGACTTGCCAAAACTATAGTTTGTTAACAAGACATTTGTGGAGTGGTTAAAAACTAGTTTTAATGACTCCAACCTAAGTGTATGTAAACTTCCAACTTCAACTGTATGCATACGTGATGAGTCAAAAAGGTTAGTGCAAAAAGACGCAATGCAAATAGTTAAGGTAGCTATTTGGTTAAAGCTACAATATGTAAATTTTTGGGCGACGTGACCAAATGCACACCAACTTCAAACAGCTGACAATACAATGTTATATTTCACAGTGGTTTAGATGGTACACTATACATTGCTTGTTTTGTCACATAAACTGAAATTAGACAAACTATTAGAATTTTTGCAACCAGGAAATGACGGAGAGATTTCTGCATATTGCACCTTTAACTATTTAGCAGTCCTATGGCTTGAGGGTAGAAGCTGTTCAGGGTTCTGTTGGTTTCAGACTTGGTGCATTGGTACCACTTGCCGTGCGGTATCAGAGAGAACAGTCTATGACTTGGGTGGCTGGAATCTTTAACAATTTTTAGGACTTTCCTCTGACACCGCCTGGTATGAAGGTCCTGGATGGCAGGGAGCTCAAACCTGTAGTGATGTCCTGGGCCCCATTTCATAAAAGAATCTTAAAGCAAAGTTCATCATTAAAACTTTGGTAGGAGCATCGTTAAATCTCTGAGCGGTTTCCCAAAACCATCATTACTAAAGTTTCTCTTAAAAACACTTATTTAACGACTGCTTCAGACCACTCGTAGAACAGTTAAGTGTGACGTTAGATGCTTTTTTGCAGCATCCGCGTCACTTTATACAAAGATCTCCGCTAAACATAAAATCAAGATGTTTATCTGTTTTTCTATGCCCTCCGATAACTTCACAACGAATGTGTGTCAACAAATATAAAGTTGCCAACTTCTTTGCAATTGTCACTAACAAACAAAGGATAAAAATATGATTACATGAAAACCCGAGATAACTGTATTAGAAATATGAATACAGTATAGGCTACAATTATATTAAAATGTATTTCATGTTATACTGAAAAAATATATAAACACAACAGATAAAGTGTTGGGCCCATGTTTCATGAGCTAAGATCCCAGAAAAAGCTTATATCTCTCAAATTTTGTGCGCAAATTTGTTACATCCCTGTTAGTGAGCATTTCTCATTTGCCAAGACGAAATTTTATTAAAAAATATATATACCTTTTTAGAAGGCCCTCAGGGTTCCCCACTGGATGGCAGTCACAGATGTAATGCAACTCATAAATGTAATTCAAGTCACAAATATGTAAAATGCAGGTCACAAATGTAATCTGTGGAGTCACAAATGTTGTCACATTCACAAAAACATATTTGACCGCATTTGGTTGCATTGTATATTTGCACAACAACACATATTTTGTTTGTGACTAGCTACCTATATATTTTAAACATGTTGATGGAAATCTATCCCCATAGTGTTACCACTGGATGGGTCAACAATCCTGCAAAGTTTCATCAATCTCCTACAATAACAATAGAGTTGATATGACAACTTAAGAACCGTTGTAGTGGACATGAAATAATAGGCCTGCGCGCTTTCGCTTCTCCACAAACATTTATGACGCGCAAGGGGAGGGTTTCCCGGAAGATTACGTGAGTAAAAAGAATCCATGAACGGACTTTCCATGAAGAGTGGAACACATATTACAGTAAATCAAATATACTGGCTTCGTCTCTTCCTCTCTAAATAAATGTAATTTGTGTTTTCTTTATGTCATCATGGAGATAAACAAGTGAGAGGAAGATAGGTGAAAACAATGCATGACAATTTCAATTGAGTATCGAGTCTAAAGTGCCACAAATGAATAATGATAATATTATAGCAATTCTCGCTCTATAAGCCACATTACAATTCCCACCAAGCACACTAATGATATCGTAGCTACATTATTCTACATTGAAGAACGTGCTAATCGCCTACTAAAGTAAAGTTGTAATCAATAACCTGTTGAGTCTGGGGGGAGGGGTTCTGAGCACGAGTTTACGGTAAATAATGACGAAGGGCGACGGGAACCTTTGCGTAGCTCTTATTGGTTGCTGTTACAGGGGTGGGGTGTAAAAGTGTGACACAAAATACAGCAATCTGAAGGAGCTTGTGTTCAATCAGCGACTGAAGTGGGAGACACAAGTTGTGTAATATCGAGGTGATAAAGTGGGCAACGTGAACTTTCGATTGTGGTTATAGGACTTTCAAAACACCCATTATTGCATTCCACGCTTTTTGCTAAGTTTTCAAAAGTTTTTGTTGAAGAAACGGTCAAGGGAAACATGCACAAAGTGTTCCTCGTGTTGTTTTTATTTGCCTCCGTCTACTCTGAGTCGGTGAGTAATGTTCGCTAGCTAACAGAATACCGGGTAACGTTAACTCAGCTACCGTTCGCTATAGCTAGTTTAACGTTACTCACTTTTACTTTAATATGTTGTGTTCGTTTCAATTTACTTAGCCTAACTAACTTTACCACATTGGTTTTAGTGTAGCTAACCTTACTACTTCAGCTGGCTAAAGCCAAGCCAATGCTAACGACTGTAGCGGTTATTCCTGTTAATCGGCTAGTCAGCTAGCAACTTAATTAGCTAAGTTAACGTTAGCCATCAACACTTCATCTTTTTCATGGTTATTGAGCAGTGTTTTCGACCTGGTTAATGTAATGGCTATTAAGGTAACTAACTACTGTTTTAGCTAGCTGTTCAACTTTTATTGTTTACACTTACAGATTGCTTACCAAAACACAGCAGTCTACTGTTAACGAGCTAATTGTGCTTAGTCAGCTAGCTGGATAACTAGCTACAGTACAGCTAAGTTAGTTATTTTTTATTTCCCCTTTATTTAACCAGGCAGGCTAGTTGAGAACAAGTTCTCATTTACAACTGCCACCTGGCCAATTTAAAGCAAAGCAGTGCGACACAAACAACAACAGTTACACATGGAATAAACAAGCGTACAGTCAGTAACACAGTAGAAAAAAAGTCTATATACAGTGTGTGCAAATGGGGTGAGGAGGTAAGGCAATAAATAGGCCATAGTAGCAATTAATTACAATTTAACAAATGAACACTGGAGTGATAGATGTGCAGATGATGATGATGTGCAAGTAGAAATACTGGTGTGCAAAAGAGCTGAAAGTAAATAAAAACAATATGGGGATGAGGTAGGTAGATTGGATGGGCTATTTACAGATGGGCTATGTACAGCTGCAGTGATCGGTTAGCTGCTGGGATAGCTGATGTTTAAAGTTAGTGAGGGAAATACAAGTCTCAAGCTTCAGTGATTTTTGCAATTCGTTCCAGTCATTGGTAGCAGAGAACTGGAAGGAAAGGCAGCCAAAGGAGGTGTTTACTTTGGGGATGACCAGTGAGATATACCTGCTGGAGCGCGTGCTACGGGTGGGTGTTATTGTGACCAGTGGGCTGAGATAAGGTGGGGCTTTACCTAGTAAAGACTTATAAATGACTTGGAGCCTGTGGGTCTGCCAACGAATATGTAGCGCAGGCCAGCCAATTAGAACATACAGGTCGCAGTGGTGGGTAGTATATGGGGCTTTGGTGACAAAACGGATGGCACTGTGATAGACTGCATCGTTTGCTGAGTAGAGTGTTGGAGGCTATTTTGTAAATGACTTCGTCTAGGATCGGTAGGATTGACAGTTTTACGACGGTATGTTTGGCGGCGTGAGTGAAGGAGGCTTTGTTGTGAAATAGAAAGCCGATTCTAGATTTAGTTTTGGATTGGAGAAGTTTAAAGTGAGTCTGGATGGAGAGTTTAGTCTAGCCAGACACCTAGGTATTTGTAGTTGTCCACCTATTCCAAGTCAGAACCGTCCCGAGTAGCTAGTCGTGCGGGCGGGTGTGGGCAGTGAACGGTTGAAAAGCATGCATTTAGTTTTACTAACGTTTAAGAGCAGTTGGAGGCCACGGAAGGTTAACTTTACCTACCTAGCAAAGTCAGCTAAACGGCCGCAATTATTATCTAAAGAGTAAGGCATATGGTTTGTGGCCCCTGGCCTCTCCATCATAAGAGAAAGCAATGGTGTTTAAATTGTGGTAGATATCTAGCTAGCCAGACAAACGTAGGTAAATTTATTTGTCTGGTGTGTGAGGGAGGTGGAATGATAATCATACAAGTGACTATCCATCACATGTAGCTCAAAGAGTGCAAGCTAGATTTAAGCAATAAGGCCCGAGGGGGTGTGGTATATAGCCAATATACCACGGCTAAGGGCTGTTCTTCAAATCAAATTTTATTTGTCACATACACATGGTTAGCAGATGTTAATGCGAGTGTAACGCAAAGCTTGTGCTTCTAGTTCCGACCATGCAGTATTATCTAACAATTTCACAACAACTACTTGTTATGCGAAACGTGGAGTGCCTGGATACAGCCCTTAGCCGTGGTATATTGGCCATATACCACAACCCCCCGAGGTGCCTTATTGCTATTATAAACTGGTTAACATTGTAATTAGCGCAGCAAAAATGTTTTGTCATACACGTGGTATACGGTCTGATATACCACGGCTCTCAGCCAATCAGCATTCAGGGATCGAACCACCCAGTTTATAAGAAACTTTTTCTAGGGACACCCACATTTAGCTGGGCTCTTGTAATTTGACCATTACTGTTGACCTATTTCCATTTTACTATATTCAATTACAGCAGTGACTGAATGTTTAATTGCTGACCAGTTGCCAAATGAAGACTGCAATCATTTAATCAAATTAAACAAACACGGCATATAACATGGCTCAGCTCTATCATTGTTTAGACTTGTTCTCAATTCAGTATGCCTTATGCAGTGTGGTTTTCATTTTTGGACAGTTGGTTTGGTAACCTTTGGAAGGGGATTATTATTATTTGTTTTAACCTTTATTTAACTAGGGAAGTCAGTTAAGAACAAATTCTTATTTACAATGACTGCCTACCCCGGCCAAACCCTAACCTGGACGACGCTGGGCCAATTATGCGCCGACCTATGGGACTCAGAATCACGGGCGGTTGTAATGCAGCCTGGAAGTCAACCAGGGTCTAGTGACTCCTCTATCACTGAGAAGCAGTGCCTTAGACCGCTGCGCCACTCGGGAGCCCAAATTAAGCAAACGTGCACATACCTGGATGTAGGTGTACTTCCTTGTGCTATTTTATGTAATCTGACAAAACATCAGAATTGCGTGACAGTGTCCAGTCCTGTCGACTTAATTGGAAAGAATTGTCAGATGTTGGGAAGGGGGCTAAAACAGAATGGTTATAGGCTAACTAGACACACCATCCAGTGAGACTGACTGGGCAACACGGGGGCAATATCCTAATGCAGTGCTCAGCAGACCCTGCCCTAAGGATAGGTGCTAGTTGTTGAACCTAGTCTTCTGAATACATAGATACAGAATTGTAAAAGGCTAATGTGATTCTCCATTACCCTTTACAGGATAGGTACTGTTTGGGGTAGCAAAAATAATCTTCCGCCAACCTTAACTTGGCAATACTATATTCATTCTCAATTCAGCCGAACATGTCTTCAAAAATGTCCACACTCTCTCCTTTATTCCTTTCTCGAGTGTGCAGACAGGCTGTCAACAGTTTAGTGAAATGTGTTATGTTGCGATGTTCCTGAAAAGATTTGACTTGGTTTCCCAAATTAAGCAGTTGCAGTTGGGTAGCTGCAGGAACAAGGTTGGAGAGCACATGGCAGTTTGGGCAGAATATCACCTTTCTGGCAGTGAGAGCTTGCTCCTCAAACAGTGGTTGATGCATGGAGTGACATAAGTGTTCTTATATTTATTTCTCAGCTGCTCATATTAAGCACATGCTCTGCTATAAAACCGAAGTAGCCTACAAAATGGACCGGCTGGAAAGCGCATGGCCTCCATTTGCTATTAGAATGCATACATGCATTCACCTAATGAAGTTCAATTTCAATAGGTGAACAACAAGTGGCAACCTAGCTAATACTTACTCACAAGGATTCCTAAATCATTGCTAAGAATAATGAAAATGACTGCAGGTTCTACTGGTCATTGTCTTCAGGCTGGTTGTATTGGTGCTAGCTAGGTACCAAGCTATAGCTAGCTACCCCAGAAGTTGCGGTCGTATCAATGATGCTTTATTACCAATGCGTTATTGTAAACACGTTGTTCGTGGCCGGTGTTTGCTTGCATGTCTTTTTTGACATGCAAAGACCCAAACGGCATTCCATAGTATATATGTATGTTGTGAAGCTAATAGCAGTGACGCTATTACTGTGTAACTCCAGTAGGGCAACATCTGAAAAATAGCGCTCTTTGTAGTGTGTACCGGTGCTCGACCAGTCGGTGAAAGCCAACATCACCCACGACAGAGAACGGTTGATTTGTCAAGGGCAATGAATTATATTATCTTGGCTTTAATGGATTTCGCCTTTGCGTTGTCTCGCTGAAATTTTGTTACTCTTTCAAATGACTGCTCGACTCGTTGACTGCTAGATCCACACATTGTGGGCTAGTTTAGGAGTGCTGTGTTGCACGTATAATGCAAAATTTTACGTGGCGTCATTACGTCATGTACCTACGTTATATAGGTATGCACGTCAGCTTTGACATCGCTTTTTTTTTGCCAATTAACTCTAAATCTAGCATATGGGACCTGTTTCAAATTATCACTTTTACACTGAACAGCCATTTCATAATCGCACTAGCTTCGTAATGGGAAACATTTCCTTTCTATTTTATTCAGTTAAGTTCAGTTCTATTTTTCTTACTATAAAATAATGGCACGGGACTTATAAGGATGTCTTGTCAGCTAAATGAACAAGCCTATGACATGGAGCATATCCAGATAACTAACATACAGTAGACCAACTCATTCTGTTCTTCTGAAATACATTTTCCCCAAGGACTGGAGTTGCCCATCCCTGACTTAAAACATGTATTTTCAGGTAGAGAGACCTCAAGACTCAACTACTCTCTTGCACTTACCTCCGTGTCTGCCCCACACAGATCGGACAAATCGACATGCAGTGGATTATGGTCATTATAGTTCATTTCCACGCTAGACTATGTAGAATATTGGCCTGTTAGAAACTACAATTCCCTGCTACATCGCACAGTTTGGCACAGTTTGGGCTCTGATTTATCCCTAGAGAAACTGCACATTGAGCTCACGGGGAAAAACAGAATGAAATGGAAATAATTGAATCTTTTGTTTAAAAAAAGCGAAGAATAACTGAAACATTGGCAATTTGCTAGGCACTATTGAGGCGTAATGGAGAACAACAGTAAAAGCCCCCTCTATTGACATGTGCCTTTTGTTAAGTAAATTGGGTGTTAAATGAGATGAAAAGGAGGATTAAGGGTGCATTTTAATAAATTTCCAGTTTAACGTCAACAGGGCTCTGTTACAAGTTTTTCCAGTTGGGCCATTGTTTTGATAGCCTAGCCTACCCCCTGGAGAAGTTGCTAAATGTGATTACACACATTAAACAAGCTGGTCTCCACACTGAGGTTCCAAGCAGCCTGGGTTGAATCTGTTACATTCCTCAAAACCATGCAGAGACTGCCCCTCTCATTTTCCCTTTTGCGTTTTCCTGTGGAATTTGACCTCTGGACCTTGAATGGCCCTCTTCAGGATTTGGACAGATTTAAATGGCCAGGGTACTTTCATTAGCCAAGCTTCCCAGCTAGTGGACCAGAAGTTGGCTTCTGCTTTCTCACCAAAAAAGTCCTCTGATCAGTTGTATGCTTGCCTTTTTTTGTTATTACTTTGATGGCTACTAAGCCTAACTATGTCAAGCCTCATTTCTTTCATCCATCTTAAGTTTGAGTGAATGTCTGTTTTTAGGCTTAAGCTCATCAGGACCTCGAGCCGAAGAATAGAACAATGGGCCTATACCATTATGCACAATAGTTTGATGCATTTTAACTGTGTATTTTAATCAGTGCCATGTATCATACTAATTGACCTCTATTTACATCAGTCTTTCCTTGTCAGCTTAACGAGCATCCCATCTTACATTCTGTAGTTTATCATTCTAGTGTATTTTTGGCATAGCCTACCATATTGTTTTTCTAAGAAGCTAAAATTACTCTCTGGAGCTGCCTTTTATTTTATTTTTTTTTTTTATTTTTTTTACATTTGTAAAATGTGTTATGCGAGTACAAACTTGAACAGTGTTCTCTGTTTCTTGTTATCCACTCTGACTTAGGCGTACACACTGTATTTGCAGGCCTTTATCTGCTATCAAAATTATTCCTTTTGGCATTACTGGGCACATGGCTATTTTTGTTGGAATGCATGTTTTTAATTAAGCATGAGATCATTTTCACTAGAATGAGCCTTTTTTTCTTGATGGGCTGAATTGAATGCCCAGTGAAAGGCTGTGGAGAGAACATAATACTTTCACCAGGATGTAGGCTAATAATGGTTTCTGCATTGCTGTCCATTGGGCTATAAAATCCTTTAGAGGATGGAATGTTGGAACTGAAAGAAGGGGTTTTGTCTAGTGCTTGTGTGAAATTCCCCCTCTACCCCAACTCTGGCAGTTGAATATCATTTAGAATACGTTGGGCTCAAGTAGTGCATTTCTGGGTTGTTCTACTTGGAAAGATCTTGTGGTTTGTGGTCAAATACTGTATATAAATTAGGTGTTCACCAGACAACATTGAATTTGAACCATGTTTTGTTTTCATTGGGAAATGTACCATATAGGCCTGGCCTCTGGGATTACTTTTGAACCAAACAACAAATTTGAACCATGTTTTGTTTTCTTTGGGAAATGCACCAGTATCTGATGAAGCTTCACTTGCATAGCTCTCTACGTAGTTCTATGTACGTTTGTGCGGTCAACTTTTTGGAACATGGCCCAAACGGCGCTCCATTTACGTAGACTGTGAAATCACTGTGGAGAGTCCTTTTAGTCTTTTTCCTAAATGGACCACTTGTGGCTTAATCAGTCTGCGAGTGGTCACATCTGAGAACGGGAACACCAACAGGGCTGGGACAGTTTTAATCCCAAATGTGATGCAGTTTGAAATGGGGGGGGGAATTGCCTGGTGAATGTGTGTGACTAGAGGCTTGCCCTGACGTGACAGTGGGATGAATTTGATTTGAAACGCAATGAGGAAGTGAAGAAAAATAGTCTCCTTATGAGATCTGGAGTAGTCTAAATCAGTCCCTGTAGCCATGTGGAGACCCATGTGAGTTTAAAGGGGCAAGCATAAGTTGCTACATTTTGTTTTTACTTATAAATGAATGATATGTACCCATTAATTCTTGAAGAATAGCCTAACTTAATGCTTCATGAGCTTAGTTCAACTGTCGTACCCCATCAGAACCCAAAATATAAGCTTGTTTTACTGTTTGTAAACAAAGTAAATGTAAACACACTAGCCTAAAAACATGGTTAAAACTATAATTTTGATATCATGGATGGTCAGTCCTTGTATCCATAGCTCTGTCTATGAATGAATGGTTACATTTCACCATTCCCATCCCTCAGCTTTTTACTAAAACGGGGAGAGCACTTTGTTTCAATTGCTGATTGCCACTTTAAATGGTGACGCATCGGACTTAGTTAAAATTCTGAGCATAGAGGCCCTTTGTCACAAAAGTGCTGAGGACATGAGTGCAAGCCCTACCTCAGTGCAAACACAAGGAGAAAATGGCTGCCTGTTTGAAGATTCTGACGGCAACAATGGCATTCCCTGCCCTCCCTCAAATGTAATTTAGAGGGGATTAACTTCAAACCACACTATTTGAAACAGAATATCAGAGCACGGTTAAACTGCTGGCCCCCCAAACAACTCCCGCACCACTGTCAGTGAATTACCGTAGCAGCAACGCTTAAAATTAACTCTTTCAAATGTGCCCAAGTTGCTTTCTTTTGTTCAATGGAATGCTGTAACATGTAATAAAAATGCTTAAATCGATTTTTGCCTTTTTATGCATGTTTTGGGTGGGGGGGGGGGATAGAGAAAGGAACCACCTGGATAAAAGAGGAACAAGGCTTCCAGTATCCCAGGCAGCCCTGAGCAGCCATCCAGAACAGTTAAAAAAAACTCCCCCTCCTTTGCCGCTGAACAATGAATAATGCATGACTTTCATTAATCATAGACTGGGTATATATTTGCCGAGCCAGGTGTTATCCAACCGGCTGCATGTTTCTGGTGTCTTGTTCAGCAATCAGTGCTAACTCAACTTAGCGTGATGAGATCTGACAAGGCCCAGTGTGCAAGGGGCCAAAGACGTCAACCCCGAACACGTTCTGCCTAAATGTACTTTAGGAATCTCTTTTTGCACTTTGGCCCTGTTGCTTGTGTTTTAATTGGATCTGGCCATTCAATTGCTCTGCTGTTTAATCGCATTCACTGTGCTTACTTGGCAAATGGGCAATGAAATTACGTGTGCTAATGTGATTAGCAAAGGTTGTCTTTCAATTATGTTAAATCAAATCAAGTCCATCATGATTAGCTTAATTTTGGCTAGATAACGATAAAGGGATAGTTCAGGCGTAATGTATATTTGGGTCAAATTACCTTTACCTTGTCTGAAGGCCCATGGCGACAGAATCGACAATCCATTATTTACTTCTGACTACAGCATTGTCCAAATTCTTTCATGATGCACTGCAAGCCCAAAGTTCCTCAAACACTTCAAACTAGGTTCGGTAGTTGGTCGAGTTTAAAAGGATTGTTTACGCGCATAATGCTGAAATTATTCGTCACTGGAACTTCGTCACTCAACTGGTACTATTTCCTCATGTAGTCTCACAGCCGATTCTGTTCGCTGTAACGTGGACAATAACGTTGTATTGTATTCCATTGGGCACCCAGAAGCGGATTCATTTACCAGAGCTGTGAAACCTTACCGGTGACTTGATGGAATTAGAGTATTAAGTTTGGTTGCTTCGATACTTTTAACATGTTTCTGCGTGTAGTGCAGTTTTGCTAAAATCTGTTTTGGCTGTTTTTAGTCCTGAATCCTAACAATGCTTACTAAATAATGGATTGTTGTGGATTCTGTCACCATTGGGAATTCAGACACAACTCAAGGTAAGGGTAACTTGACCCAAATATACATTTTGCCTGAACTATCTCTTTTTTTAAGAGCGTTTGGTGGTTAAGGGAATGAAGGGGGAACTTGAGGTTTGAATGTCAAAGATGTGTGGTTTTTGGGGACCCTGTCACTGGTGACTGGTTCTGTGTCTGTTTTTGAAAGGCCAACTTTAAGTGTAGGGTTAAAAGGGGAAATGAGTAATTACTTTTTTTACTGTAGTTGGTCACTTCCTGTCTTAACTTTCCAGTCAAAAAGATTAGTCAGAGGCCCACTCACTTCCTGTTAACACTTGTGCAAAGATTAAGCAGAAGATTTAGGGGAACTTGCTGTACAACTTTTCAGTGGCACTGGCACAGCTCAGGTAGGAAAAGTTGTACTGCAGAAGTGTGTGTGTATATCTATCCCACAGTGTATGAGAATTAACCATTGTAGGTGACAGTAATTATTTAAGCAGATTTAATGTGTAAAATAGATTTCTCATTCACTCTATACTGCTGTTGTTGGAATGTAGGCTTAGACTTTCTCCACAGTTGAGAAGTGGTTTTGGAAATGTAGCCTTATGCCAGCTAGGATCTGTGTTTTTCTACTTGCTGTAGTGTTCTGCCTCTAAGTGCTGTGTTTGGGCCAGCAGGTGCGGGAGACTGAGACATGGATGCCCATGAAGATGACCCAAGCCGTGTCTCATGACGAGCTTGTTGGGTCTGGTGATGCCCCCAACGGCTCCGACTTTGGCTTCCTTGATGAGGAGCACAACCCTGAGGACAATGAGGATGACATGGACGATGAAGACTTCTCTGGCTCTGGAGATGGAGGTTGGTGTTTGCAAAGATCTGCTAATTTGCTTTAGCAAGCTGATAGATTATAATGAAATATTGTTAACTTGTTTTCTTCTCTCTTCAGTAACTACTGAAGTAACTACTGAAGATGACAATACCATGACAAAGGTAAGGTTCCTCATAATTAGCTAATGTGTACGAAATGAGAGCCACGTTTCCTCTTTTTTTTTTTTTTTTTTTTTTTAAATAGTTCAAGTAGGTCTAATTCTGTTTTTTGCTCATAGCTTGACATGAACGACAACAAGATTCCAGATCTGGACAGACCCCTGAGGTCCAAACCCACACTGAATGAGATTGAACTCAACAATGAAGTGTCAGTGCAGGGTGCTCCCAAACCCGAGGAGCACCCATCGAACGTACTGATGGCCCATACAGGGGAGGAGAGCATCTTCAGCAAAACAGAGGTCCTAGCAGGTGGGGCAACAGCACACTAAAAACTTAATTTGGGCTAGTCAAATTGTTATTATTGAACTTTGAAAAGGGTTAAATTATTTCAAAACAGTTCAATTTCACTGTCAGAAATGTACAGTTTCATTTGAAGCTTGTCAAAGTTATTTGCTAGAATACAGGGCTAATTGTAATTCCACTGAGTTTTGTTTCAGCTCTGATAGCTGGTGGAGCAGTGGGGCTGCTCTTTGCCGTCTTCCTCATCCTTCTGCTCGTCTATCGCATGAAGAAGAAGGACGAAGGCAGCTACGACCTGGGAAAGAAGCCCATCTACAAAAAGGCTCCGACAACCGAGATCTACGCCTAAAGCCAACCTTCGCCGGGCCACCTGCCTGCTCTCCAGTGCTTCTCGAAAGCAAACCTCTCCTCTTGCCTGCTTACTGTAAAGCCAGGAAGTCCCAGAGGGAGAAACCATCAAACAAAAACTGCTTTTCCTATTCCACCACAAGTTCTAAAGTGGTTCATTTTGAAACGGAAGCAACATTTTTAACTGTCAGTTAAAAAATATATAATTTCCCCTACAAGAAAGAGATTGGGAGAGGACCGTTTCAGCTGCCAAACAATGCAGAACAAGATTTATTTGTTTTATAAAAAGATAAATACTGCAGTGAAATCTTGACCTTTCCCTCCCACCCTCTGTTTTATGACACTAACAAGGTGCAATGACAACTTCACTCAAGTGAGGTGACATGGTACAGATATTTATTTTCCTCCCCCCTACTCTGAACCTTGGTACCCATACTGGTGCTACAGGAGTCGGTTACTGTAGCATTTTCTTTTACATTATTTTCTAAATAAACCCTGTGTAGGGAAATCACGAAGGGTTCCGTTTAGATTCAAATGTATTTTGTCAAACAGATTAAGTCTGAAGTGAATTCCAGATTGATGACAATAACTTGATACATGCTACCCTATCAATATAGCAGGGGCCAAGCTTGATTCTCCAGGTTGTTTTATTTGGACATTACAGAAATCAACATGCTTTTATTCCTAGGACAAATCACTGTGTGAATACACCCACTCCATCCACAGACCACAAAAATATTTGTAAAAACGAGCAACACAACGACATACATACATACATACATACATACATACATACATGATTGGTGAGCTCAGTTTCTTTGTCAGACCTCATCTCAAGTGATTACAATGCTTGTAAACTAAGCTATTTGAACAGCTTATGGTTTATCGCTGTTGTCCTAAAACAATAATTATCGCTGCACATGGACTGTATGCTTCAAAGGATCTGTACATAGCCATTTTAATAAAATTATGAACTTGGAACTTAGCCATTTCTTGGCAGACGTTTATTCACCAAATATTTTAATGCCAAAATAGTTTTTTTCCTCTCTTCCCAATACTTTGTCTAACATTTCTGTAAATGCTTGGAATAATCGGTTTCTTCATACTTAAGTAGGGATGTAATGATTCACTGATACAGATCGGCCCTGGTTCAAATGTTTGACAACCGTTCCAAATGTACAGTAGTATGCATGCATCAGTCAGAAAATCACTAAATTGACAAAAAGCTATCGGGGGCGGCAATGTCCACCCGATAGCCGGGTGGTAGATGCCCAGTTTCCCTTATGGCTCAGCTCTGGTGTCAGCTCAGAGACCCAGTTCATGAGCTCTATCGGCAGCAGATTTGAATTTAGAATGGAAAATGAATGTGTTTATGTAACAAATGTTAGTGAACCGAATCGCATCGATTTGTTCCTCTAATCAAACTGAATCGTACCGACTCGTTTCAAACTAAAACACATCGTTCCTGTATCGGAGCCCAACTATCTAGATGCGTATTGAATCGTTGTGAAAGGGAAAGATCCACATCACTACTAAGAAGCCTATAGTGGGAAACCCATTTAACTACCAATGCTAGTACTAACCTTTTCTGTCCAATGTTTTAGATTCCTGTAAAAAACAATGTTGGTATTAAACTATCAAATTGTATTGCCTTTTCAGGTTGGGGCTTTTCCCCCTCTTAGCTGTTGTATTTGATTGCTTCTTGAACTAGTGTATATAAAACATTCAAATGGTTTTAAAACAGTTTTTATTTTGTAATTGTTTTCTTGACATTTTTAAGCCGTATATATTTATGTTTTGTAGAAGGATTGCTATGTAATTGTTCAGGGGAACTGAATTGAGCCATGTCATTTGCATGGGGAAAAATCTGCTGCTTTTGTCACAAGATATGTGAATCACCAATTGAGTGGAGAAGTCAATGAATCATTGATTTCTGCATGCATGTTCTGATTTATTTGGAAATAAAGCTATTTTTATGCACATTAACTAAAACAAATGTTTGGATCAGTCTTTTCAGTATTCCGGTGACATTTACTATCTACACAAACATCAGCATGAGGTGTAAAGTCTGCCAGCTCAGTCTTTGTCATAGAGCTCTTTGCATTGTTATCGTCCTGTATACATTCCTCTTACTGTTGCCAGTGCAGTTTCACCTGATTATCAAGCCAACAATTTAATGGGAGCTGTATTACACCAGAGCTTGCTTGCACAGTGTACCGAACAGCAGCACAGCCCGTACCCTGACGAGACAACTTAACCATCATGATACGTCCCTGTACCTGTTGTCATATCTTTGAGTATATGAACAGGAAGGGTGTACTGTAGAACACTAGCTATTTTGAAGTCTATTGAAGCCCACACTCACCCCAAACTGGTGCATGCTCTTCCCAGCAGTATAGTCTATCTTGAGACCTCACCATCCTGATACTTAACTTTAGTGTCATATTTTTTAGTACAGGACCGGTGTAGACACTGATGTACTTCCACCACAGGACACTAGCTGTTCTGATGTTGGTCTATACGACATAGGGTGGACTCTTGTATGAATTGTATTATCATGGATCTTTGCATGCTCTCAAATTATTGTTCTTAATTGATTGCATATGTGTACTGTGACTTGGCAATTTCCTGTGTTGACACCCAGACAGAATGGGTGGCATACCTGTTCCTGCTTCTGTGTGCTGATGGAAAAAAACAAAAGCTAGCGATGTCAAAAAGTGCAGAACTTTTTGACTTAATGATTATCTTGATTTGTAGAGGGGGGGAAAAATCAAGGGTAGGTTGCATTAAACCCCCCAATATTAAAGCAAACATTATTAAAAACATGCTCAATTGTTATGGGAATTTCCAAAGGCCATACTGCAAGTCACATTGCGATCAAATCAATCAGTCCTAATCACTGAACCATTATAATAAATATACAGGTAACTGACTAAAGGAAACACTTGAGTAAATGAGGGTTAGAAAGTATATTGAAAGTAGGTGCTTCCACACAGGTGTGGTTGCTGAGTTAATTTAGCAATTAACATCCCATCATGTACATCGCTTCGGAAATTATTCAGATCCCTTGACCTTTTCCACATTTTGTTACTTTACAGCCTTATTATACAATTTACTTTAAATAAAAATCCTCAATACCCCATAAAAAAACATATTTACATAATTATTCAGAGCCTTCGCTATGAGACTCAAAATTGAGCTTAGGTGCATCCTGTTTCCATTGATCATCCTTGAGATGTTTCTACAACTTGATTGGAGTCCACCTGTGGTAAATTCAATTGATTGGACATGATTTGGAAAGTCACACACCTGTCTATAGAAGGTCCCACAGTTGACAGTGCATGTCAGAGCAAAAACCAAGCCATGAGGTCAAAGGAATTGTCCGCAGAGCTCAGAGACAGGATTGTATCGAGGCACAGATCTGGGGAAGGGTACCAAAACATTTCTTCAGCATTGATGGCACCCAAGAACACAGTGGCCTCCATAATTCTTAAATCGAAGCTTGGAACCACCAAGACTTTCCCTAGAGCTGGCCGCCTGGCCAAACTGAGCAATCGGGGGAGAAGGGCCTTGGTCAGGGAGGTAACCAAGAACCCGATGGTCACTCTGACAGAGCTCCAGAGTTCCTTGTAGCGCCATACCCAAGAAGACTCAAGGCTCTAATCACTGCCAAAGGTGTTTCAACAAAGTACTGAGCAAAGGGTCTGAATACTTATGTAAATGTCATGTTTCAGATTTTTATTTACAAGTCGGAAGTTTACATACACTAGGTTGGAGTCATTAAAACTTGTTTTTCAACCACTCCACAAATTTCTTGTTAACAAACTATAGTTTTGGCAAGTCGGTTAGGACATCTACTTTGTGCATGACGTAAGTAATTTTTTCAACAATTGTTTACAGACAGATTATTTTATTTATAATTCACTGTATCACAATTCCAGTGGGTCAGAAGTTGACTGTGCCTTTAAACAGCTTGGATAACTCCAGAAAATGATGTCATGGCTTTAGAAGGTTCTGATAGGCTAATTGACTTCATTTGAGTCAATTGGAGGTGTACCTGTTGATGTATTTCAAGGCCTACCTTCCAATTCAGTGCCTCTTTGCTTGACATCATGGCAAAATCAAAAGAAATCAGCCAAGACCTCAGAAAAAAAATTGTAGACCTTCACAAGTCTGTTTCATCCTTGTGAGCAATTTTCAAATGCCTGAAGGTATCACGTTCATCTGTACAAACAATAGTACGCAAGTATAAACACCATGGGACCACGCAGCCGTCATACCGCTCAGGAATTAGATGCGTTTTGTCTCCTAGTGCAAATCAATCCCAGAACAACAGCAAAGGACCTTGTAAAAATGCTGGAGGAAACAGGTACAAAAGTATCTATATCCACAGTAAAACGAGTCCTATATCGACATAACCTGAAAGGCCGCTCAGCAAGGAAGAAGCCACTGCTCCAAACCGCCATAAAAAAGCCAGACTACGGTTTGCAACTGCACATGGGGACAAAGATTGTACTTTTTGGAGAAAGGTCCTCTGGTCTGATGAAACTGTTTGGCCATAATGACCTTCGTTATGTTTGGAGGAAAAAGGGGGAGGCTTGCAAGCCAAAGAACACCATGCCAATCGGGAAGCACGGGGGTGGCAGCATCATGTTGTGGGGGTGTTTTGCTGCAGGAGGGACTGGTGCACTTCACAAAATAGATGGCATCATGAGGAACGAAAGTTATGGGGATATATTGAAGCAACATCTCAAAACATCAGTCAGGAAGTTAAAGCTTGGTCGCAAATGGTCTTCCAAATGGACAATGACCCCAAGCATACTCACAAAGTTGTGGAAAAATGTCTTAAGGACAACAAAGTCAAGTATTGGAGTGGCCATCACAAAGCCCTGACCTCAATCCTATAGAAAATTTGTGGGCAGAACTGAAAAAGCTTGTGCGAGCAAGGAGGCCTACAAACCTGACTCAGTTACACCAGCACTGTCAGGAGGAATGGGCCAAAATGCACCAAACCTATTGTGGGAAGCTTGTGGAAGGCTACCCGAAACGTTTTACCCAAGTTAAACAATTTAAAGGCAATACTACCAAATACTAATTGAGTGTATGTAAACTTCTGACCCACTGGGAATGTGATGAAAGAATTAAAAGCTGAAGTAAATCATTCTCTCTACTATTTTTCTGACATTTCACATTATTAAAATAAAGTGGTGATCCTAACTGACCTAAGACAGGGAATTTTTACTAGGATTAAATGTCAGGAGTTGTGAAAAAAACGGAGTTTAAATGTTTATGTAAAATGTAAACTTTCAACTTCAACTGTATTCATACATTTGCAAAAAAAAACTACAATCCTGGTTTTGCTTTGTCATAATGGGGTATTGTATGTAGATTGGTGAGGGAAAGCAACAAGTGAATCCATTTCAGAATAAGGCTGTAACGTAACAAAATGTGGAAAAACTCAAGGGGTCTGAATACTTTCTGAAAGCACAGTATAAAAATTCCTAGTTGCCCATTATTTTGGCTACCATGGCAAGGAGAGATCTCAGTGACTTGAAAGAGGGGTCTCAAATGAGCAGTGTGGGTTTTATATTTTGTTCACTCATTTTCATTTTGACCAATCAGATCTGATTTGAAAAGATCTGATGTGATCGGTCAAAAGAACAATCAGTGGAAAAAAATATCAGAATTGGGCTGCCTGTGTAAATGCAGCCACAGTAACCAGATCTCAACACAATTGAACACTTATTGGAGATCCTGGAGATATGCCACCATCAACAAAACACCAAATTATGGAATTTCTGGTGGAAGAATGGCGTCGCATCCCTCCAATAGAGTTCCAGACACTTCTAGAATCTATGCTAAGGTGCATTAAAGCTGTTCTGGCTAATGCTGGCCAAACGCCCTATTAAGACGCTTAATGTTAGTGTTATCTTTATTTTGGCAGTAACCTGTAATTGCATAAGAGTGTTTCAACATCTTTACCAAAGATTTGAACAAGTTTTAACTTGTCAAAGTAGACAGGCTTTAACTTGTCATGACTAAAGTAGAGCTCTACCAATATAAAATCATTTGAACCTGACCGAATTTGATGCCACAATCAAGTTCCTTGTATTTCTTTAATTTATAATTTCCTCAAAATAAGTGACATCTGTATCCTCATACATTACATTTTTTTTAAGGAAGATGTGGAGGGTGACATGGAAGGATTTTAAATATGCACTATTATGTACATGTACATGTACTTGTACTATATATCATTATCTCAACGTTTAGAATAAAAAACTTCTCATTTGCCTCCTAAAATGAAATACAGTTAGAATTATAACTACTCTGACATAACATAACACCCTGGTCTCATTTATGTTTTTCGTTATCATTACATTTCACCAGCTGTTCTTGATTTTTTTTGTCACCCAGGCCATCATTTGTCCTGAAAGCTCGCTGTCTGATATATACACAGGAAGTCAGGGATGAAGGATGAAATGAAAGGCTTCCCTTCACCCACCAGGGTCAAAGGGCAAATGAAGATGGATTCCAGGAAATTACACTGAAATTGGAGTGCTTTGTGGGGGATTGATTCTCAACTGAAATTATATTAATCAAGGGTTGCCACAATCTCTCATTGAACTACATATGATTACATCGTTTCAATCTAGTCACTCACTGAATGCATTATCTATCTATAGTGAGCTCATGCCAGTGGTATCAGAGTGTACAGTTAGAGTTTATTTTCTTTTTTGTGGTTCGCCTCCACTGCCCACAGGATTCTAGAGCCGTTTTGGATTGAGGGTGATGTAGTTTCCATGGCAACAACCAACTGGAGTGGGGCCAAGGGGATTATACACTTTTTTTTTTACTAGAGGTCCGAAATTGGGAAGTGCGTCAGCTGGTCTAATGGAAATTAAACAAATGAGATCCACATGGCCAAAATTTGTGAGCTAGCTAGCCTTTCCTCCCAGTGTAGGAGCAGGTTGCCTGGGTGCTGGGTGCAGTTTTCCCACAGTCATAGGCAGCCTTTTGTCTCCATGCATAAACAAATTCCACACAACCTCTGACACAGTCAGAGACACATTCCTTTCCCACACAACAATGAGGGCTTTTGTGTGCAGGCCGCCCTGTGTTTTCTTTTCATTTTTATTGCTTTGGAACTTTTTGCATGGAAAATTGTATAATCTCTTGGGTGGTTTTGCTCCATTTGATCGCAGCTGTACTAGTGTGTCTTCCCCCAGAAGTCAAGGACAAAAGAACCAAATGCTTTGAGGCATGTGATGTTATCTTTTGTTGAAGTCCTATCATTATTTGTTTAATGCCTGGGGGTTGTTGATGGTGAAAATATGAAAAGACTCAGAAGCCCCAATGAAGCCACTGTAAAACAGATGTGTTTCAGCTACTATTTGGACTCTTGATGTGTGTTCTAAATAGAGCAGAAAATAAATACATATTAGATAGAATGAATATGAAGGAACCCTGCTTTTACATAATAATTTTTTTAACAATGAGAGAACAAAGTAAAGAATATGACAATGGAGGGGGGGGGGCTTTGATGCACCCGTTCTGTCTCCGTCTTCTATCTAGGTAGCGGGGTGAACAGGCCGTAGGTCAGGTGACTGAGGTCCTTGATGATCTTTTTGTCCTTCCTGTGACACCGGGTGCTGAGATGCTCACGGTGATGTGTTGGGCTGACCGCACCACCCTCTAACGACATAGTGGCGCAGTCAGTTCACAAGATGGTGCAGCACCCCTCTTACATTCTTTGGGGAGGACCCTGCTCCTCTGTCTCACTCATTATTTATGCCTTTTAATTGATCAAGTTGATGTGTTTACAGCACAAATAATTACAACCACACAATTCATGTCACAAAAAAAACAGCAAATGAAATTAAGGGATCTATTCAATCCCTATCGTGAAAATTCTGCATTACAGCATGATTCAAATTTAAAGGCAATGTCCCAGCTTAAGCGGAGACTACATTCACAGTAAAAGCGCAGCATATGTCGGCTCAATTGGAAATTACCTTTACATTTCTAGCGCGCAATCAAATTGAATCAAATTTTATTGGTCACATACACATGGTTAGCAGATGTTAATGTGAGTGTAGCGAAATGCTTGTGCTTCTAGTTTTGACAGTGCAGTAATAACAAGTAAACTAACAATTGCACAACAGCTACCTAATACACACAAATCTAAAGGGATGGAATAAGAATATCTACATATAAATCTATGGATGAGCGATGATCGAGCGGCATAGGCAAGATGCAATAGATGGTATAAGGTACAGTATATACATATGAGATGAGTAATGTAAGATATGTAAACATTATTAAAGTGGCAATATTTAAAGAGTCTAGTGATCCATTTTTTAAAGTGGCCAATGATTTGAGTCTGTTTGTAGGCAGCAGCCTCTCTGAGTTAGTGATGGCTGTTTAACAGTCTGATGGCCTTGAGATAGAAGCTGTTTTTCAGTCTCTCGGTCCCAGCTTTGATGCACCTGTACTGACCTCGCCTTCTGGATGGTAGCGGGGTGAACAGGCAGTGACTGTTGTCCTTGATGGTCTTTTTGGCCTTTCTGTGACATCGGGTGCTGTAGGTGTCCTGGAGGGCAGGTCGTTTCCCCCCGGTGATGTGTGGTGCAGACCGCACCACACTCTGGAGAGCCTTGCGGTTGAGGGCGGTGCAGTTGCCGTACGAGGCGGTGATACAGCCCTACAGGATGCTCTCAATTGTGCATCTGTAAAAGGTTGTGAGGGTTTTAGGTGACAATCCACATTTCTTCAGCCTCCTGAGGTTGAAGAGGCGCTGTTGCGCCTTCTTCACCACACTGTATGTGTGGGTGGACCATTTCAGTTTGTCCGTGATGTGTACGCCGAGGAACTTAAAACTTTCCACCTTCTCCACTACTGTCCCATCGATGTGGATAGGATGGGTGCTCCCTCTGCTGAGTGAGAGGTTGTTTTCCTGACACCACACCCGAGTGCCCTCACCTCCTCCCTGTAGGCTGTCTCGTCGTTGTTGGTCATCGAGACCAGTACTATTGTCTAGTCTGCAAACTTGATGATTGAGTTGGAGGTGTGCATGGCCACACAGTCATGGGTGAACAGGGAGTACAGGAGGGGGCTGAGCATGCACCCTTGTGTGGCCCCAGTGTTGAGGATCAGCGAAGTGGAGATGTTGTTTCCTACCTTAACCACCTGGGGGCGGCCCGTCAGAAAGTTCATGACCCAGTTGCACAGGGCGGGGTTGAGACCCAGGGCCTCAAGCTTAATGATGAGCTTGGAGGGTACTGTGGTGTTAAATGCTGAGCTGTAGTCAATGAACAGCATTCTTACATAGGTATTCCTCTTGTACAGATGGGATAGGGCAGTGTGCAGTGTGATGGCGATTGCATCGTCTGTGGACCTGTTGTGGCGGTATGCAAACTGAAGGGGGTCTAGGGTGGCAGGTAAGGTGGAGGTGATATGATCCTTGACTAGTCTCTCAAGCACTTCATGATGACAGAAGTGAGTGCTACGGAGCGATAGTCATTTTGTTCAGTTATCTTTGCCTTCTTGGGTACAGGAACAATGGTGGCCATCTTGAAGCATGTGGGGACAACAGACTGGAATAGGGAGCGATTGAATATGTCCGTAAACACACCAGCCTGCTGGTCTGCGCATGCTCTGAGGACATGACTAGGGCTGCCGTCTGGGCCAGCAGCCTTGCGAGGGTTAACACGTTTAAATGTCATACTCACGTCGGCCACGGAGAAGGAGAGGGGGGGCATGCAGTCCTTGGTAGCGGGCCGAATCGGTGGCACTGTATTATCCTCATAGTTGGCAAAGAGGTTGTTTAGTTTGTCTGAAAGCAAGACGTCGGTGTCCGTGACGTGGCTTGTTTTCTTTTTGAAGTCAGGATCGAGGGAAAGATGAACGGCGCAAAGTACAGAGAGATTCTTGATGAAAACCTGCTCCACAACGCTCAGGACATCAGACTGGGGCGAACGTTCACCTTCCAACAGGACAACAACCTTAAGCGCACAGCCAATACAACGCAGGAGTGGCTTTGAGACAAGTCTCTGAATGTCCTTGAGTGGACCAGCCAGAGCCCGGATTGAACCCGATCAAACATCTCTGGAGAAACCTGAAATTTGCTGTGCAGCGACACTCCCCATCCAACCTGACAGAGCTTGAGAGGATCTGCAGAGTAGAATGGGAGAAACTCCCCAAATACAGGTGTGCCAAGGTGTGTCAAGCTTGTAGCGTCATACCCAATAAGACTCAAGGCTGTAATCGCTGCCATAGGTGCTTCAACAAAGTACTGAGTAAAGGGTCTGAATACTTCAGTAAATGTGATATTTCAGTTGTTTATTTATATAACATTTGCAAATGTCTAAATACCTGTTTTGCTTTGTCAATATGGGGTATTGTGTGTAGATTGATGAGGCAGAAAAAAAACAAGTTAATCAATTTCAGAATAAGGCTGTAACGTAACAAAATGTGGAAAAAATCAAGGAGTCAATACATTTCGAATGCACTGTATATATTTAAAACAAGGATATATAGATATATATATATATATTTATATATATATATATATACAGTTGAAGTCGGAAGTTTACAGTGAGGGAAAAAAGTATTTGATCCCCTGCTGATTTTGTACGTTTGCCCACTGACAAAGAAATGATCAGTGTATAATTTTAATGGTAGGTTTATTTGAACAGTGAGAGACAGAATAACAACAAAAAAATACAGAAAAACGCATGTGAAAAATTTTATAAATTGATTTGCATATTAATGAAGGAAATAAGTATTTGACCCCCTCTCAATCAGAAAGATTTCTGGCTCCCAGGTGTCTTTTATACAGGTAACGAGCTGAGATTAGGAGCACAATCTTAAAGGGAGTGCTCCTAATCTCAGTTTGTTACCTGTATAAAAGACACCTGTCCACAGAAGCAATCAATCAATCAGATTCCAAACTCTCCACCATGACCAAGACCAAAGAGCTCTCCAAGGATGTCAGGGACAAGATTGTAGACCTACACAAGGCTGGAATGGGCTACAAGACCATCGCCAAGCAGCTTGGTGAGAAGGTGACAACAGTTGGTGTGATTATTCGCAAATGGAAGGAACACAAAAGAACTGTCAATCTGGGGCTCCATGCAATATCTCACCTCGTGGAGTTGCAATGATCATGAAAACNTGGAGGAGGAGGAATGCTGCCTATGACCCCAAGAACACCATCCCCACCGTCAAACATGAAGGTGGAAACATTATGCTTGGGGGTGTTTTTCTGCTAAGGGGACAGGACAACTTCACCGCATCAAAGGGACGATGGACGGGGCCATGTACCGTCAAATCTTGGGTGAGAACCTCCTTCCCTCAGCCAGGGCATTGAAAATGAGTCGTGGATGGGTATTCCAGCATGACAATGACCCAAAACACACGGCCAAGGCAACAAAGGAGTGGCTCAAGAAGAAGCACATTAAGGTCCTGGAGTGGCCTAGCCAGTCTCCAGACCTTAATCTCGAGGGAGCTGAAGGTTCGAGTTGCCAAATGTCAGCCTCGAAACCTTAATGACTTGGAGAAGATCTGCAAAGAGGAGTGAGACAAAATCCCTCCTGAGATGTGTGCAAACCTGGTGGCCAACTACAAGAAACGTCTGACCTCTGTGATTGCCAACAAGGGTTTTGCCACCAAGTACTAAGTCATGTTTTGCAGAGGGGTCAAATACTTATTTCCCTCATTAAAATGCAAATCAATTTATAAAATTTTTCACAGAAAATTATATCATGGCTTTAGAAGCTTCTGATAGGCTAATTGACTTCATTTGAGTCAATTGGAGGTATACCCGTGGATGTATTTCAAGGCCTACCTTCCAACTCAGTGCCTCTTTGCTTGACATCATGGGAAAATCTAAAGAAATTAGCCAAGACCTCAGAAACAAATTGTAGACCTCCACAAGTCTGGTTCATCCTTGGGAGCAATTGCCAAATGCCTGAAGGTACCACGTTCATCTGTACAAACAATAGTACGCTATTATAAACACCATGGGACCACACAGCCCTCCGCTCAGGAAGGAGACGCGTTTTCTTTCCGAGAGATTAACATACTTTGGTGCGAAAAGTGCAAATCAATCCAAGAACAACAGCAAAGGACCTTGTGAAAATGCTGGAGGAAACAGGTACAAAAGTATCTATTTCCACAGTAAAATGAGTCCTATATCAACATAACCTGAAAGGCCGCTCAGCAAGGAAGAAGCCACTGCTCCAAAACAGCCATAAAAAAGCCAGACTACGGTTTGCAACTGCACATGAGGACAAAGATTGTACTTTTTGGAGAAATGTCCTCTGGTCTGATGAAACAGAAAATAGATCTGTTTGAACATAATGACCATCGTTATGTTTGGAGGAAAAAGGGGGAGGCTTGGAAGCAGAAGAACACCATCCCAACCGTGAAGCACGGGGGTGGCAGGGACTTGTGCACTTCAAAAAATAGATGGCATCATGAGGCAGGAAAATGATGTGGATATATTGAAGCAACATCTCAAGACATCAGTCAGGAAGTTAAAGCTTGGTCGCAAATGGGTCTTCCAAATGAACATTGACCCCAAGCATACTTCCAAAGTTGTGGCAAAATGGCTTAAGGACAACAAAGTCAAGGTATTGGAGTGGCCATCACAAAGCCCTGACCTCAATCCCATAAATAATTTGTGAGCAGAACTGAAAAAGCGTGTGCGAGCAAGGAGGCCTACAAACCTGTCTCAGTTACACCATCTCTGTGTAGGAGGAATGGGCCAAAATTCACCCAACTTATTTTGGGAAGCTTGTGGAAGGCTACCTGAAACATTTGACCCAAGTTAAACAATTTAAAGGCAATGCTACCAAATAATAATTGAGTGTATGTAAACTTCTGACCCACTGGGAATGTGATGAAACAAATAAAAGCTGAAATGAATCATTCTCTCTACTATTATTCTGACATTTCACATTCTTAAAATAAAGTGGTGATCCTAACTGACCTAAGACAAGGAATTTTTACTAAGATTAGATGTCAGTCCCAAAATGGATGTGGTAATTGCAGATTTCCCTTTTAAATGTCAAACCTGCTATTACCTGGATTGAATCCAGGCCTAAAAATAGGGCCTGATTACTGACCTCCAAAATGTGTAGAATTGCAGGAAATTTGCTTTAAAACCCTAACATTTTCTCTCGGCATCATGGCAAAATGTGTAGAATAGCATGAGATTAGCTATAAAACTGCACATTGTTCCTCACTGCCCCATGGCAAAATGTGTAGAATTGCAGGAAGTTAACTGCCCCCCCCCCCCCACCTTAGCCAAACCTATTTTGAAATTTAAAGAAAGAGAGATGCTTACCCTGGATTAGGAGGTATTGTAATTTGTATGTCTCATTTCAACAGGGGACTGGACTGTGTTTGGAAGGCAGTTTCAATAGCACAGCTAGGGAGTGGTACTCACGTAGCCTCTCATTGAAATCTGATGGAGGGAATGAGTCTTGTCTCTGAAGCCAGACTGAAACAACACTACTACTCAACTACTACACCTGTTTGACTCATCCTCTCGCTATGTCATTCTTTCTCTCTGTCTCTCCAGCTTCTTTTCCCTATGACTCACTCTCCCAATATTTTGTCATACACAAGTACGAAACAGTTCCACCCACCTGAACTTTGGACGTGCTCACATATTCACTGACACACTGAATAAACACATATATCAGGACATAGCTCAGGCTTTATGCTGAGATCACACAGCAGGGACACAACACAGAGGACATCCCAAATGGCCGGTCCTGGGTTGTATTCATTAGGCACAAAATGGAAGAAAACTGACTGAAACAGAGGGACTACCAAAACTTACCCCCCAAAAAACACATTTTTGTTTCAGTTACAAAACATTTTTCTACAGTGTGCCCCAATGAATACAACTCAGGGCTCCTTAGTATGAGTTACAACAAAATCTCTCATGAGGTCATTCAGAGTTAAATGACTAGAAGGTCCCCCAATGGTCTTGTCGGTACAGAATGTGGCTGTATTCTCAAGTATTTACATGATTTCTTGTGAGTAACCAGGGCTCAGGGGGAAGTGTTGACAGGATGGAGAGCGGGAATTGACAGATACTGCAGTTTTTGTTCAAGGGCCATCCTAGGGGGGAGGAGACAGGGAACACTGAATGACAACTGGAGAGAAAAAATGAATGATGGGGAAATGACTGAGTAATGGCTGGAATTTCCTGAACAGTCACTGTAGAAAGCACTCACTACACTGTCTAATGTAGAGGGGGTCAGCTTTGATTGTAAATCAATAAATCACTCATGTCAATTGATGGGGTGCTGTGGCTAAAACATTGATGTGATCAAATCAATGCAAAAAGAGTTTGAAATTACTGTTCTTTTTACATTGTTATTGCTTTGGACAAGCTGATGCCAGTTTTACTTCTGCTCCTATTTTTAACGGTTTAGAATTGTTTGAGTGATTACAAAATAACCAAAAGGGAGTGAAGTTCCTACTTGTTTTGAAAAGTCAATAATACTTTTTGTAATACTGAATGGATAATCATAATTCATGTATGAGGGAATTACTCAGATTGTGGAGTGAGCCTTTAAGCTCTTATCTTTTTTTTCTTTAACCTTTATGTAGTTAACAAATAAAGATTAAAGCAATCCAGCAATCATACTGTAGTTTTAACAATGAGTCCACCAGTTGCCATACACTGTTTTGTTTGGACCATTTAGGGTGTGTGGTATATACAAATACTGTATTTCTTTGAAGGGTGGGGGTACAGACATTGTATGAATAGAGGGTTTACTGGTCTCTCACGTTTTAGTCTGAAATTCACAGGTATGGGTGATGGAAGCCTGTCGGCAAAAATCATTTTAACATCTCTGCAGTATTCTGAAGTGTTGTTTATCCTGGAGAAAAAATGCCAACACATTACACCTCCAACAGTCACCAAATTGGCCTGGGCTGAGGGAGTCTTATGTACAATGAGGTGTAACCTTTTCAAGCACAATTGATGCTCTTACTATATAGAGCACAAGCATTCAAATGTGGGCCAAATGCAAAACAAATGGCTGTTGTACCTTCAAATGCTAAAGTCAAGGTTTACTTGGTATAATTAGGCTAGCCGAGGTGAGAGAAGGTCAATGAGGGAGTGATTTTTCAGAAGATGGCTGTTTAACAGTCTGATGTCCTTGAGATAGAAGCTGTTTTTTTGTCTCTCGGTCCCAGCTTTGATGCACCTGTACTGACCTCGCCTTCTGGATGGTAGCGGGGTGAACAGGCAGTGGCTCGGGTGGTTGCTGTTCTTGATGATCTTTTTGGCTTTCCTGTGACATCGGGTGCTGTAGGTGTCCTGGAGGGTAGGTAGTTTGCCCCCGGTGATGCGCTGTGCAGACCGCACCACCCTCTGGAGAGCCTTGCGGTTTAGGGTGGTGCAGTTGTCGTACCATGCGGTGATACAAACCGACAGGATGCTCTCAATTATGCATCTGTAAAAGTTTCTGAGGGTTTTAGGTGACAAGCCAAATTCCCTTGATCCTGACTAGTCTCCCAGTCCCTGCCGCTGAAAAACATCCCCACAGCATGATACTGCCACCACTGTGCTTCACCGTAGGGATGGTGCAAGGTTTCCTCCAGACGTGATGCTTGGCATTCATGCCGAAAAGTTCAATCTAGTTATCATCAGTCCAGAGAATCTTGTTTATCATTTTCCGAGACTCCTTTAGGTGCCTTTTGGAAAACTCCAAGCGGGCTGTCATGTGCCTTTTACTGAGTGGCTTCCATCTGGCCACTCTACCTGGCCTGATTGGTAAGGTGCTGCATAGATGATTGACCTTCTGGAAGCTTCTCCCATGTCCACAGAGGAACTCTGGAGCTCTGTCAGGGTCACCTCCCTGACCAAGGCCAGTTTGGCCAGGCGGCTAGCTCTAGGAAGAGTCTTGGTGGCTCCAAACTTCTTCCATTTAAGAATGATGGAGGCCACTGTGTTCTTGGGGACCTTCAATGCTGTTGAAATCTTTTGGTACCCTTCCCCAGATCTGTGCCTCGACACAATCCTGTCTCGGATATCTACGGACAATTCCCTTGACCTCATGGCTTGGTTTTTGCTGTAACATGCACTGTCAACGGTGGGACCTTTTATAGACAGGTGTGTGCTTTTCCAAATCATGTCCAATCAATTGAATTTACCACAGGTGGACTCCAATCAAGTTGTAGAAACATCTCAAGGATGATCAAATGGAAACAGGATGCACCTGAGCTCAATTTTGAGTCTCATAGCAAAGAGTCTGAATACTTATGTAAATAAGGTATTTCAGTTTTTATTTTGCATACATTTGTATGTACATTTCTAATATCTTTCCAACAAATAAGATCTAAATCAGGCAAGAACTTCTCCACGTAGAATAATTAGGGTTTCCAATCCCTCCAATATAATCTGGTGATTGATGGTGTCAAAAGAGGCACTAAGGTCTAAGAGCACAAGGACAGATGCAGAGCCATGGTCTGATGCCATTTAAAGGTACTCTAACACCTTCACAAGTGCGGTCTCAGTAGTATGATGGTGTCTAAAAGCAGACTGGAGCATTTTGTATACATTATTTGTCTTCAGGAAGGCAGTGAGATGCTGAGCAACAGCTTTTTCCCCAAAAATTGAAAGGAATGAGAGATTTGATATAGGCCGATAGTTTTAAAACATTTCTGGGTCACGGTTTGTCTTTTTTCGGCTTTATTACTGCCACTTTTAGTGAGTTTCGTACACATCCGGAGGATAGGGAGCCATTTATTATGTTCAATATAGGAAGGTCAAGCACAGGAAGTAGCTCTTTTGATATATTTGTTGGAATAGGGTCCAGTAAGCAGTTGGAAGGTTTAGAGGCCATGACCATTTTCTTGAATGTGTTGAGATACAGGATTAAAAAACTTGATCCGAGTTCCTGGCATTTCTGTGCAAACTCAAGACAACTGAGTTTTGGAGAAATACACATATTCAAAGAGAGGCCCGAAATTACCTTTTTTTTTGTCTAAGAAGTTCATGAATTCATCACTGCTGAAGTGAAAGCCATCCACACTTGGGGAATGCTGCTTTTTAGTTAGCTTTGCAACAGCATATCTTTTTGGGGGGAGGATTGTTGAAAAAGTAGGCTGATTGAGCAGCAGTGAGGGCTTTTCGATATTGCATGGTACTATTCCACGGGACAAAACTAGATCCAGGGTATGATTGTGACAATGTGTATGTCCCGAGTCATGTTGGACAAAACCCACTGAGTCGATGATGGCTTCCAATTTGGTGGAGCGCCATTTCTGGAAACTTGCTTTAGCGCTTGGTATTTTCTGTATACCAGGGAGCTGGTTTCTTGTGACAAACGTTTTTTGTTTTTAGCGGTGTGACTTTATCTAGGGTATTACGCAAGGTTAAGTTTAGATCCTCGGTTAGGTAGTTAACTGATTGTTGTATTCCAACATCCTTGGCTAGGTGGAGGGAGTGGAAGGGCATCTAGGAATATTTGGATTGTCTGAGAATTTATAGTGCGGCTTTTGATAATCCTTGGTTGGGGTCTGAGTGAATTACGTTTTGTGATTGCAAACATAAGAAGATGTTGGTCCGATTATGACCTAGATTTAGGCACAGACACAGCCTCAATGGAGAAAACTGAGCTGACTACACTGACTGTGCTAGGGGAAAACTCCACTAAGCTGGCAGGCTGGCTAACAGCCTGCTGCCTGGCCTGCACCCTATCTCATTGTAGAGCTAGAGGTGTTAGAGCCCTGTCTATGTTGATAGATAAGATTTCAGCTAAGATGGAGTCCGTCACACCTCAGCAGGACAGGCTTGGTCCTGTTTGTGGGTCGTGTGAGTCCCAGAAAGAGGGACAAATTCTATATTTTGGAAGGGACAGAATTTTTTTTCAACCAGCGATTGAGTTGTGTGAGTCTGCTGTAAAGCTCAATACTCCCCCTAACTGGGAGGGGGACAGAGACAAGTTACACGCTGAAGCGATGTTGTACTTTGACTGTTTCATCCTAACATCGTCCATGCCGACGTGGATAACAATATCCCTATACCATCTGCACTCGCCAGTTTTAGCTTCAGCCAGCGCCAACTTCAGATTAGCCCTGCCCCCTGTTAAACAATGTATGATCGCTGGATTATTATTTTTAAATCTAATATTGCTGGTAATGAAGTTGCCAATGACTAGGGTTTTCCATTTGTCAGAGCTAATGGTGGGAGGTGGCAACGGCTCCACCCATAACGGGTGGAGGAGAGACCTGAGAAGGCTCGGGCTCTGACTCCGACTCGTTGCTTAGTGTAAAAAACTGGTTAAAAGTTTATATCAGCTGAATGAGCAACACCGGTTGAGCATACCGAAAGCATTTCTTTCCAGAAGCTGTGAGAAAATTGTCCGGCTGCGGGGACTGTGCAGTGGGATTGACACTACTACCTATATTTACTGGTGGCACTTAAATTGCCCTTGCCTAACGATTGCATCTGAAGCCGGGCTTGCAACTCGGCTATCCTCACGTTAAGGCGATAGTTCTCCTGTATTTAGGGGTGGCAGGTAGCCTAGTGGTTAGCGCGTTGGGCCAGTAACCGAAAGGTTGCTAGATCATATCCCTGAGCTGACAAGGTAATATTCTGTTGTTCTGCCCCTGAACAAGGCAGTTAACTGACTGTTCCTAGGCCATCATTGTAAATAAGAATTTGTTCTTAACTGACTTGCCTAGTTAAAAATATATTATGAGTACTACAATGAGAAGGCATAATAATGTTACTCAGCTTTTTCAGCTGGAGGACGTCCTGGAGATCCAGATACAGCATCCAGGGTGAAAAGATTCAATGAAAAAAGTTGAGTGAGTACAAAACTAAGACGTTGGTAAACTTGTTAAATACAGAGTTTGATTAAACGGTTATTATTAAAGTAAAAAGCGAAAAAGTTTGGCAGGTAGCCAAGTAGCAATAAACAGCACAGCAGCACGGCGACAACATGGAAGTGTAACAAAAGGAACAGCAGCATCTTGTGCTCAAAACCTGGTACTTTCACACTACTTTATGGTAAATCATGCAAGTGACTAAAGTGACTAATTTCTCTGAACGGGGGGGACTCACAAGACTCACAGGGAACACATTACATTGTATGGAGAACGGGGCTCTAAAGTGCGACAAAATATTTTGCTGTGCGGCCAGGAGTTTTATTTTGTGAGCACTGTGCGACTAGGTAAAAAATCTCCCAGATAATAATTGTTGTAATGATAAAGTTTCGCTGTATCGTTGTTTCTGAGAGAAAAAAACGAGTGCAGATTCGATAGCGTCATGGTTGCACCATTAGTACAGCGAAAACTGTTTTCTTCTAGCCCAACCAGGTCAAAAGATTTGAGCCATATTTTATTTTATTTAACCAGGCAAGTCAGTTAACTTCTTAGGGAGCGGCTCCCGAGGTGACGGTTTTGGAGAGTCTGGCGTGCCCAAAGTAAAATGCCTCCAACTCAGGCGCAGAAAATAGGATATGCACATAATTAGTACTATTGGATAGGAAACACTCTGAAGTTTCTAAGAGTGTTAAAATATTGTCTGTGAGTATAACAGAACGGATATAGCAGGCGAAAACCCGAGGAATTTCTGTCCTGGAAAAAGTGTATTTGACACATTGCCTCATTTTGAACCCCTCCACATTTGAAAATGACCTTATATGGGAGTAATATTGCAGTACCTATTGCTTCCACTGGATGTCAACAGTCTCTAGACAGTGTTTGCTGATGTTATAGTTGCTCTGGATGGTAATAGAAGAAGAATTTCGAAGTGGTCATCGGATGTAAACAGAAGAGGATGCGCGTTCACGGGTTCGCGCGAGCTGTGGTTTTTTCCTTTCCTATCGCCCAGTTTATAATCCGGTTGAAATATTATAGTAAATATACATAAAAGTGTTCCTAAGGATACATTATCAATGATGTTTGATTGTTCTTGGACAAGTGTATAGGTATAGGTTGAACGCGTTCTCTTCACGGTTCAATGGGCGAGTGGACGCTGTATTTTATGAACATAATGCGCCAACCAAACTGATATTTATGGACATAATAAATTACTTTTTCTAACAAAAGAACCATTGGATGTCTTCGTTGGACACTTGGGAAGCCTTCAGCAGAAGTTCTTCAAAAGGTAAGAGATTTGTTGTCGCTGTGAAATGTGTTTTGTGTGAACCGCGATGGTTTATGAATTTATGCTAATGGGAAAATTTTGGAGGTGCTACCCTCAAACAATCAAATGTTGTGCTTTCGCCGTAAAGCCTTTTTGAAATCTGACAACGCTGTGATATTGCCAAGAAGCAGAGCTTTTGATGACTATGCAACGCTTGTATATTGATGAATGTTTAATAGTTCAACTTTTGGATTTTGAATTTGGCGCCTTGCATTTCACCGGCTAGCGCCCCACCACTCCCTAAGTAGTTAAGAAAAAAATCTTATTTACAATGACGGCCTAGGAACAGTGGGTTAACTGCCTTGTTCAGGGGAAGAATGACAAATCTTTTTCGGGGATTCGATCTAGCAACCTTTCAGATACTGGCCCAACGCTCTAACCACTAGGCTACCTGCCTATTACCGGCGCAACATTTTCATTTTCCTATAGCGGATCGCTGGACTGAATTTTGTATTCACAAACCATGTCGTGGGCCGTTTTAAAACTACTGCGATTATAAAAGTAACCATTTGTTTGCACTATGTTCAGTCATGTTACCTCATTGGCTAGCTAGCTAACAATCTGGCAACTTTACCAGTATATCCAAACATTTGGGGATCCAAAAATAAAGGAAAAGGGAGATCAATGATAATGGAAATTAATGAATGATATATCTCTTCCATGTCCTCATCACAAACCTGACATTTTTAAAAAGACAGTGTACAATTTTCAATGTCTGCATCTCAATAGGAATCTAAAAAAGAAAATGTGGTGTGCATGCTAGCTTGTGAAGGATTTATTGATTGATAGGATAGCCTGAACATGTGAAAGTTGATGTGGTGTCTCTACCTTGAACGGCTCAAGAGTTAATGTTGGTGGGTTATTTGATGCTAATTTATGCAAATGTAATAGTTCTAGTTGATAAAAGTTTTTTAAGAATTGGAAGTTAGTATACCCTGAACATGAGAAAGTTGGCTTGGTATCTCTAGCTTGAACGGTTCAAGAGTTAATGTTGGTGAATTATTTTATGCAAATGTATACAGTTATACTTGAGACTAGTTTTTATTAATTGGAAGTTAGGATAGCTGAACACTGTATGCTGGAAACACTCAGTTTGTTATTTTTAACTAAAACATAACCAATATTTTTTAAATATAAATACCAAACTTGTTTTTGCATGGATTCCGTGACGCGGTTAGCTTTTAACAGGAATCCCAGGGGAGCCATCTCCTGCCTCTCCTCCCCCATCTGATAGTGGAGTCGAAGAAGCACAGCAAGAGGAGCATGGTAATCAACGACGGTCACGTCACAAGCCGTGGAACCCGAAGACAGCATAGCAATCTACACTCCCAACGAGAGGCTCGGCGCGGATACAAACAGCGAATAGTTTTGGAGCCTGATCTTCCTGCACCTTCGTCGCTGGGGATACCTGTGTCTGCTGCCGCTGTGCCTACTCCTACTCCTTCCCATATGATTTTTAAGTCGACGTCGGCAACCTTCCGTCCCTGCTCTGGATCGAGCAGGGCTTCTCCATCTGTCGGAGGCCTGCAACAGGCGCTGGGAGCTACGGGCTCAAGTTATCCTGCCTCTCGCACGCCCTTAAAGGGTTCTCCAAATCCTGTGAAGTGTGGGAGTGGGCGGATTTCCTCGTCCTTCTCGCTAGCTGTGATTTTGGGCAGCTCCATGGTAAAAAATGTGACTGTTCCTGGTGCAAAAACAATGTCCTATCTCGGAGCTTGAGTAAATTACATTACTAAGCTTCTCTCGAATGTACTACGCCAGGACATGGACATCGATTCTATCGTAGTCCATGTGGGTTTTAATGATATTATAAAGGGCAGCTCTGAACAGTTGAAACTGGATTTCAAAGAGCTCATTGACTCTCTGCTAGACACTAATAAAAGACCAATCATATCTGAACCCTGTGCCCTCTCTGAATCATGGCATTGAATGCTTTAGCAGGATCTCTTCACAACTGGCTACGTGATTATTGCAGCTCAATGGGTGTAACTATTGTTGACAATTTTGATGCCTTTTGGAAACAAAACACGGTTTATAAGGAGGATGGGACACACCCAAATCATTTGGGTTCCTGGATCCTTTCACAGCATTATGAGGCTGCATTGAGACAATTACTTATCAATTACCCAAGCCCAGTTCAGTTAATCCCTACCATTGTGTCGCTGAGTCATCATAATGCTTTAGCAAATGTACATTATACCAGGGGCATTGGTAGACACAATGTGCTCAAAATAACATATGTAGCTTAAGAAACAAGGTTCATGAAATGAATAACTTGCTAGTAACAGATGACATTCATATTCTGACTATCTCTGGAACTCAGTTAGACAATACCTTTGATGATACAGTGGTAGCAATACAAGGTTGTAATATTTACAGAAAATACAGAAATCCCAGTGGTAGAGGTGCTGCTGTTTATATTCAGAACCACATTCCTGTAAAGATTAGAGAGGATCTCATGTCAAATACTGTTGAAGTAATATTGTTACAGGTTAAGCTGCCTCACCTACAGCCCATTCTTGTGGGAAGTTGCTATAGACCATGAAGTGCTAACAGTCAGTATCTGGATAACATGTGTGAAATGCTTGATAATGTATGTGATATCAACAGAGAGCTATATTTCCTGGTTGATTTAAATACTGACTAGCTTTCGTCAGGCTGCCCACTCAAGAGAAAGCTTCAAACTGTAACTAGTGCCTGCAACCTGGTTCAGGTTATCAGTCAACCTACCAGGGTAGTTACAAACAGCACAGAAAGGAAATCATCAACATGTATTGATCACATCTTTACTAATGCTGCATAAATCTGCTTGAAAGCAGTATCCAAATCCATCGGATATAGTGATCACAATATAGTAGCCATATCTAGGAAAACCAAAGTTCCAAAGGCTGGGCCTAATATAGTGTATAAGAGGTCATACAATAAGTTTTGTAGTGATTGCTATGTTGTTGATGTAAAGAATATGTGTTGGTCCGTGGTGTGTAATGAGAACCAACCAGACGCTGCACTTGACACATTTATGAAATTGCTTATCGAAGTTACTCATAAGCATGCACCCATTGAGAAAATTACTGTAAAAACTGTTAAATCCCTGTGGATTGATGAGGAATTGAAAAATTGTTTGGTTGAGAGGGATGAGGCAAAAGGAATGGCAAATAAGCACAACCGATTGGCAAACGTACTGCAAATTGAAAAATAATGTGACTAAACTGAATAAAAAGAAGAAGCTACACTATGAAACAAAGATAAATGACATAAAGAATGATAGCAAAAATCTTTGAGCACCTTAAATGAAATTTTGGGCAAAAAGGCAAACTCAATCATTCATTGAATCAGATGGCTCATTCATCACAAAACCAAGTGATATTCCCAACTACTTTAATTACTTTTTCATTGGCGAGATTGGCAAATTTAGGCATGACATGCCAGCAACAAACGCTGACACTACACATCCAAGTATATCTGACCAAATTATGAAAGACAAGCATTGTAATTTTGAATTTCGTAAAGTGAGTGTTGAAGAGGTAAACAAAATATTGTTGGCTATCAACAATGACAAGCCACCGGGTCTGACAACTTGGATGGAAAATTACTGAGGATAATGGCGGACGATATTGACACTCCTATTTGCCATATCTTCAATTAAGCCTACTATAAAGTGTGTGCCCTCAGGCCTGGAGGGAAGCAAAAGTCAAAAGTCACAATAGTAAAGCACTCTTTCCTGGCTCAAATACCCTACCAATCACCCTGTTACCAACCCTTAGTATAGTTTTGGAAAAAATAGTGTTTGACCAGATACAATACTATTTTACAGTAAACAAACAGATGTTCGGCACGCTTATAGGGAAGGACATTCAACAAGCACAGCACTTATACAAATTACTGATGATTGGCTGAGAGAAAGATGATAAAAAGATTGACGGGGCTATTTTGTGTAGACTTCAGTGCGGCTTTTTACATTTTTGATCATAGTCTGCTGCTGGAAAGAATTACGTGTTATGGCTTTACACCCACTGCTATCAAATAAAATTTATTAAAACTGTATTTGACAACATAACATCTTCTAAACATGTGTATTGCAGGTGTAGCGAAATGCTTGTGATTCTAGCTCTAACAGTGCAGTAATATCTAACAGTAATATCTAACAATTTCACAACAATACACACAAATCTAAAGTAAAGGAATGGAATTAAGAAGATGTAAATATTTGGGGTGAGCAATGTCAGAGCGGCATAGACTAAGATACACTAGAATAGGATAGAATACAGTATATACATATGAGATGAGTAATGCCTAATGACTAGTATTCCATTATTAAAGTGGCCAGTGATTCTAAGTCTATGTATATAGGGCAGCAGCCTCTAATGTGCTAGTGATGGCTATTTAACAGTATCATTATCACATTTAATGTGATTTCCGAGCCATGAGGGAGCCTGGGAGCCCTGGAGCCAGCGGTTGAGAAGCAGGATGAGAGGGCTGAAAGGGCTAAGAACATGAGAGGGGCAGGATTAGGCACCTCTCTAAATTCCACACCGGTGTAGCACGCAAACCCACCTCTTCAAAGACCCTCCTCAAGCTTTCGCAAATATTTTCCACCGCCCCAAAAATCCATCCAGACTAAGTGGTTCGAGATTTTCATAACGTTTCGAATCATCCTATTAATGCACCACATTTTTAGAGATTGGGAAAAGGTGTTTCATTGAGCCCAAAATAAATTTGGAGCGGCGACAGGCACTTTGTTTGCCCTTTCCCCTGCCTACGAATATCAGATGCTGTCACTTACAGGGACAAAATAGTATCACACATATAAATCACTGGTGAGAAAATAGAGGTAGTCTCAAACGTGGGACCTTTATTCATTGTACAGTAGTAGTCTGTTGTTGTAGTCGGATGTTGGCACACGTTCCAATAATATTTGGCTATGCTGGTGGTAAGGATTAAATCATAACTGACCAGGGCCGGTTGCCAAAAAGCATCTTAAGGCTAAATTCATCTTTAGAACTTTCGTAGGAGTATTGTTAAATCTCCGAGCTGTTTTCCAAAACCATCGTTACTAAAGTTGCACTTGAAAACGCTTGTTATTTACCGACTGCCTCAGACCACGCGATCTCCGCTAAACATATAATCAAGATGATTATCTGTCTGACTGAGATTAGCGATAACTTCAGAACAAAGTTGACTACAAATATAAAGTCTTTACACTTGTTACAAACAAGTGACGGATGAAAAGATGCTTCAAATGAAAAACCGAGATGACTGCATTAAGATATAAATAGGCTAAATGGGACTGTATTCACTACACATATGTGGACACCTGCTCATCGAACATCTCATTCCAAAGTCATGGGCATTAATATGGAGTTGGTCCCCCCTTTACTGGTCAAGGCTCTGTGCAGGCCAGTCAAGTTCTTCCACACCGATCTCGACAAACCATTTCTGTATGGACCCTGCTTTGTGCACGGGGCATTGTCATGCTGAAACAGGAAAGGGCCATCTCCAAACTGTTGCCACAAAGTTGGAAGCACAAAATCGTAGAGAATGTCATTGTATGCTGTAGCGTTAAGATTTCCCTTCACTGAAACTAAGGGGCGTAGCCCAAACGATGAAAAACAGCCCCAAACCATTATTCCACATTGAAAGTCAATTAAACTTTTTATTAAGGCCATTCTACTGCCAATGTTTGTCTATTGAGATTGCATGGCTGTGTGCTCAAATTTATACACCTGTTGTCACGTCCTGGCCATAGGTAGCCCTTTTGGCTGCTCATTTGTGTTTTGGTCAGGACGTGATCAGGGGTGTTTTGGTCTATGTTTTGTATTTCTATGTTGGTTGGTTTGGGTTCCCAATTAGAGGCAGCTGTTAGTCGTTGTCTCTAATTGGGAATCCTATTTAGGTTGTTTAGTCCCCCACCTTGTTGTGGGATATTATACTTAGGTTTGTAGTTGTGTGTCCCCCATACCGGCGTTATGGTGCGTGCGTGCGTGCGTGCGTGCGTGCGTGCGTGCGTGCGTGCGTGCGTGCGTGCGTGCGTGCGTGCGTGCGTGCGTGCGTGCGTGCGTGCGTGCGTGCGTGCGTGCGGTGAGGTGAGGTGAGTTGCATTTAAATAAATATGTTTCACTCAACCCTGCACGCTGTGCCTTGGTCCAATTCTGTCGACGATCGTGACACCTGTTAGCAACGGTGTGGCTGAAATAGCCAAATTCACACATTTGAAGTGATGTCCACATACTTCTGTGTATATATAGCACATTTCAATCATATTTAATTCAATTTCATGTTCATTCAATTGAGTCCAAGTTTGTCAATGGGCTACTGTCTGATGTGCCCAATCTGTGATTTTGTGCATTATTGTTGGGTAGCCTAAGCATAATAAGCTGCATCCATAGGTGGTAATATCTCTCTAGGAGCTGATCCGTCATTATTATGGAGGAATTCTAATGTTAAGGTAAGATTTGAATGGAGAAAGCTGATCCAAGAGCAGCACTGGTTTTCTTTCGATCCTATTAGTATCGACACATGGGCTAACAACGCACTTAGCGAATGTTCTCTCTGCGTGGTGTTTTGGGAAACGCATGTTACATCTTCGACCGTTGTAAGAACAATGTATCATTAAAACACTCCTAAGCCGAAGTTCCATCACTATATGGAAACTGTGCCCTGAACTATGCATGATGGACAAACATGCAGCACCGATATCTGCACCAATATAACTATTTAAAATGTTTACTTTTCTACTCGTAAATGCTTTGCCTGTTTGGATTTGTTACTGAGACTAAGACTTAGAGTTAGGCTGTACCCTGAAGAGTGATAAAACCAAATAAAATAAAATGTAATTGTATTGGTCACAACACATATTTAGCAGATATTGTTGCGTGTGTAGCGAATGCTTGTGCTCCTAGCTCCAACAGTCCAATAGTATCTAACAATTTGCAACAATGCACAAATCTATAAGTAAAATAATGGAATAAAGAAATATATAAATATTACGATGAGCAATGTCGGAGTGGCATTGACTAAAATACAGTAGATAGAATACAGTTGCAGTCGGACGTTTACATACATTTAGGTTGGAGTCATTAAAACTCGTTTTTCAACCACTCCACAAATTTCTTGTTAACAAACTATAGTTTTGGAAAGTCGGTTAGGACATCCATTTTGTGCATGACACAAGTCATTTTTCCAACAATTGTTTACAGACAGATTATTTCACTTACAATTCACTGTATCACAATTCCAGTGGGTCAGAAGTTTACATACACTAAATTGACTGTGCCTTTCAACAGCTTGGAAAATTCCATAAAATGATGGCATGGCTTTAGAAGCTTCTGATAGGCTAATTGACATCATGTGAGTCAATTGGAGGTGTACCTGTGGATGTATTTCAAGGCCTACCTTCAAACTCAGTGCCTCTTTGCTTGACATCGGAAAATCAAAAGAAATCAGCCAAAACCTCAGAAAAAAATGTCTGGTTCATCCTTGGGAGCAATTTCCAAATGCCTGAAGGTACCACGTTCATCTGTACACACAAGAGTACGCAAGTATAAACACCATGGGACCACGCAGCCATCATACCACTCAGGAAGGAAATGCGTTCTGTCTCCTAGAGATGAAGGTACTTTGGTGCGAAAAGTGCAAATCAATCCCAGAACAACATCAAAGGACCTTGTGAAGATGCTGGCGGAAACAGGTACAAAGTATCTATATCCACAGTAAAACGAGTACTATATCAACATAACCTGAAAAGCCGTTCAGCACGGAAGAAGCCACTGTTCCAAAACCGCCATAAAAAATCCAGACTACGGTTTGCAACTGCACATGGGGACAAAGATTGTACATTTTGGAGAAATGTCGTCTGGTCTGATGAAACAAAAATAGAACTGTTTGACCATTGTTATGTTTGGAGGAAAAAGGGGGAGGCTTGCAAGCCCGAAGAACACCATCCCAACCGTGAAGCACGGGGTGGCAGCATCATGTTGTGGGGGTGCTTTGCTGCAGGAGGGACTGGTGCACTTCACAAAATAGATGGCATCATGAGGAAGTAAAATTATGTGGATATATTGAAACAACATCTCAAAACATCAGTCAGGAAGGTAAAGCTTGGTTGCAAATGGGTCTTCCAAATGGACAATGACCCCAAGCATACTTCCAAAGTTGTGGCAAAATGTCTTAAGGACAACAAAGTCAAGGTATTGGAGTGGCCATCACAAAGCCCTAACCTCAATCCTATAGAAAATGTGTGGGCAGAACTGAAAAAGTGTGTGCGAGCAAGGAGGCCTACAAACCTAACTCAGTTACACCAGCTCTGTCAGGAGGAATGGGCCAAAATTCACCCCTTATTGTGGGAAGCTTGTGGAAGGCTACCCAAAACGTTTGACCCAAGTTAAACAATTTAAAGGCTATGCTACCAAATACTAATTGAGTGTATGTAAACTTCTGACCCACTGGGAATGTGATGAAAGAAATAAAAGCTGAAATAAATCATTCTCTCTACTATTATTCTGACATTTCACATTCTTAAAATAAAGCGGTGATCCTAACTGACCTAAGACAGGGAATTTTTACTGAGATTAAAGGTCAAGAATTGTGAAAACTGAGTTGAAATGTATTTGGCTAAGGTGTATGTAAACTTCCGACTTCAACTGTACATATGAGATGAGTAAACCATTATGTAAACATTACTAAAGTGACTAGTGTTCCATTATTAAAGTGACCAGTGATTCCAAATCTATGTATATAGGGCAGCAGCCCTTCTTTACTGCGGTTCCGTCGATGTGGATGGGGGCGTGTTCCCTCTGCTGTTTCCTGAAGTCCATGATCAGCTCATTTGTTTTGTTGACGTTGAGGGAGAGGTTATTTTCCTGGTACCACTCCACCAGGGCCCTCACCTCCTCCCTGAAGCCTGTCTCGTCATCTACCGGGTGCAATATCTGTGAGTAGCTGTGAGTAGTAAATCATAATGATTATGACAACTGCTATAGGGTGTGTGTGTGTGTGAGTATATGTGCTCATCTGGGTGAGATGGTCCTGACACTCACACATTGGGCTCTAAGTACTTTAGTAATCAAAATGTGATCCTCACAATGTTTGACCTGAACCACTTCAAAATGACATGCCTGCTATACTGGACGCAGGGTTCACACCCAAGAACACTTGATGAAACGGCTTTCGCCGATCTCTCCCAGTGTAAAAACCTACTGCTTTCGTGTAGCTCCGTTGTTACACTTTGGTGCAATCTCAAAGGGACATATTACTTGAGTACTAAGAACAGTTGGACAAGATAATCTAATATAATCTACTCAACAGGGAATTACAGTGTCTTGTGTATTCATCCCCTTTGCGTTTTTCCTATTTTGTTGCATTACAATCTGTAATTTAAATACATTTTTATTTGGATTTCATGTAATGGACATACACAAAATAGTCCAAAATGGTGAAATGAAATGAAAGAAATGACTTGTTTAATTATAAAAAAATGTAAACGGAAAAGTGGTGCATGCATATGTATTCACCCCTTTGCTATGAATACCCTAAATAAGATCTGGTGCAACCACTTACCTTAAGAAGTCACATGATTAGTTAAATAAAGTGTCACATGATCTCAGTATATCAACACCTGTTCTGAAATGCCCCAGAGTGCAACACCACTAAACAAGGGGCACCACCAAGCAAGCGGCACCGTGACGACCAAGGAGCTCTCCAAACAGGTCAGGGACGAAGTTATGGAGAAGTACAGATCAGGGTTGGGTTATAAAAAAAGATCAGAAACTTTGAACATCCCACAGAGCACCATTAAATCCATTATTACTTTTTTTTAAGAATATGGCACCACAACAAACCTGCCAAGAGAGGGCCGCCCACCAAAACTCACGGACCAGGCAAGGAGGGTATTAATCAGAGAGGCAACAAAGAGACCAAAGATAACCCTGAAGGAGTTGCAAAGCTCCACAGCGGAGATTGGAGTATCTGTCCATAGGACCACCTTAAGCCGTACACTCATACACACAGAGCTGGGCTTTACGGAAGAGAGGCCAGAAAGAGACATTGCTTAAAGAAAAAAATTGGTGTTTGCCAAAAGGCATGTGGGAGACTCCCCGAGCATATGGAAGAAGGTACTCTGGTCAGATGAGACTAAAATTGAGCTTTTTGGCCATCAAGGAAAAAGCTATGTCTGGCGCAAACCCAACACCTCTCATCACCCGAGAACACCATCCCACAATGAAGCATGGTGGTGGCAGCATCATGCTGTAGGGATGTCTTTCATCGGCTGGGACTGAGAAACTGGTCAGAATTGAAGGAATGATGGATAGCGCTAAATACAGAGAAATTGTTGAGGGAAACCTGTTTCAGTCTTTCAGAGATTTGAGACTGGGATGGAGGTTCACCTTCCAACAGGACAATGACCCTAAGCATACTGCTAAAGCAACACTCGAGTGGTTTAAAGATTGCTGTACACCAGCAGAGCCCATCCAACTTGAAAGAGCTGGAGCAGTTTTGCCTTGAAGAATGGGAAAAATCCCAGTGGCTAGATGTGCCAAGCTTATAGAGACATACCCCAAGAGACTTGCATCTGTAATTGCTGCAAAAGGTGGCTCTTCAAAGTATTGACTTTGGGGGGGTGAATAATTATGCACGCTCAAGTTTTCTTATTTCTTGTTTGTTTCACAATAAAACATATTTTGCATCTTCAAAGTGGTAGGCATGTTGTGTAAATCAAATGATACAAACCCCCCAAAAATCTATTTTAATTCCAGGTTGTAAGGCAACAAAATAGGAAAAATGCCAAGGGGGTGAATACTTTCGCAAGCCACTGTATATGGGCCTAAGGACATTGGCTTGTTATTTGTACAGATTGACATATAAAGAAGAACACTTCAAAATACCACATTTTATGGCCATAGGGTAAATCCATTTGAATTCAATCACTTTTTGACAGCATCCTTTTTGATTTAAACAACATTTTCCCTACATGTTTGCCCATGGAAGAAGTGGTCAGAAAATGACTTTGTTTAAATAAACCTTTTGTTTGCATGCCAAAACAATCAGGAGATAAATGTGTTCAAAGGTGATAAAGGTGCTCAAAGTTGACCCATTTTGTATACCCCACCATAACATGTGACATCCATGTCTTCATCACTGGAAAAGATAAACGGTTGCAGTGTTTTTTTATTTATTAAAAAAAAAACGTATTTTAATCAAATTATATCATTTTTAAACCTTTTAAAGTCAATTATCTAAAAACGCGTAAACTTCATATATGTTGTAGGTTTTTGTGTTGTGCCCACCATCGGTTGAGACACAACATACTCTCGAATACAGGGTGGGTGTCATTTCATTGATAAAAATAGGATTCATAGAATGGACCTATCCCTTCAGACCACTGCAATTTAACTGGTACTCCATTGACATTTTAATTGAATTGACATTTTAACTTCTAATTACTACCATAAAGATGACTGCCGATCTACCCATTTTGAATGTCAACTTAAATGGTCATGTCTATTCTATTATCTATATTTCTATGATTTCAATAGGTTTTCTATGAAGGATTGACAGTATAATTTACAACAACAGATATTCCCATTCAAGTCAACATTCTCTGATGTGCGGATCTCCAACCAACGTTGTGGTACCTTTTGCAAGTTGGAATTTCAATTTTATTCCCATTTTAGTACACTTATCAGCCAAAACATGACCCCCACCCTATATTCAAGAACATGTTGTGTATCAACCGATGGAGGGCACAACACAAAAACCTTACGATGATGCAAAAGAGTGTTAAAGGTTAAAGTAGTCTTTTTTTTAAATACTTTTTTTCCCAGAAATTATAAAATAGTTGTTAGTAAGCTTTTAAATTATATAAATCTCAACCGTTTATATTTTCCAGTGATGATGACATGGATGTCTAAAGGTATGGTGGGTTATGCAAAATGGGTCAACTTTGAGCATCTCTTTAATGTTTTGGCATTCAGGTCCAAAAAGTACATTTCTGAGCACTTCTACAATGGCCAAATATGTATGGAAGGTTTCTTTCAAATCAAAAGGGGCCCTGTCAAAAGGGATTGAATTCAAATGTATTTACCCCATAGCTTTGGCAGTACTACAACCACCAATAAACATAAATAACCATACAACTTTCAAATTTACAAAATCATATAAATACCCTTCACATACAACACAGTAGGTCAGGGTGCTTGCAAGACATACTTGCTCAGTAGTGATCTTACAGTCATTGTCTAAGCCCTCTTTCTCCCACAAGCTTGGTTCCCACAGTGTCATATTGAAGCACTTAAGCCATGTGGCCCCAAACAACCCTGTTGCCAGTCAGCCAAGAGCCACCCTCATTGGGGCATGATCCCAGCTACGAGGGGTCAGAGGTCACAGGGCTAAAGTGAGCCCCAATATAGCCCAGAGGGAGGAGGGAAGCAGCGCAGGTGAGCCAAACAAGCCTGAAAAAGACCTGCCGGCTCGCATTACAGGAAACAGTCGTTCGGGAGAGGACTTTCCCATTTAAACACCCACTAACTTTTTTTCATTGGCCTTATCAATGCCCTTGTTACACAAACAAGCAGATGATAGTTGTGTATTTGTTTCGATCTGTGAAAACATGTGGTGAAATATAGAGTTGAGGGCAGGAGACGAGAGCTACCTCACTCTAGACAACAAAGGTTGATTATTTTCCCTCAGAGATGGGTGAAAGGACTGCAGTTGAATTCATGTTTTTATGAAAGGGACAGGTTCTGGCACTAAAGTTATTTAATATGAGCTAATGTAGATCATGATTATGTGTTGTGCACAGGTCATAGGCAATATCTATTTCATCAAATGTTTTGGTTTTCAGTCAAATTTCGGACAAAGATAAAAACGACTCTGACAATGACTATTTAATTAGACTATTTCCATAGCTTTTGACAGCACTTTGATCCCTTTGTAATATCCAAACATCTCACTGGCATTAGCTTTACAATACAAATATCAAATGTCTTAAGGGCAGAGTCAGGATGACTTTCAGTAAATCACTATTAACGTTTATAGTAAAGAACCGTGTAAATCACAATATCTATAAATCACTATCTTTGGCACTGTTAGCTAATGCGATCACTGTAACTGATGTAACATGTGTCCAGAGTGACATTGAAATACATGGGAGGTAATTTAAGGAGGTCTGCAATGGCTTTTTAATGTGCGATGTGATGCAAAAGGAGAGCGGATTAAAATATAAAGCAGTTGTGATCCATTTGAGAGTGGTTCTATAACTTCAAAATGATTAGATTGCTTAGATAATAACAGATAATAAGGAAAGATAAATAAAATAGACACATTTATGTAATGCTGTGTTTTTAATAACACTATCAATGAACTAGGAAAGCCTCTGGTTAGACAAAACCAGTTCGGATCTATTACGTTTTATTCACAGAGAAAAAACAAAACCACAAAGGCCACACAACAAAAGACCCTACATGTAGAAACTAGCACATTTCTAAGGGTATATGGGATCGAGACAGGGCAAATAAAAGCAAACAGATCTGCTTTCATAACATAAAGATGTATTTTCCTTTAGTGTTTGCCTAATGCAGTTTAAATGGTCTAGAACTTGTTTGATTACTTTGGGCTTTCACTACATGTTATTTGGCAAATATGAGCGAGCTCTTTCTCCCTGAGTGCTACAGAGTGAGGCACACCCTTGTGAATCGTTCTAGGTCATGCTTTTGCCAACCTAAGGAGTGAGGCACACCCTTGTGAATCATTCTAGGTCATGCTTTTGTCAACTTTCGAACCTTCAGTTCATTACCAAGACATACAGTAAACGTACAGTAAACTAGTCAAAGACAATAAAGATTGATGCTGCTCTCTAGTGGCTATTTTGTCGTTCTTGAATTCGGGTGACATTTAGGTCCCTTGCCTTTGAAACCATGAAAACACTTTATAATGACAAATAGTTACACATCATACATGTTTTTGTTCATCTTGAACTGTTTATCAATGATAAAACATAATGCAACATTAGGGCAAGCAAATTGGCTTGTACCAGTAGTAATGAGTGGAGTTGATGTGACATGTTTTGGGGGTTTAGAGATCTATCTTTCTAATAATTTGAATGCTAGAAAGTAACCAAAAGTATTTACTAAATTCTATAGGTCAATAAAACAGCTATTGATATATCTACATTGTTTTGGTGTTACCGCCTTGAAAATCACTCAATACAAATATATACAGGGAACTTGACCATTCCCTTCAGAGGTCATTGTTATCGGGGGAAGGGTATATATTAAAGGTAACTATTTATTAGCTAATCACATACTTTTAGTATGTCATAAATTTGAGGATTCCATTGATAATCTGGTGTGTATAAATAAAAAGTGTCTTTGGTGTTACTGAATTTAAATGAATGGAAATTACATTGTGAGCAAAATGATTCATCATATCACTTTAGTAAATTATTTTTAAAGGGTTAATGACCTTTGGAGCATCTGTGACCCCCATTTAATAAAATTGTTAATACAAAATCGTAAAATGTGTCATTGATGTTACCGTCATTGGTGTTACTACTCCTACTGGTGGCAAATTGGTATCATAATGGTTGATTTGGAATAGGAAGATGTACCCAAATACATAAAATGTACCCAAATACCCACATTTATTCCATGCCCAAATGTTACTGCAATTCAAAAATTACCCACCCCAACCACAAGTGCATAGTGGATTCTTGCAACAACAAATTGACTGCTTTTGAAGATAAGTTCTGAACAAAGAAGACACAGGCTATGCTACTATATGTCCTTATAAAGCTTTGCATTGGAACAATAGCATGATATTTAATATGTAACCAGCATCTCTCATTAAAAGCGCCAGACATAATGCTTGATCAGATAGACATAAAGTTTAATCAGACTGATGCGACCGACATTTTGGACTGCATTTGAATGACTTTCTGCATTTTGATGAAATGTGAATTTCCACTACAATGCCGGTTAAGTCTTCAATTTGGACGTAACAAGAAAACCAATACATTTTCACACTCAACATCATTTTCAAAGTAGAACGTTTTGCAGGATAGCCAACATTTAAAACTTTTATTCACCCACAATCTGCATTCAGAATGACTGCCAGGGTTAGAAATAAATAAGACTACCTAAACCATATTAACTGGAATAACTATTTCAGTAATTGGTGCAATAAGTCAAACTAACAGATTGGATTTGTTTAGAAAAAATTTATGTTATTTATCTTTGTGTAACATAATTCATCAATCAATGTATTGATTGTATATCTTAATGATGTCGCTCTTGCTGTGGGTGATTCTTTGATCCACCTCCAGGCAGACGACACCATTCTGTATACATCTGGCCCTTCTTTGGACACTGTGTTAGCAAACCTCCAAACGAGCTTCAACGCCATACAACACTCCTTCCGTGGCCTCCAACTGCTCTTAAATGCTAGAAAAACTAAATGTATGCTCTTCAACCGATCGCTGCCCGCACCCGCCCGCCCGACTAGCATCACTACTCTGGACGGTTCTGACTTGTGTATGTGGACAATATGTGGACAACTACAAATACCTAGGCATCTGGCTAGACTGTAAACTCTCCTTCCAGGCTCACATTAAGCATCTCCAATCCAAACTTAAATCTTGAATCGGCTTCCTATTTCGTAACAAAGCCTCCTTCACTCATGCTGCCAAACATATCCTTGTAATACTGACAATCCTACCGATCCTCGACTTCGGCGATGTCATTTACAAAATAGCTTCCAACACTCTACTCAGCAAATTGGTTGCAGTCTATCACAGTGCCATCTGTTTTGTCACCAAAGCCCCATATACTACCCACCACTGCGACCTGTATGCTCTCGTTGGCTGGTCCTCGCTACATATTTGTCGCCAAACCCACTGGCTCCAGGTCATCTATAAGTCTTTGCTAGGTAAAGCTCCGCCTTATCTCAGCTCACTGGTCACCAAAGCAACACCCACCCGTAGCACGCGCTCCAGCAGGTATATTTCACAGGTCATCCCCAAAGCCAACACCTCCTTTGGCTGCCTTTACTTATATCTCCCTCACTAACTTTAAGCGTCAGCTGTCAGAGCAGCTTACCGATCGCTGCAGCTGTTCACAGCCCATCTGTAAATAGCCCATCCAACCAACTACCTACCTCATCCCTATATTTGTTTTTCTGCTCTTTTGCACACCAGTATTTCTACCTGCACACCCTCATCTGCACATATATCACTCCAGTGTAAATTGCTAAATTGTAATTACTTTGCCACATTTTTCTATTGTGTTATTTTCTATTGTGTTTGTTTATCCCATGTGTAACTCTCTGTTGTTGTTTTTGTCGCACTGCTTTGCTTTATCTTTATTTTTTTTTACATGCAACAACACAGATATTGAAACAAACAATTCTACAAATGTAACTGCAATTGAGCATGCTGGGGAATATGATAATGATGGGTGTGGTTTTGCAGACACCCTTGACCCAAGTATTACTCGCCACAAATATTTGTGTAAACTCTACATAGTTATTTTCTGTGGGTGCCACTGAGTATGATGATACCCCATTTCATGGGTGCACAATCCGTAGGTTAGCCTGTACAGTGATGCTAATATTTGTGTAAATTCTTGAGAATTGTGTTCAGTGGGTGTCACTGCGTAGGCTGATACCCCATTTCATGGGTGCACAGTCTGTTCAGTGCAATTTTAATATTCAATACGCACAATAGGCTGACTGGGAAGGTGATTTCCTACGGTCAGTCATGTTATAAGAGCTAAGACGCTAATATTACTGTAAGGGTAAGTCTGTACAGTGCATAGTATTCTCCCAATGTGCTTATGTGGTCTATTACATCCACAGTGGGATTTCAACAGGTTTTACTGTTTGTTGTCAAACCAAATAATTATTGTATTTCATTTTAAATTATGTAACAACATTCCAACCTTGTTTAGCATTATCTAGTCCAAATATGGCATGATTCCTCTATTTGTATTAATTTGCATCATTTTCAGTGAGGGACTTTTATTTTGAAGGCGAGCCACAAATTCTACTATTGTGGTTAATCATTACTGTGGCTAGCTTCACATAGGTAGGGACAAGTGGGTACCAGGGCCGGGTTCAGCAGGAGGACAGACAAAGTTTTCCAAATTTCAGATAGAAATGTAAGCTATTATGTAGGACAAACAACCAACTAATTGCCAGGCCAAAAGTAATTGAAGAGGGAAAAAGTAAGGAACTTGTCTGTCTACCCTGCATTAAAGACCAAAATTGGTTAAAGAAAATTGTGATAAATAAAAAAGTATACTAGTTTAAGGACCAATATATTGACAGCTGTGCCATATAGATTCCACAATAGTTAGGAAGAGATTTTTGATGTACCAATTCCATGGCACATGGTTGATAGACAAAACGACGTCAGATTCAAAACGTAGAATTGTTCAATTTAAAACTGGTTCTTCAACCACTTCAAATTTCTTGTTAACAAACTATAGTTTTCATCAGTTAGGACATCTACTTTGTGCATGACACAAGTAATTTTTCCAACAATTGTTTACAGACAGATTATTTCACTTAAAATTCACTGTATCACAATTCCAGTTGGTCAGACGTTTACATACACTAAGTTGACTGTGCCTTTTAACAGCTTGCAAAATTCCAGAAAATTATGTCATGGCTTTAGAAGCTTCTGATAAGCTAATTGACATAATTTGAGTCAATTGGAGGTTACCTGTGGATGTATTTCAAGGCCTACCTTCATACTCAGCGCCTCTTTGCTTGACATCATGGGACAATCAAAAGAAATCAGCCAAGACCCCAGGAAAAAATTGTAGACCTCCACAAGTCTGGTTCATCCTTGGGAGCAATTTCCAAACACCTGAATGTACCACGTTCATCTGTACAAACAATAGTACGCAAGTATAAACACCATGCAGCCGCCATACCGCTCAGGAAGGAGACGCATTCTGTCTCCTAGAGATGAACGTACTTTGGTGCGAAAAGTGCAAATCAATCCCAGAACAACAGCAAAGGATCTTGTGAAGACGCTGGAGGAAACAGGTACAAAAGTGTCTATATCCACAGTAAAACGAGTACTATATCGACATAACCTGAAAAAACCGCCATATAAAAAGCCAGACTACGGTTTGCAACTGCACATGGGGACAAAGATTGTTCATTTTGGAGAAATGTCTTCTGGTCTGATGAAACAAAAATAGAACTGTTTGGCCATAATGACCATTGTTATGTTTGGAGGAAAAAGGGGGAGGCTTGCAAGCCGAAGAACACCATCCCATCCTTGAAGCACAGGGGTGGCATCATCATGTTGTGGGGGTGCTTTGCTGCAGGAGGGACTGGTGCACATCACAAAATAGATGGCATCATGAGGAAGGAAAATTATGTGGATATATTGAAGCAACATCTCAAGACATCAGTCAGAAAGTTAAAGCTTGGTCGCAAATGGGTCTTCCAAATGGACCATGACCCCAAGCATACTTCCAAAGTTGTGGCAAAATGGCTTAAGGACAACAAAGTCAAGGTATTGGAGTGGCCATCACAAAGCCCTGACCTCAATCCTATAGAAAATTTGTGAGCAGAACTGAAAAAGAGTGTGCGAGCGAGGAGGCCTACAAATCTGACTCAGTTACACCAGCTCTGTCAGGACGAATGGGCCAAAATTCACCCAACTTATTGTGGGAAGCTTGCGGAAGGCTACCCGAATCGTCTAAAGGCAATGCTACCAAATTCTAATTGAGTGTATGTAAACTTCTGACACACTGGGAATGTGATGAAATAAATAAAAGCTGAAATAAGTAATTCTCTCTACTATTATTCTGACATTTCACATTCTTAAAATAAAGTGGTTAATATGATAAACAGGATAAACATACACACTCTGCACCCGTTATTGACTGGAGATGTAATACGCTGAAAACAGGTCCCTTGCGGAATGAGAACATTGATGCTTGTTAAAGAAGAGATGGAGAGGGAGAGAGAGGGACAGAGGCGCTTAACATTGGTACTTTCAGAAACTACTCTTACGTACAGTAACCATATACTTTTCACACAACTGCCGCCAGCTTTTAGTAAGAAATCATGACTGTATTTATGTGAAATGTCTGGGTTCGCCGGGGGTCTCTCGTTGAACAGGTTAGTTTGGAAAGGGGCTTGGGCCTTTTCGCAGCACACTTGTAAACCTATGATTGTCCGAAATGGTTCCAACAAGTCTTCTATTGTTGTCTTTCTTTGAAGTTGTCCGGGTATCTGGTAACTTGTCGTGTAGTCCTGAACAAAACTACAGAGTTGATTTTCCTTCCATTCTCTCTTGAAGATGGTTCTTTGAAGATTGGCTAGCCAGCCATATCGATTGTTCTCCTGTGGGGTGATGAGCGTCGCGTAACATGATGGTTTGAGCAGAGTAACAGAATGGTCCTACTTAAATTTGCTTTCGAAGGTAATTTACTTAGGACAGTTAATCAGCCGTACCAGTGATTTTCTGTGAGGTGAGTTTATCGTCAATCCACTTTAAACGCGCAGCTGCAGCTTCACGCTTTTCTGGTCTAATGTGTTTTTTTCTTAACCCATCATTTATACCTTTTGCTCGAAAGGGGCGGTTCTACAGGCTGGCACGCTCCCTGACCTACTCCTTGGCGGTGATTTGTCACTGTGCAAAGTTATGAAAAACAATTATTTCTTATAGCTTCTTAAATCACATCGCTCTCTTAACAAAACTCTCATAATTTTTCATATTACATGCACAACACATAGTATGGAAAGTTACAGTATTTCCTTCATATTTTTTTAGGACATCACAAAATAACAAACAAAAAGACCTTAGTGTCCTATACATCGCCTCTTACCATTCCCCACGTTCTACGTTAGAAATATTGTTCTAGTATTCGCTTTTGAACGTGTAAGATTTTCAGCGGGAAAAAGTCTGTTGAGACAAAGAACATTCCTTTGGTGAATCTTGAGAGCGCAAGCCTGGATCTTCTCCCTTGATTTACAACAGGACGTGAGTTGTTTATCCCCACTAGTTCTTTCCTTTCCCCTCAGGGGGTCTGATTGAAGATATTCATTCCAAACCTGATCTGACCTATTTGGATTCTTGTGGACAGTCATGACAGTCCTCATGCGTTGCGAGAGTTCCGTCATGAAGGCCGTCCCACGGGGGACCCACCGATCCTGTAGAGGTTAATGTATCCTTAGGAAAGGAAAATAAAGTGGGGCGTGCTCACAATCTCGCGCCCGTGAAACGTTGTTGACAAATGTGGTCCCTTCACTACTTCCTCTTCCTATCTGTTCTGCTTAGGGCTAGAGCCTCCAGACACTGTATAAAGACTGTTGACATCTAGTGGAAGCCATAGGTACTGCAGTCTCAGTCCTAGTTAACATAGAAATCAATAGGCAGCCTGGAGAAGATGGTCATTTACAAAAAAAAATGCAAATCCGCATGGATTTTCCTCTGGTTTTCGCCTGCTATATCAGTTCTGTTATACTCACATTATTTTAACACTTTTAGAAACTTCAGAGTGTTTCCTACCCAATAGTACTAATTATGTGCATATCCTATTTTCTGTGCCTGAGTGGCAGGCATTTTACTTTGGGCACGCCAGACTCTCCAAAACCGTCACCTCTGCTGCCGCTCCCTAAGAAGTTAAAAATGATGTTTGATTTGTTTGGAGAAAGTGTATAGGTATAATTTGAACGTGTTCTCTTCACGGTTCAATGGGCAACTCGACGGTGGATTTTCTGATCATAACGCGCCAACCAAACTGAGATTTATGGATATAATAAATGACTTTTTCTAACAAAAGAACCATTGGATGTCTTCGTTGGACACTTGGGAAGCCCTCAGCAGAAGTTATTCGAAAGGTAAGTGATATTTTTTAGCTCTTATATGGGTTTTGTGTGACCCGCGCTGGATATGAATTTATGCTAATGTTGAAAATTGGAGAGGTGCTATCCTCAAACAATCAAATGTTGTGCTTTTGCCGTGAAGCCTTTTTGAAATCTGACAACGCTGTGATATTGCCAAGAATCAGAGCTTTTGATGACTATGCAACACTTGTACATTGATGAATGTTTAATAATTCAACTTTTGGATTTTGAATTTGCTGCCTTACATTTCACCGGGTAGTGTCGGGAGCGACCCGCTAGCGCGCCGTTTTTCCCTAAGTAGTTAAGAAGTTTCTACAACTTCATTGGAGTCCACATGTGGTAAATTCAATTGATTGGACATGATTTGGAAAAGCACAGTCAGAGCAAAAACCAATCCATGCGGTTGAAGGAATTGTCCGTAGAGCTCAGAGACAGGATTATGTGGAAGCACAGATCTGGGGAAGGGTACCAAAACATTTCTGCAGCATTGAAGGTCCCCAAGAATACAGTGGCCTACATCATTCTTAAATGGAAGAAGTTTGGAACCACCAAGACTCTTCCTAGAGCTGGCCGCTTGGCCAAACTGAGCAATCGGGGGAGAAGGGTCTTGGTCAGGGAGGTGACTAAGAACCCGATGGTCACTCTGACAGAGCTTCAGAGTTCCTCTGTGGAGATGGGAGAACCTTCCAGAAGGACAACCATCTCTGCAGCACTCCACCAATCAGGCCTTTGTGGTAGAGTGGCCAGACGGAAGCTACTCCTCAGTAAAAGGCACATGACAGCCCACTTGGAGTTTGCCAAAAGGCATCTAAAGGACTCTCAGACCATAAGAAACAAGAGTCTCTGGTCTCATGAAACCAAGATTGAAGTCTGGCCTGAATGCCAAGCGTCACGTCTGGAGGAAACCTGGCACCATCCCTACGGTGAAGCATGGTGGTGTCAGCATCATACTGTGGGGATGTTTTTCAGCGGCAGGGACTGGGAAACTAGTCAGGATCGAGGGAAAGATGAACGGAGCAAAGAACAGAGAGATCCTTGATGAAAACCTGCTCCAGAGCTCTCAGGACCACAGACTGGGGTGAAGGTTCACCTTACAATAGGACAACGACCCTAAGCACACAGCCAAGACAACGCAGGAGTGGCTTCGGGGCAAGTCTCTGAATGTCCTTGAGTGGCCCAGCCAGAGTCCAGACTTGAACCCGATCTAACATCTCTGGAGAGACCTGAAAATTGCTGTGCAGCCTGATAGAGCTTGAGAGGACAAGCAGAGAAGAATGGCAGAAACTCCCCAAATACAGGTGTGCCAACCTTGTAGCGTCATACCCAAGAAGAGTCGAGGCTGTAATCAAAGGTGCTTCAACAAAGTACTGAGTAATGTGTCTGAATACCCATGAAAATGTGACATTTCAGTTTTTATTTTTAATAAATGTGGAAACATTTCTAAAAACCTGTTTTTGCTTTGTCATTATGGGGTATTGTGTGCAGATTGATGAGGGAAAGTCAAGGGGTCTGAATACTTTCCGAATGCAGTGTACTTAGGCATTTGGATTTATGTGGATTTGACGTATAACAAACATATAGACGAGCTGGTTAAGAAGATAAGATTTAAAGTTGGCTTTTTCTACAGAAACAGATTGTGCAAAGCAAATTATTCAGACAATCTTTTTTATCTGTTCTTGATTATGGTGATATTATTCATCAAAGTGCACCTGCTACTACTATTAAACCTTTGGATGCCATTTACCATAGTGCCCTTCATTTTGTTACAGGTGACAGTTTTGATACTCATCACTGCATCATGTATCAAAAGGTTGGCTGGACTTTGCTAAAGACACTTTAGATTTCTACTTTACTCCCTTTTTGTTTACAAGGCCCTATTTCATAAACTTCCGTCTTATCAAACGTTGCTGTTGACCATATATATACACTATCGTTCAAAAGTTTGAGGTCACTTAGACATTTCCTTGTTTTTGAAAGAAAAGCAAATTTTTTGTCCATTAAAACCACTTAGGGATAACCGGGGCGCTGGCGCCCCAATTCCGACACTACCCGGTGAAATGTAAGGCGCCAAATTCAAAATCCAAAAGTTGAATTATTAAACATTCCTCAATATACAAGTGTTGCATAGTCATCAAAAGCTCTGATTCTTGGCAATATCACAGCGTTGCATTAGCATAAATTCATAACCAGCATCCTGGAGTCGCCTTAATCTTTTCTTTTATTGGCCAGTCTGAGATATGGCTTTTTCTTTGCAACTCTGCATAGAAGGCCAGCATCCTGGAGTCGCCTTCACTGTTGTGGAAAATTTAAAGAACTTTTAAAGTTTCTTCAAGTGCAGTCGCTGAATATCAACTTTTCATAGGAGACTTTGTGAATCAGGCCTTCATGGTCGAATTGCTGCAAAGAAACCACTACTAAAGGATACCAATAATAAGAAGAGACTTGCTTGGGCTAAGAAAGACTAGCAGATTTCTGGTGGAAATCTGGTGGAGTCCAAATGTGAGAATTTTGGTTCCAACCGCTGTGTCTTTGTGAGATGCAGAGTAGGTGAACGGATGATCTCCGCGTGTATGGTAGGTGTGATGGTATGGGGGTGCTTTGCTGGTGACACTGTCATGATTTATTTAGAATTAAAGGCACACTTAAACAGCATGGCTACCACAGCATTCTGCAGCGATACGCCATCCCATTTAATTTGCGCTTAGCGGGACTATCATTTGTTTTTCAACAGGACAATGACCCAACACACCTCCAGGCTGTGTAAGGGCTATTTGACCAAGAAGGAGAGTGATGGAGTGCTGCATCAGATGACCTGGCCTCCACAATCATCCAACCTTAACCAAATTGAGATGGTTTGGGCTGCAGAGTGAAGGATAAGCAGCCAACATGTGCTCAGCATATGTGGAAACTCCTTCAAGACTGTTTGAAAAGCATTCCAGGTGAAGCTGGTTGAGAGAATGCCAAGAGTGTGCAAAGCTGTCATCAAGGCAAAGGGTGGCTACTTTGAAGAATCTAAAATATGAAATATATTTGATTGTTTAACACTTTTTTGGTTACTACATGGTTCCATATGTGTCATTTCATAGTTTTGATGTCTTCACTATTATTCTACAATCTACAAAAATTGTCAAAATAAAGAAAAACCCTTGAATGTGTAGGTGTGTCCAGACTTTTTACTGATACTGTAGATTCAATGTTTATAAAGATAGGGAGAGGTCTGTCCGTAATAAAGAGATTGTCACACCCTGATCTGTTTCACCTGTCTTTGTTTCCACCCATCTCATCGGCCACTCCACATTCTCGTGAGCCCCGTTTACCCCCCCGGAACGCTTCAATGGAGAGTCGAGCACTTGGGAGAGGAAATCGCACACCCAGGGATCCCACCTTGCCTCCGAGTCAACCCGGAAGCTCCCAACAGTCTCGTTGCTGAGAGGACCCGAGGCTTCCCGACCTGCCCCAAGGGCTGCTGAGGATGGCAGAGTCACCGCTTCCTGAGCCTATAAAGAAAAACCCTAGGCAGAGCTGGGCTGTCGCCAGCTAAACAACAATACAGGATCGACACAAAGAGTTGTCTGTATTGCGGGACACTTGGTCATTTCGTGTCCTCTTGTCCTCTAAGGCTCACTGGTAGGAGCAAGGACTCTAGTGGGCCATACGGAGAACGTTCCTGCTTCCCCTGCTCGCACCCCTTTTCATGACATTCTGCTGTGGGCAGACCAGTCCAAATCTCTCCGGGTTCTCATTGACTCTGGGGCCGACGAGTTTTTTGGACGCTAGCCTGGCATCTCGAGCTGAACATCCCCACTCAGCTCCTCCACATTCAGATTGACGTTAGAGCGCTGGACGGGCGCTCTATAGGCTGAGTCACCCACAACACCACTCCCATCCACCTACGGGTGTCCGGGAACCACAGCGAGGCTATCCAGTTCCTGCTCATCAAGTCCCCTCTGATTCCCGTGTTATTGGGATTCTCCTGGCTCCAGCGACACAATCCCCTCATTAACTGGTCTACTGGTGCCATCATGGGCTGGAGCCCGTTCTGCCACGCCCATTGCCTGAAGTCAGCACAACCTGCCCCAGGGTGTCTTCCTGGGGGCTCGGAAGGTGCCCCGGACACCTCCACCATTCCCGCGGAGTACCAGGACCTCCGGGAGGTGTTCAGCAAGGCCCGGGCCACGTCGCTTCCGCCGCACCGACCCTATGACTGCGGGATTGACCTTCTCCCTAGCACCACGCCACCTCGGGAACGTCTGTACTCTCTGTCGGGACCGGAGACCAAGGCTATGGGCTATGGATACCTACATTGGGGACTCCCTGATTTATCTGTCCCTCTTTCTCTTCCGCCGGCGCAGGCTTCTTCTTCGTGGAGAAAAGGACAAGACCCTGCACCCGTGCATTGACTACCGGGGACTCAATGACATTACGGTTAAGAACCGTTACACGCTACCACTCATCTTCTCGGCCTTTGAGCCGCTCCAGGGGGCCACTGTGTTTTCCAAGATGGATCTACGGAATGCCTACCACCTGGTGCAGATACGAGAGGGGGACGAGTGGAAGACTGCCTTCAACATGGCCAGTGGCCACTACGAGTATCTGGTCATGCCCTTTGGACTCACCAACGGGGGGTCATTCCACCTGACACAAAAAAACACTCCCTGATGCTTCCCTTGGGTGAGGTGTTATTCTGTAATGATGTGTGCTGAGAGTCGGGAAGCAAGTTTAGGGAGTGAGTGTTTTAATAAATAACACAACATAATACAAAAAAAGAAACACGAACAATGCACAGACTTGAAACTGAAAGAGAAACAATAATGCCTGTGGAAGGAACCAAAGGGAGTGACATATATAGGGAAGGTAATCAGGGAAGTGATGGTGTCCAGGTGAGTCTGATGAAGCGCAGGTACGCGTAACGATGGTGACAGATGTGCGTCATAATGAACAGTCTGGTGACCTAGAGGCCGGAGATGGAGCACACATGACAGTGTTGGAAATTCCAAATAGTTTTCATAGTCAACTTACACACAGCACTGACACACACTTACCCCACAAGACGTGCCACCAAGAGTCTTTTCACAGTCTCCAGGCCCAAATTCAAGGAAACGTACAGTATTATACAGAGCCATGAGTGCGTGGAACTCCCTTCCATCTTATATTGCTCAAGAAAACAAATAAAGCAACACCTCACGGCACAACACCTCTCCCCCATGTGACCTACGTGTTATGTGTATGTACTGACATGTGTAACTGACATGTGTAACTAAATCAAATCAAATAAAAAATCCCAAAACGGTCCGTTATAAATCGCAATCTGGGTCAGATGGGCATGATTTGAAAGCTTGTTCTATTGCCAACATGACTAGCTAAGTTATAAAATATCATCTTACGGTGTTAGGCTTTCACAAGGCAATTCAGAGAAACTGACCTTAATTGTGGTGTGCATAGAAATGAGTCATGAGTGCTTTCAGGTGCGTGTGCAGCAGCTCTTTTTTTCTAAATAAACAAACATAGGCTCATTCTGTTCAGAAAAACTCAGGGTATGATGCCATGTCATCTTGTAAGTGTACATTAAACATAGTGATCATAAACATTGACACTGTATATGACCACTTTTTTTATTTGGAAGTGCAAATTTGGACTTACAGGTGTTTGGCTTGCTTGTATGACATCAAAGCGGTATTTATTGTAATCCTCAACGTCTCATCTTTCAAGTTACATAGAGTCCTCTTAATTTACAGCATTTCCCTCACTCAGACCACAAATACATTGCTTGAGTTGCCCTATTTCCGAGAGGGATGATGCTGCCACCATCATGCTTCGAGTTAGGGACGGTGTTAGACGGGTGACGAGCTGTGACTGGTTTTCTACAGACATACCGCTTTGCAGTCAGGGTTACATTTTTGTCTCATCAGACCACAGAATCTTGGTCTTATGATCTCTGAGTCTTTCATGTGCCTTTGGCAAACTCCAGGTGTGCAGTCATGTGCCTTTGTCTCAGGAGTTGGCAGTTCCATATTGTTAAAGGAGACCACTTGCTCTTGGAAACTTTCAACAAATTATTTCAAATAATTATTTAATATTTTATACCCTTCCCAGAAATACTGTATATAAAAAATATAAATGTTTATAACTAGTTTGTAAACATTAAGCTAATGGTTTGTAAATGCATTAATTAATCGCACAATCTGGGATTTGTCTTGCTGTTTCATTAAATTATATATACCCATACACTGTAACCTACGGGCAAACATGAATTTGACCAGATTTTTTTTTTCACAGGGTGAGAGATACACAATTTAAAACGTTCTGTAGACTACTTTGGGATACTAAGTATGTTGCCATTGACCCAGGTTTATTCGACAAAAGCAATGTCGCAAAAACAATTGTAATGGAAATGGCGGATTTAAGAGACATTTTCTAAAGATCAACAATAATAATTCTAAATGCCTATACTAAATCTATTTTTCAACTATAAAAATAAAGTTTCTTTGCAGGATCCTTGTCCTGACTTTCAAGAATGGCTGAATTGTTTTGCCCTGCTTTTCTGGTTTTCTGGGTGCAAGTTTCACCATCCAATTATTTCATATCTAGTAATTTCTTGCATTCTATCCATGTTGGCTTTTGCGGGCTACCTGAGACATGAAACAGGTGGGAGGGGATACAAGCGGTCACCAATTTATTAATGCGCAATGGGTAATGGAAACACTTCAACCACTTCATTTTTATTTAACACTTCAATGGAATAACAGACAGAATGAGATGGAGAGACAATTTGAAAAAGATGGGGAGACTGATAGAGGAACAGAAGAGAATGGATAGAAGAGGAATGTGGGAAAAAACAGAATTAATTGAATTGAACTTGTATTTCTTCATTTGAAACTGAATTGAATTAATATTCAAGTTCAATATTTATATTAGTTTCAACATTATAAATATTGCACTCATTGTCTGTGCATCAAGTTTACAAACTATAATTTCAAGTTGACCAAAGTTTAATGTATAGTAATGAACTTCTCAAATGGATTCAGTTTTCAAATTCAGTTCTCTAAATTCAGATTCCAAACAATATCCTGGTACTTTGCCAGCCAGTAAAGGTAGGGGAGAACATATCAAATGCTCTCTGTGGTAAACAAGCTAGCGGTACCAAAGGAGCGGTTTCTGAAGCAAATGTGGCATGTAGAATCTATTTTATTCCTATGAATTTGATTCTAGTGTTTGAATCGTTTGGGTTTATTATGACCCCATTCCTGAAAGCTAAGACTCTCTGGAACATGGACGTGTGTTCTTTTCCCCTCTATAATGCTCGCTGGCCGCGTATGCCATGTTAGAAGGGACGGGAGTATGACAAAAATAATATAGTTGAAAAGCCCTATCATATTCCGTTTCTTTTTATTAAAAAAAACTCCCCAGTCTTGGCCAATGACAGGCATGCCCATAACATGATACAGCCACCCCCATGCTTGCTTGAAAACATTAAGGGTGGTACAGTACTCAGTGATGTGTTGAGTTGGATTTGCCTCAAACATAACGCTTTGTAATCAGGACATAAAGTTAATTTCTCTGACACATTATTTGCAGTTATACTTTAGTTTTTAACATTTCTATTATGTACCTCCTTTTCACTGTCATTTAGGTTAGTATTGGGGAGTAACTACAATGTTGTTGATCAAGCCTCAGTTTTCTCCTTTCACAGCCATTAAACTCTGTAACTGTTTTAAAGTCACCATTGGCGGTTTCCTTCCACTCCAGCTGTCACGCGCTGATCTGTTTCACCTGTCTTGGTGATTGTCTCCACCCACCTCTAGTTGTCTCCTGTTTCCCCATTAGTGCCTGGTGTATTTGTTCCTGTGTTTCCTGTCTCTCTGTGCCAGTTCGTCTTGTTTTGCCAAGTCAACCAACATTTCTCCTAGCTCCTATTTTTCCCAGTCTCTGTTTTTTCCTAGCCCTCCTGGTTTTGACCCTTGCCTGTCCTGACACCGACTCTGCCTGTCCTGACCTCGAGCCTGCCTATCCCCTGGTACTATTTGGACTCTGACCTGGTTTAAGAACTCTCGCCTGTCCCCAATCTGCCTTTTGCCTACCCCTTTTGGTGTAATAAATATCGGAGCTCAACCATCTGCCTCCTGTGTCTATATTTGGGTCTCGCCTTGTGCCCTTATACCAGCAACTAATTTAGGAAGGACACCTGTATCTTTGTAGTGACTGGGTGTATTGGTACACCATCCAAAGGGTAATTCATAAATTCACCATGCTCAAAGGGATATTCAATGTTTTTTTTTACCCATCTACCAACAAGTGCCCTGCTTTAAAAGAAATTAAATTCATTGATTTGTCTAAATCAATTAAGATAACTGATGTCACAATTCATGTTTTGCAGTCTACAGACAGTGCAGGGTGGAGAGCAGCTCAGTAAGGTAGATGCTGGCAGACGAGGGAGATCCTGGTACATGCATTATTAATCATATCACACAAATGAATGTGTCTAATGAGCTAACAATAATAGATTACTTAGCTTAATTGACTAGGTTGACCAGGTATACTCCTTTGCTTTTCAAGTTCAGGTTTTACTTTCAATTGAGCTCTTCAATTAGGAGGCTGGACACTACCCATCCCCCACATCAGCGATTATTGGACTCACCTGGACTCAATCACTGGTTTATTACCTCGCCTACATTTGTCAGTTCCCCAGCTCTGTTCCCCACTGCTGCATTGATTGTCGTTTGTCATTATGTATCCGTGTGCTGACGCTGTTTCTGTCTTCCTCTTTGTCTGTTCCTAATTAAATGTCAACTCCCCGTACCTGTTTCTCGTCTCCGGCGTCGGTCCTTACAGCTTTGCATGCCTTGTCATTCCCTTTTACAGCATTGGCAGGCAGTCACTCTTTAGTCAAGTTCTCCTTTGCAGCATCTCTCTTTCTCTTCTCGACTCATCTGTAGGGCAGCCCTCGATGTGACTCTTCTTATCAACTATGCAAGAATTTCCCCTTTGTTGTCTTAGGAATTCAGCATTCTCTGTGTTGATCTCTCCAACCCCCATTGTCTCAAATCTGAGAAGCAGAGGTTATATCCTATAGGTTTGATATCTGATTGGAGGTTAACTTTACAGTAATACTATTGGTCAACAACAGTTTCTTGAATCCAAATAGCTCAGATGCTTATAAAAGTGTATTGGATTCATTGTTATTTCATTTTTTTGTTCCTGAACTGAGATTCTCTCTCTCTCTCTTTCTTTCTCCACCCATGGACTTTTGGGGCATGGCCTTTCAGGCTATGATTTCTCCCTCTCTCTCTTACCATGCTTAGAATAATTCCTTGTAATGCTTTGTAACTTAAGCTTTATGCCTTGTATGTGAATCCATCTCAGACATTGCCTATTACTGTAACTCAACCATAGTGTTCTTGCATATTGCTATTTATCTTGCGGAGTCAGATAAACATTTTAACAGGCTAATTTACTAGTCTTATTATGAGCCACGTGATGTGTGTGTGTATATTATACTGTCTATACACATAACAAATATTGCTACCCACTACACATCTTTTTCTTCTTACTTAATCTCTCTCTCTTCTAAGAATTTCCATTTCAACTGTCATCTTAGCCTTTTCACTTTCTGCAACAGGCCTTAGGGAACCCATTGAGATATCTTCTGGATCATGTTGTGCTTATTTAACTAGCTCACCTGTCAGTTAGGGAAGCATTATCAGGGCGGCAGGTAGCCTAGTGGTTAGAGCGTTGGGCCAGTAACCGAAAGGTTGCTAAATCGAATCCCCGAGCTGACAAGGTAAACAATATGTTGTTCTGCCCCTGAACAAGGCAGTTAACCCAATGTTCCTAGGCTGTCATTGTAAATAAGAATCTTAATTTGGTTCTGATGAAGGTGAAGCATCTTCATTTGGCTCACATAAGATGGAAGTACCATCTTCATTCGATGTCCTGGGGAGTCTCTTTCTTTTGGGGGGTGGCAATTGAGCTCCTAGAGTGTGCGGCTCTCCTTTATTTTCAAGTTTACCACTCCGCTAGCCAGCACCTTGCCTAAATAGGTGTGCGTTTCTTTTTCCTCTAGGGTGGCAATTGAGGAACACATATCGCTCGTTTTCTTGCATTGCCAAAACAGCTGAGTTTTCTTTCACAGCAAGATTCCCATTGGTGGGGAAAAATAGATGGCACATAGTCTGGATGTAGATGGTCACTTACATGAAACCCTGAAATAATTTAAGTAAACTTCAGTTTTGGTATTTGGAACCAGGGGCACATCTTTGGTTTTAGAAGTTGGTCACTTTTATTGTAAATAAGAATAGAATATGTTTAGGGTCTAAAATTAACACCCTCACCTGCCAAATGCAGGTAGATTTTGCCAAATGCAGGTAGATTTTGCCAAATGCAGCTAGATTTTGCCAAATGCAGCTAGATTTTGGCATTGGCGGGTAAGATGTCTATTTCACTAGCCACTTTGGCAGGTGGTCAGGGCTCCACAGTGTGAGCATTTCACTCGCATTTGTGAATAAAAATAGTCAAACATGATCACATTTATAGTAAAATAAATGTTGCAGTAGCTGGATTTCTGCTGTTTTGTTTCATAGCTGGTAAATTAATCGCACAAAGTAAAAGAACCACAAATCCTATATAGCCTATCCCACCTCGCGCAGCAACACTGCCTGGCTGGGGGCTGTGCACACGTGAAGATCTGGGTGAAAGATTCATTTTTAGAAGCACTGCGCACAGGCATAAAAGTTGGTCTAATTTACTTGAAACTAAAGTCTACTGAAGTGTTTCTTGGCTATTTACAATGTTTTGTTCACAAGCTAGGGTTCGGGCCTATTCCGGTGGGTTCGGGCCTATTCCGTTTGAGACTCGGGACTCGGCATCGACTCGGCTTCATACGGGCAGAGTTCATCCCGAGTCCGGTAGAATCATATTACTCTGGGTTCTGGCTAATGGTACACAGGCCCACTCACACTAATTCTATTAATTTCAGTCATTCGGCCAATACTGGCTAAATATGATGGCATTAGCGATTTTTAGGCATATGCTGGTGGCCATGTTAATTATAGGACGACTTGGGATACATGATCCATGACTGACAGCACATCTCAGTGTCATAGGCTATAGCCTATTTTTCTGTGGTAGACTTATCTTTAAACGCCTAATGTAATTTTCTGGACCTTGTAAACTGTCGAATAAACCCATAATTGATCCAAATGGTTGTATAATCAGGGCTTTATTTTGGCATGAAACACAAAAGGACGTTTCAGTGGTTGTTAAAATTAGCCCACATCACTGCCTAGACAATCATTGTTTACTAACAACAATACATTTCTCATTGCACTGTGTTGTAGCCTAGGACATAATAACTTTATTGTTTTTAAATGATGGCCTATATCTTCCATTGGATAATCTACTACCTAGGCTGAAGGAGTGATGCAGCCTACAACCATGCATGTTGAGTTATTGCAATAGCCTATTAAAAACTGTTAAAAATGTAGTCTATAGCCTATTAAAATAGCTAAATAAATAACGACCATGACAGTCAATGGAAAAAATCATGGCGCTCGAAACGTCATGATTGTGGGTTCGATTCCCGGGGCCTCGTATTTGTGAGACTTCGAACATTTTGCTGCATGGAACTTTTGACAGTGGCTATGGGCTGCCTGCGCAGAAGACCATGTATAAAACCATGTATCTAAACCGGATGAGTTATTAGTTGTATCACCAACTGTGTAACTTTACCATATTGTTTCTTTGTCATAACCCAAGGTTGCATGCCAAAGTTTAATTCAAGATTGAGACCTCACATCACCAAGTCAACAATAGGCTAATATATATTGTCTCTTTTACAAATCTGTGATTGTAATTTTCAACATAGCATATAGCAGCATACATGTATCATCAATTGCCATCGTCAATGCTTGCTGAAGTATCCTTAATAGGGAGCTAGCATTATCTCTAAAGGAACCACAAACAGATGATCCAGCAGCGGTGGCCTCAACTACTCGAGCCGTCTACCTTGCAGCTCGAGCCTGCCTCCCCGCCTGACTTTCCAACAGTCGTTGTGAGAGTCAGTCAGTTGGTTAACAGTCGAGGCCAGCTGGAAAAGATACCAACAAGTTCAAAATAGGTAATTGTAGCTATTGTATTTGTAGTAGTGTATTTCATCGCAGTCGCTAATTAGTTTGTGACATTGTAGCCATTTCTGGACTGGTCATTGTTGTTGTCAAAGTTTCTGTTAACGTCATCTAACGTTAATGTTAGCTATCTATCTTAGCTAACTGTGAGAAAATATTTAGCAAGCTAGCTAAGTCAATACGTTTAGGGCCTAGCCTATGTGATATTAGATAGCTAGTGTTTCTGTTTGTAAAACATCAGTAGTCTAGTTAAGACTAGGGAAGTAATCACCTGTTAACATAGCTAGTTTGCTAACAGTCATAGTTAGCTACGCTAGCTAGCTTGCTATGACCAGTGAGTCACAAAAGATTTGCGCGACTCCAACTGGTCTCAAGTGGAGATGGCACAGAGCACTCCAAGATTCAACAATGATGATGATAATGGTTTATTTAGTTTAATGTGTACTATGGCAGCTAAATGCTGAATTACAGTAGCACATACAATATATATGTTGTACTATGGCAGCTAAATGCTGAATTACAGTAGCACATACAATATATATGTTGTATGTGGTCCCGGTGGTTCTGTGTAATGTTAGCTACCTGAATTATTTGGATCTAGCTAGCGGTCAATGACAAAACAATAAATAATTTTGTGAAACTATTCATGGTTGACCCTATACAGTCAGTGGGTCAATAAGCTGCTGTCTTCTTTCAATGAAAAGGATATCTATAAAAAAAGGAAATCAACTATAAGTATCATGTAAAACAACATTCTATCGGTTGAATGATTCATTTTTCCAGCTTGAACCCCAAGTACATGTCTTCTTGTTTGTCTTCCTACCAGCAGACTCTGTCTCTCCACCACCATGCGCCAAATCACAACAGTTATCACTCATAATAACTAGGGTTGGGTAGGTTACTTTCTAAATGTAATAAGTTACAAGTTACCTGTCCAAAATTGTAATCAGTAACGTAACTTTGGGATGACCCAAACTCAGTAACGTAATCTGATAACATTCCGTTACTTTTAGATTAATTTCCCCTTAAACATTCATCAATATACAAGTGTTGCATAGTCATCAAAAGCTCTGCTTCTTGGCAATATCACAGCGTTGTCAGATTTCAAAAAGGCTTTACGGCGAAAGCACAACATTTGATTGTTTGAGGGTAGCACCTTCAATATTTTTCCATTAGCATAAATTCATAAACCATCGCGGTTCACACAAAACACATTTCACAGCGAAAACAAATCCCTTACCTTTTGAAGAACTTTTGCTGAGGGCTTCCCAAGTGTCCAACGAAGACATCCAATGGTTCTTTTGTTAGAAAAAGTAATTTATTATATCCATAAATCTCCATTTGGTTGGCGCATTATGTTCATAAAATACAGCGTCCACTCGCCCATTGAACCGTGAAGAGAACGCGTTCAACCTATACCTAAACACTTGTCCAAGAACAATCAAACATCATTGATAATGTATCCTTAGGAACACTTCTATGTATATTTACTATAATATTTCAACCGGATTATAAACTGGACGATAGGAAAGGAAAAAACCAGCGCGCGCGAGCCCGTGAACGTACATCCTCTTCTGTTTACATCCGATGACCAGTTCGAAATTCTTCTTCTATTACCATCCAGAGCAACTATAACATCACCAAACACTGTCTAGAGACTGTTGACATCCAGTGGAAGCAATAGGTACTGCAATCTTACTCCCATATATGTTTTCATTAGGGAGGGGTTCAAAATGAGGCAATGCGTCAAAAACACTTTTTCCAGGACAGAAATTCCTCGGGTTTTCGCCTGTTATATCAGTTCTGTTATACTCACAGACAATATTTTAACAATCTTAGAAACGTCAGAGTGTTTCCTATCCAATAGTACTAATTATGTGCATATCCTATTTTCTGGGCCTGAGTGGGAGGCATTTTACTTTGGGCACGCCAGACTCTCCAAAACCGTCACCTCGGGAGCCGCTCCCTAAGAAGTTAAGGATGATCAATGGAAACAGGATGCACCTGAGCTCGAGTCTCTGGGTCTGAATATTTATGTACATGTGATATGGTTTTTATTTTTAATTAATTTGCAAAATGATCTAAAAATCAGTTTTTGCTTTGTCGTTATGGGGTGTTGTGTGTAGATTGATGAGAATTATATATTTTTTTATCCATTTTAGAATAAGGCTGTAACATTGCAAAATGTTGAAAAAGGGAAGGGGTCTGAATACTTTACGAATGCACTGTATATGCGTCCAGGTTGATCCTCTCGTGTAGCGCCATGTGTGGCAAGTAGTTGATCTTCGGCACGAAGATGGCTGCGTTGGGGAAGGCCTGGGTGGCCGTGCTGGGTAGTAGGTTAAGGCCCTTGTAGTAGGTCATGGCCTTGCTGGCTCCACGGTTGAAGCCGAAGGAGAGGATGACTTTGGCCACTTCCGGGCAGCTTTCGTGCAGCAGGTAGTCGAGGAGGCGTACGGCGTGGCAGAGGGGGGCACCGGGGGAGGCCTCCACTTGCACCAAGTTTGAGTGGATCTGTGGTAGCCATTTGATGTTGGAGTCGCCCAGGATGAGGATGGGTTGGTGGGGTTGCACTCTCCACTCAGGCTTGTAGATCGCACCTGAGGAAGCTGGCCTCTGTCTCCCACGAGGGACCCGGCGTTTGCGGGTCTGGAGCTGTCGTTGTGGCAAGGGCCCTTCCCGTTGGGGGAGGGAGTTGGGGTGGCTGGGTGGGCGGAGGCGGTCCGCGCCCCTCCTTTTGGGATTCTGCCGGCTGGTAGCGGATTGCCCATGAGTTGCTGTTTGATGCTCTCCATCAGCGTGGAGGACACCAATGGGGGTCTCTCCAAGTTGACCACTGGGTTGAGGTGCTGTGGGGGTAGCAGTGCTGGCAGAGGTTGAGGAGGCGGAGGCTGAGGTGGAGGAGTTGTTGGTGCTTCGGAGGCAGGGACCCAGGTCGCCGCTGCTGTTCCAGTTGTAATGACTTGACTCTAACATTAATCTGAAGACTGTTATTTATCTAATTAACTATGTTTAACAGTTACCTGATTAAATTAATCATGTAACAAATAACTTATTAGGATCTGGGGCCCCACGAGAGCGGTTCTCTTTTTAAAGAGTTACCATCTCCCAAATTAAACTTTTAAAGGTCTTTACCTATCACATCTACAGTTAAAGTCGGAAGTTTACATACACTTAGGTTGGAGTCATTAAAACTCATTTTTCAACCACTCCACAAATTTCTTGTTAACAAACTATAGTTTTGGCAAGTCGGTTAGGACATCTACTTGTGCATGAAACAAGTAATTTTTCGAAACAATTGTTTACAGACAGATTATTTCACTTATAATTCACTGTATCACAATTCCAGTGGGTCAGACGTTTACATACATTAAGTTGACTGTGCCTTTAAACAGCTTGGAAAATTCCAGAAAATTATGTTGTGGCTTAATAAGCTTCTGATAGGCTATTTGACATCATTTGAGTCAATTGGAGGTGTACCTGTGGATGTTTTTCAAGGCCTACCTTCAGACTCAGTGCCTCTTTGCTTGACATCATGGGAAAATCAAAAGAAATCAGCCAAGACCTCAGACATTTTTTTTAGACCTCCACAAGTCTGGTTCATCCCTGGGAGCAATTTCCAAACACCTGAAGGTACCACGTACATCTCTACAAACAATAGTACGCAAGTACAAACACCATGGGACCATGCAGCCGTCATACCGCTCAGGAAGGAGACACGCTCTGTCTCCTAGAGGTTAACGTACTTTGGTGCGAAAAGTGCAAATCAATCCCAGAACAACAGCAAAGGACCTTGTGAAGATGCTGGAGGAAACAGGTACAAAAGTATCTATAGCCACAGTAAAATGAGTCCTATATCGACATAACATGAAAGGCCGCTAAGGAAGGAAGAAGCCACTGCTCCAAAACCGCCATAAAAAAGCCAGACTACGGTTTGCAACTGCACATGGGGACAAAGATCGAACTTTTTGGAGAAATGTCCTCTGGTCTGATGAAACAAAAATAGAACTGTTGGGCCATAATGACCATTGTTATGTTTGGAGGAAAAAGGGGGAGGCTTGCAAGCCAAAGAACACCATCCCATCCTTGAAGCACAGGGGTGGCATCATCATGTTGTGGGGGTGCTTTGCTGCAGGAGGGACTAGTGCACTTCACAAAATAGATGGCATCATGAGGAAGGAAAATTACGTGGATATATTGAAGCAACATCTCAATACATCAGTCAGGAAGTTAAAGCTTAGTTACAAATGGGTCTTCCAAATGGACAATGACCCCAAGCATACTTCCAAATGGACAATGGACAATGACAATGACAATGGCAAAATCGCTTAAGGACAACAAAGTCAAGGTATTGGAGTGGCCATCACAAAGCCCTGACCTCAGTCCTATAGAACATCTGTGGGCAGAACTGAAAAATCATGTGCGAGCAAGGAGGCCTACAAAACTGACTCAGTTACACCAGCTCTGTCAGGAGGAATGGGCCAAAATTCACCCAAATTATTGTGGGAAACTTGTTGAAGGCTACCCAAAACGTTTGACCCAAGTAAAACAATTTAAAGGCAATGTTACCAAATACTAATTGAGTGTATGTAAACTTCTGACCCACTGGGAATGTGATGAAGGAAATAAAATCATACTCTCTACTATTATTCTGACATTTCACATTCTTAAAATAAAGTGGTGATCCTAACTGACCTAAGACAGGGAATTTTTCTAGGATTAAATGTCAGGAATTGAAAAACTGAGTTTAAATGTATTTGGCTAAGGTGTATGTAAACTTCCGACTTCAACTGTATATGGATGTTAAATTTAACTTCATGGGTTGGTTATGTAGGCTTCTTCTTCTTCATCGCGTTCTACTACATATAATATTACGATTAAATGATATTTTACATTAAAAAACAAAGTATCAGAATTCCAGTCATTCCAATAAATGTTATACCCCTTGATCTTCAACAATAGGACTTGGAAATATGGAAGTATAGATTAGCCAAATTGTTTTTCCTGAGAATGACCCCAAAACTAAAGATTTATTAGCCAGCGCTACTCTGTTGTTTCTGATTTTGTTGTCATGGAGGACTGATGCGCTCATGGAATGGCATGCTTTGCCAAGAGCGTGCAAAGCTGTCATCAAGGCAAAGGGTGGCTGCTTTGAAGAATCTAAAATATTAAATATGTTTGATTTGTTTAACAGTTTTTTGGTTACTACATGATTCCTTATGTGTTATTTCATAGTTTTGAGGTCTCCCGAGTGGCACAGCGTTCTAAGGCACTGCATCTCAGTGCTGGAGGAGTCACTACAGACCCTGGTTCGATTACAGGCTGTATCACAACCGGCCGTCCCATAGGGTGGTGCATAATGTATCACAACCGGAGTCCCATGTATCACAACCAGAGTCCCATAGGGTGGTGCATAATTGGCCCAGCATCGTCCAGGTTAGGGTTTGGCCGAGGTAGGTTGTCATTGTAAATAAATAACTTTTATTTTTTAATATATTTTATTTCACCTTTATTTAACCAGGTAGGCTAGTTGAGAACAAATTCTCATTTACAACTGCGACTTGGCCAAGATAAAGCAAAGCAGTTCGACACATACAACACAGAGCTTCACATGGAATAAACAAACATACAGTCAATAATACAGTAAAAAAAAAGTATATATACAGTGTGTGCAAATGAGGTAAGATAAGGGAGGTAAGGCAATAAATAGGCCATAGTGGCGAGGTAATTACAATATAGCAATTAAAACACTGGAGTGCAGAAGATGAATGTGGAAGTAAAGATACTGGGGTACAAAGGAGCAAAATAAATAAATAAATACAGTATGGGGATGAGGTAGTTGGGTGGGCTATTTACAGATGGGCAAGGCACAGGTGCAGTGATCTGTGAGCTGCTCTGACAGCTGGTGCTTAAAGTTAGTGAGGGACATATGAGTCTCCAGCTTCAGTGATTTTTGCAGTTCGTTCCAGTCATTGGCAGCAGAGAACTGGAAGAAATTGGCTTTGGGGGTGACCTGTGAAATGTACCTGCTGGAGCGCGTGCTGCGGGTGGATGCTGCTATGGTGACCAGTGAGCTGAGATAAGGCGGGGATTTACCTAGCAAAGACTTGTAGATGACCTGGAGCCAGTGGGTTTGGTGACGAGTATGAAGCGAGGGCCAGCCAACGAGAGCGTACAGTTTGCAGTGGTGGGTAGTATATGGGGCTTTGGTGACAAAACAGATGGCACTGTGATAGACTGCATCCAATTTGTTGAGTAGAGTGTTGGAGGCTATTTTGTAAATGACATCGCCGAAGTCGAGGATCGGTAGGACAGTCAGTTTTACGAGGGTATGTTTGGCAGCATGAGTGAAGGATGCTTTGTTGCGAAATAGGAAGGCGATTCTAGATTTAATTTTGGATCGGAGATGTGAGTCTGGGAGGAGAGTTTACAGTCTAACCAGACACCTAGGTATTTGTAGTTGTCCACATATTCTAAGTCAGAACCGTCCAGAGTAGTGATGCTGGACGGGCGGGCAGATTGGTTGAAGAGCATGCATTAAGTTTTACTTGCATTTAAGAGCAGTTGGAGGCCACGGAAGGAGAGTTGTATTGAAGCTCATCTGTAGGTTAGTTAACACAGTGTCCAAAGAAGGGCCAGAAGTATACAGAATGGTGTCGTCTGCGTAGAGGTGGATCAGAGAATCACCAGCAGCAAGAGCGACATCATTGATGTATCAAGAGAAGAGAGTCGGCCCGTGAATTGAACCCTGTGGCACCCCCATAGAGACTTCCAGAGGTCCGGACAACAGGCCCTTCGATTTTAACAAAATTAACTCCATCAGAGAAGTAGTTGGTGAACCAGGCAAGGCAGTCATTTGAGAAACCAAGGCTTTTCAGTTTGCCGATAAGAATGTGGGGATTGACAGAGTCAAAAGCCTTGGCCAGGTCGATGAAGACGGCTGCACAGTATTGTCTCTTATCGATGGCGGTTATGATATCGTTTAGGACCTTGAGCGTGGCTGAGGTGCACCCATGACCAGCTCGGAAACCAGATTGCATAGCGGAGAAGGTATGGCGGGATTCAAAATGGTTGGTGATCTGTTTGTTAACTTGGCTTTCAAAGACCTTAGAAAGGCAGGGTAGGATAGATATAGGTCTGAAGCAGTTTGGGTCTAGAGTGTCTCCCCCTTTGAAGAGGGGGATGACCGCGGCAGCTTTCCAATCTTTGGGGATCTCAGACGATACGAAAGAGAGGTTGAACAGGCTGGTAATAGGGGTTGCAACCATTTCGGCAGATGAAAGTTGTCTAGCCCGGCTGATTTGTAGGGGTCCAGATTTTGCAGCTCTTTCAGATCAGCTATCTGGATTTGGGTGAAGGAGAAATGGGGGAGGCTTTGGCGAGTTGCTGGGGAGGATGCAGGGCTGTTGACCGGGGTAGGGGTAGCCAGGTGGAAAGTATGGCCAGCCGTAGAAAAATGCTTATTGAAATTCTCTATTATTGTCGGTGGTGACAGTGTTTCCTAGCCTCAGTGCAGTGGGCAACTGGGAGGAGGTGCTCTTATTCTCCATGGACTTTACAGTGTCCCAGAACTTTTTTGAGTTTGTGCTACAGGATGCAAAATTCAGTTTGAAAAAGATAGCCTTAGCTTTCCTAACTGCCTGTGTATATTGGTTCCTAACTTCCCTGAAAAGTTGCATATCACGGGGGCTATTCAATGCTAATGTAGTATGCCACATGATGTTTTTGTGCTGGTCAAGGGCAGTCAGGTCTGGAGAGAACCAAGGGCTATATCTGTTCCTGGTTCAACATTTTTTGAATGGGGCATGCTTATTTAAGATGGTGAGGAAGGCACTTTTAAAGAATAACCAGGCATCCTCTACTGACGGGATGAGGTCAATATCCTTCCAGGATACCCGGGCCAAGTCGATTAGAAAGGCCTGCTCGCTGAAGTGTTCTAGGGAGCGTTTGACAGTGATGAGGGGTGGTCGTTTGACCACAGACCCATTACGGATGCAGGCAATGAGGCAGTGATCGCTGAGATCTTAGTTGAAGACCGCAGAGGTGTATTTGGAGGGCAAGTTGGTTAGGATGATATCTATGAGGGTGTCCATGTTTACACGCACTGGGGGCAGAGGGTGGTCTATAGCAAGCGGCAACGGTGAGAGATTAGTTTCTGGAAAGGTGGCTTAACTGACTTGCCTAGTTAAATAAAAATACGTCTTTACTATTATTCTACAATGTAGAAAATAGTAAAAATAAAGAAAAACCCTTGAATGAGTCAAAACTTTTGACTGGTACTGTATATATCATTTATGAGTCCAAAAGTAGCAACTACACATTGCCACTTTAAGTCTATCAAAAGTGTACACGTTTGAGCATGTGTCCATTAGGCCTATGGATTATACATTTGTTTTTATCAGCATGAATTAGACTGAGCAACAAAAGCCCCACTTTTACTCCATAGGTTTGGATCCGCACTATGCAGCTGTTGCAAGAACACATTTTTCTCTGGCTGTCCACTGGTTTCAAAAACAATGATTGATAGGCAGCTGAAACTTCTAGAATTCAACTATTATTGGGTTCAAATACACATTTAGATTTGTGAACAGCCATCCACAACAACCACAATCCGAAAGGCGCAAATAGCTAAATGAGAGAGCAGCAGTGTGATTCACATGAATGCGCTATGTAGATATCAATAATAAGTGATATCTGTATCATCGTAGACTACGCCACTACTGTCATCCTTACCTCCAAATGTTTATTGAAGTTGGACAATCTTTGGATGCCGACAGCAGTCGCACCAATTGAAGACATGGCTTGGACTGTAGCCTTCAAAAAACTATTCCTGCTCTTTTCCCAAGATCCATCACATTTGGTGTGTCATCATAGTGGTCTATGACTTGTGGTCAGACTCGCTCAGGTGGAACAAACTTAAACTTGCACCTTTTTTCAATGCTGATCTGAAAGTCATTGAGAAAACAGATAAGTGTCAAAGATTTTTTTTCTGCAAACATCCTTTCGGAATTTAAAAGTAATCCTTGAAGTAATCATCTAGTTTTTCAAAAGTATCAGTAATCTAATTACAATATTTTAGCTGGTAACGTAACGGATTACAGTTACCATTTTTTGGTAATCCCTTACATGTAATCCGTTACTCCCCAACCCTGATAATAACATATTTGTTGAATAACAATTACAGTCCATCCATTCTGGTTTACAATACATTTTAACTTTCCACTAATAATAACTATAATGTATAATGTAAAATAACATTCTATAGGTTGAATGATGAGTGTCTGAGACTCATTGTTTCCCTGTCTACTACTCAAAGATATTTAACTTATTAAGTCAAAGACGAAATTAACTGCAATACATTGTTCTCAAATATATTAACATAACGAGGCTACACAGAATCAAGGCGGACCCATTGTAAAATCCATTGTAAAATTTGAGGTTTTCTTCATATTTAAACGTGTCACAGTTCAACATGCCTAGTTCTGCCCACTGTCACGTGGCTTCCAGAGCACTCTTTGAATTAAGCGCTCCTATCGCCTTATTCCAATGGATAGAATTATCGCACCACACAGGGTCCCACAGTTTCCCTCTCTCATCCTCATTCTTAATGGCTTGAAGGCTCTTCTTTATCGATCTTAAAATCACATTTTAAGAAGAGAAATTGTAGAAATAGGGGGGTTTTATGACTTTGTGGCTATGGTAACTAGTGACAACCCAAAAACTCCTCCCTGAAGCAAGATGGCGACGCTAAAACAACACTTCCTGATTTTTTAAATGTATTTATTTCTTTAACTTTTATTTAGCTAGGCAAATCAGTTAAAAACAAATTCTTATTTACAATGACGGCCTACCCCGGCCAAACCCAGACGACGCTGGGCCAATTGTGCGCTGCCCTATAGGCCTCCCAATCACGGCCGGATGTGATGCAACCTGGATTCGAACCTCTTACACTTGCACGCCACTCGGGAGCCAGACTGTTAAAACGTCCGCAAGTTTACCATTTGAGACAGTTTGGTAGAGTTCGTACATATATTATGACTACATTTTGTGAATTTTTTTTTTTCGTTTTTTTTTTTTTTGCTGTTAGGGCACACTAAATGTTTTCTGGAGGTAAGGCGAAGTTCGGAGCCGAAGTCTACGCCCCTTCCTCTGTGATTGGTCAACAGCAGGGATTCTTCAATAAAGTTTTTGTTGTCATTCAACGAGAGAACAGAGAGAGGAAGAAATGGCGACTGTGCTTGTATCTGAAAGTGCGGCAAGTGAAGTGTGTGATAACGAATGGAAAGTAGTGAAACAAAACGAGCAAAAGTTGTAGTAGAAGACAAGGACCAGTCCAATAATGCATTTCTTATTGGACTGCGGTTTTTGAACAAGGAGATTCATTTGGGAAATCCATTTGTAATATTTAGGACTGTGAAGAAACCAGTGGGAAAAGTGGATTCAATCAAGGTGACTAGAAGCGTCCGTTTTTCAAGTGAAGGTCTTTTAAGGGAGTATGCGAGCACACTTGTTCGGTTTGGTTAGCCGAATTCAGCTCGGCGCAAGCTGAACTGAAGCATGCTGATGCCTTAAGTCTAGCTAACACCAGCCTGTCTACTGGTGCTTTCAGGACAACAAATCATGACATCAGTGATCTTCGCCCTTATAAAAATGTACCATGGTAGTACAATGAAAAAAATACCATGGTTTTGTACTAGCAGCATGTAGTGAAACATGAAAGCATGGTAGTTGTATACAATGTATTATGATGATTTATACAACGGGTGGGTCTAATCCTGAATGCTGATTGGTTAAAACCGCATTCCAGCCAGTGTCTTTTCCACAAGTTACCACTGTCTAAATCTATGACATTATCTCACATTCTTTTAGACAAACATTTAGTTTTCAACAGCGGAGATTTTTATAAACCTTGCTGTCTGTCTCGCTGACATTTGCAACATGACAGCCCGCTTGGAGTTTGCCAAAAGGTACCTAAAGGACTCTCAGACCATGAGAAACAAGATTCTCTGGTCTGATGAAACCAAGATTGAACTCTTTGGCCTGAATGCCAAGGGTCACGTCTGGAGAAAACCTGGCACCATTCCTACTGTGAAGCATGGCAGTGGCAGCATCATGCTGTGGGGATGTTTTTCAGCGGCAGGGACTGGGAGCCTAGTCAGGATCGAGGGAAAGATGAACGGAGCAAAGTACAGAGAGATCCTTGATGAAAACCTGCTTCAGAGCACTCAGGACCTTAGACTGGGTTCACCTTCCAACAGGACAACGACCCCAAGCACATAGCTAAGAAAAGCCAGGAGTGGCTTCGGGACAAGTTTCTGAATGTCCTTGAGTGGCCCAGCCAGAGCCCAGACTTGAGCCTGATCGAACATCTCTGGAGAGACCTGAAAATAGCTGTACAGCGGCGCTCGACGTCCAACCTTACAGAGCTTGAGAGGATCTGCAGAGAAGAATGGGAGAAAATCTCCAAATTCAGGTGTGCCATGCCCAAGAAGACTTGAGTTTGTAATCGCTGCCAAAGGTGCTTCAATAAAGTACTGAGTATAAAGTCTGAATACTTACGTAAATGTGATAGAATAAGGCTGTAAAGTAACACAATTTGGAAAAAGTCAACAGGTCTGAACACTTTCCGAATGCACTGTATATACAAAGAAATATCAAAAGAAAACAGTTCAAATTAAATGAAGTGCAGCCAGTTTGCAGTCTTTCCAGCTTCAGATCTCTTGTGGCATGTCTTGTGAGGTATGCATGGGTGTCCGACATGTCAATACCTCTCATAAATACAAGTAGTGATTAAGTCAATCTCTCCTCAACTTGGAGCCAGGATAGATTGACATGCATATTATTAATGTTAGCTCTCTGTGTACATGCAAGGGCTGCCCTGTTCTGAGCCAATTGCAATTTTCCTAAGTCCTTTTTGTGGCACCTGACCACACGACTGAAATGTAGTACAGGTGCGACAAAACTGGGGCCTGTAGGAACTGCCTTGTTGATAGTGCTGTTAAGAAGGTAGAGCAGCACTTTCATTATGGACAGACTTCTCCCCATCTTAGCTACTGTTGTATCAATATGTTTTGACCATGACAGTTTCCAATCCAGGGTTACTCCAAGCAGTTTAGTCACCTGAACAATTTCCACATTATTTATTACAAGTTGTTCAGGTTTAGGGTTTAGTGAATTAGTTTTCCCAAATAAAAAACATTTAGTTTTAGAAATATTTAGGACTAACTTATTCCTTGCCACCCACTCTGAAACCAACTTCAGCTCTTTCTTAAGCGTTGCAGTCATTTCAGTCGCTGTAGTAGCTGACGTGTATAGTGTTGAGTCATTTACTCAAAGCCAGTGGCATGTCGTTAGTAATGATTGAAAAAAGTAAGGGGCCTAGACAGCTGCTCTGGGGAATTTCTGATTCTACCTGGATTATGTTGGAGAGGCTTCCATTAAAGAATCCTCTGTGTTCTGTTAGACAGGTAACTCTTCATCCACAATATAGCAGGGCGTGTAAAGCCATAACACATACGTTTTTCCAGCAGCAGACTATGATCGATAATGTCAAAAGCTGCACTGAAGTATATATACAGTACCAGTCAAAAGTTTGGACACACCTACTCATTCCAGGGTTTTTCTTTATTTTTATTATTTTCTATATTGTAGAATAATAGTGAAGACAGTGAAGACATCAAAACTATGAAATAACACACATGGAATAATGTAGTTTCCAAAAAGTATTAAATAAATCAGAATATATTTTATATTTGAGATTCTTCAAAGTTGTGTTGTGACTTGACTGTTAACTATCTTTAATTGTTACCCGATTTAAATTAATCATGTAACAATTATCTCATTAGGATCTGGGGCACCACGAGAGCGGTTGTTTAAAGAGTTACCATCTCCCAAATTAAACTCTAAAAGGTCTTTACCTATCACATCTATAAACAGTCAACTTATTAATCATAACCTCGTTTCATATCACCATTCTGAACAGAGATTGGAGTATCTGTCTGTCCATAGGACCACCTTAAGCCGTACACTCGTACACACAGAGCTGGGCTTTACGGAAGAGTGGCCAGAAAGAGCCATTGCTTAACTTCTTAGGGAGCGGCTGCATAGGTGATGGTTTTGGAGAGTCTGGCGTGCCCAAAGTAAAATGCCTGCCACTCAGACCCAGAAAATAGGATATGCACATAATCAGTACTATTGGATAGGAAACACTCTGAAGTTTCTAAGAGTGTTAAAATAATGTATGTGAGTATAACAGAACTGACATAGCAGGCGAAAACCCGAGGAAAATCCATCCGGATTTGCAGTTTTTTTTGCGCGAGATTGTGAATGCGCACCACTTTATTTTTATTTCCTATCGTTCACGTTATCGTCCGGTTTAAATATTACAGCAAATATACACAAAAGGATACCTAAGGATACATTAAAAATGATGTTTGATTTGTTAGTAGAAAGTTTATAGGTATAATTTCAACGTGTTCTCTTCACGGTTCAATGGGCGACTCAACAGTGGATTTTATGATCATAACGCGCCAACCAAACAGAGATTAATGGATATAATAAATTACTTTTTCTAACAAAAGAACCATTGGATGTCTTCGTTGGACACTTGGGAAGCCCTCAGCAGAAGATCTTCGAAAGGTAAGGGATTTGTTTTCGCTGTGATATGGGTTTTGTGTGAACCGCGCTGGTTTATGAATTTATGCTAATGCAGAAATATTAGAGGCGCTATCCTCAAACAATCAAATGTTGTGCTTTCGCCGTAAAGCCTTTTTGAAATCTGACAACGCTGTGATATTGCCAAGAAGCAGAGCTTTTGATGACTATGCAACACTTGTATATTGATGAATGTTTAATAATTCAACCTTTGGATTTGGCGCCTTACATTTCACCGGGTAGTGTCGGGAGTAGCGCCCCACTGCTCCCTAAGTAGTTAAAGAAAAAAAACTGGTGTTTGCCAAAAGGCATGTGGGAGACTCTCCAAACATATGGAAGAAGGTATTCTGGTCAGATGAGACTAAAATTGAGCTTTTTGGTCATCAAGGAAAAAGCAGTCCTCATGAGAGCAAGTTTCATCATAGCGCTTGATGGTTTTTGCGACTTCACTTGAAGAAACTTCTTGTTCTTGAAAGTTCCGGATTGACTGACCTTCATGTCTTAAAGTAATGATGGACTGTTGTTTCTCTTTGCTTATTTGAGCTGTTCTTGCCATAATATGGACTTGGTCTTTTACCAAATAGGGCTATCTTCTGTATACCCCCCTACCTTGTCACAACTCAACTGATTGGCTCAAACGCATTAAGAAGTTAAGAAATTCCAGAAATGAACTTTTAACAAGACACACCTGTTAATTGAAATGCCTTCCAGGTGACTACCTCATGAAGCTGGTTGAGAGAATGTCAAGAGTGTGCAAAGCTGTCATCAAGGCAAAGGGTGGCTACTTTGAAGAATCTCAAATATAAAATATAATTTGATTTGTTTAACTATTTTATGGTTACTACATAATTCCAGATGTGTTATTTCATAGTTTTGATGTCTTCACTATTATTCTACAATGAGAAAATGGTACTGTATATATATACACAGTATATGTCACTAGGTCATGCTGGCACTAAGAAGACATTGTTGGCATTGGGAAATGACATACAATTATTAACACATTAAAAGTTTTTAGTTTTACGTTGCGTTTCAATTTGGTGATGGCCCATGGTAGAGTAGACAGTCAACATGGGCTAGAATCTAAAGTTTAAGTGATGCCTTCTCAACATGGCTCGTCATATTTAACTCTGTCATTCAAGAGGGGGACAAAATGGCGCCATAGAGAAAACACTGTGTCTCAGAGATCCCGTGGCATTCGTTAATTTCTTTCTTTATATTCATCTTTAAGCTTGAAAAAGTGGTAGAATTTGCTAAATAAGTTACCCTACAATGAGTCTTGACGGCTATTTCTCAAATGTTTTCGACAACATGCCCAGCAGAACTACTAAGAACTCGACATAAACTAACCATTGCGGATCCAGGCACAATGGATCAAAAGATGACTGATAACCAGTGGTGGATAAAGTACCCAATTCTCATACTTGAGTAAAAATAAAGATACCTTAATAGAAAACGACTCAAGTAAAAGTAAAAGTCACCCAGTAAAATTCTACTTGAGTAAAAGTCTAAAAGTATTTGCTTTGAAGTATATTTAAGTATCAAAAAAAGTATGAATAATTTTGTATTCCTTATATTAAGCTAACCAGACGGCACCATTTTCTTTTTGTTTTATTTTTATGGATAGCTGGAGGCACACTCCAACATTCCAACATAACTTACAAACGAAGCATGTGTGTTTAGTGAGTTTTCCAGATCAGAGGCAGTAGGGATGACCAGGGATGTTCTGTTGATAAGTGTGTGAATTGGACCACTTTCCTGTTCTGCTTAGCATTGTAATAAGTACTTTTGGGTGTCAAGGAAAATGTATGGAGTAAAAAGTACATTATTTTCTTTAGGAATGTAGAAAAAGTAAAAGTTGTCAAAAATATGAATAGTAAAGTAAAGTACAGATACCTCAAAAAACGACTTAAGTTGTACTTTAAAGTATTTTTACACCACTGCTGATAACATTATTAAAATGATCAATATCAAGACAGGAACGGTCTTGGAAGCAATAGCAGTGTAACGTCCAGGCCTGAGTGTTCAGGCTGGAGTGTTTAGTTTTGTTTTGGTGTTGGGTTTCTTCAGTTCTATGGTGTGTATTTATTGTTTTGTTCCGTCAAGTCCCGTTTGTAAATAAAGTATGTATTCTGAATACTTCGCTACGCATTGGTCTGTCCCAAGAGATAATCGTGACAAGCAGGCCATTCAGCCAAACTACAGAGAGTTGTCAAGCGTGTAGATGAGGCGGAAGGAAGAATTGCTACTGTGGAAACTTCAACTACATCACTTAGATAACCGAGGACGCAGATCCAAAAATCTGTGTGGTGGGACTCCCGGAAAATACTGAAGGGACAAGTTCAGTTAAATTCTTTAAGGAATGGATTCCTGGGTACCTATAAATGGATACTAAGGCTGGACGTGTGAAGCTGGCAAGAGCCCATCGCTCTCCATCGCTCTCAAACATCGATACCCGGTCCCAACCAGCGCCCACGGTCAGTGGTTACATAGTTCCACAGCTTCACCGTCAAGAAGCGCGTCATGGATGCGGCCAGACTCATCGGATATGACGATATTCAACACCAAGATCGAAGGGTCTCATTCTTCAATGATTACTCCACAGCGGTTGTACGAAGATGCAAGGCATTTGATGAGGTGAAAGCTCGACTCAAGAGAATGAAGACGGACTACGCACTGCTGTACCTGGCCACATTGAAGATTATGGCTTCTATTGATGAGGAGATGTGGGAGGACATTTGGAGATGTGCAAAAACAAAATCTATCCGTAATCGTACTAGAGAAATCCAAATAAGAATAATACACAGATTGCATATATCCCCAAATCACGACATGCTTTTAGCCACTCCTCCTTCTCCTCCTCCTCATCCTCTCCTCAGTGTCTTAAATGTAAAACAAACTGATACAGGCACCCTAACACATTGTTTATGGTCATGTTCCAAATTCCAAAGATACTGGTCTAATGTTCTTCAAGAAATTGAAAAAAATCCTAGGGGTTGACCTAGAATTGGACCCAGTTTCTTTGCTGTTAGGTCTCCCTTGTAGGCATATTACTTCTGTGGGTAAGAGGAAGCTTTACAACATCCTTACCTTCACAGCGAGGAAAAACATCCTCTTACAGTGGATCAATGACAAGGTCCCTTCTATTCTTTCCAAGATGGCGTAGTAGTCAGACGTCTATTTGTCTTGTCCAGTCCCATGTATATATCGTTTTCTTCGTATATATTTCATATATATTAAAATATTTTTTATTTCAATTTCCATCTACGGACTGAACATACTCTCCTGCAACCCGCCTCACCCAATGTGGTACGGATCTGCTATTTTTTACACCTTAGAACCGGAACCCCCATCAGCTAACTAGCTACTAGTCAGTTGGCCACTGCAAACGGTCATCACCGTTAACTTGGACATCAGCCTGGTCAATTCCTGCAAGTCTGCACAGCGTGATATCAACCCAGAGCATATCGGACTGCTTTCTCTACCACATCTCCGGATTCCTACCGCAAGCTCTGAACCAGATCATCGCAGCTAGCAAGCTGCTATCCTAGTGGCTACTCCTGGCTAACGTCTCTGTCCCGAAGCAAGCACCAGTTAGCCTGGAGCTAGCCCCGAGCTAGGCCCATCTCCCGGATAGCTGAAGAGGTCCTTTAGCCAATTCTTGGGCTACAATACCTATTTTGCCAAATGGCCTGGACCCTTTTACTGCCGACACGGAGCACCCCCGATCCATCACGACTGGTCTACCGACGTAACCGTCCGAGGGGGTCTCAACAGGCTATTCTGTTACGATGTCGACGAAGAACCATATTCTAGCCCACGGCCCGCTAGCTTTTCTGAGCGCTGTGTCGCCTGCTCGCATAGCGTAGTAGTGACTACCGAACGGCACCCTGACTCACCTATTGCTGCTCTTTTGACACTATGATCACTCGGCTACACAGCTGATGCCCCCTGGACAGTTTCAATAACATGGTACCTCATTTTGTTTACCTGTCGGCCCCAGCCTTGAACTCAGGTCCTGTATGTACCTAACTAACCCGCTCTGCCCACTCATCACCATTTACCCGTTGTTGTCTTAGCTCTCCTGATCAACACCTGTGTTTGCTTTATGCCTCTCTCTAATGTCAATATGCCTTGTCTACTGCTGGCTTGGCTAGTTCTTACTGTTTTATTTCACTGTAGATCCCTCAGTCCCGCTCAAAATGCCTTAGATAGCTCTTTTGTCCCACCCCACACACATGTGGAGACCTCACCTGGCTTAACTTCTTACAGAACAGTGTCCCGCTAGCGTGCCACCTCGACAACATCCGGTGAAATTGCAGGGCGCGAAAATCAAAATACAAAAATCGTAATATTAAACATTCATGAAAATACAAATGTCATACACCATTCTTTAGCTTAGAATCTTGGTAATCGAATCACTTTGTCCGATTTACAATAGGCTTTACGGCGAAAGCATAGCATTTGATTATCTGAGGACAGCGCCCTGCATACTTCCTACATTTAAATATATTTCAAACCAGCACAGGCGTCACAAAAATCCAAAATAGCGATAAAATAAATCCCTTACCTTTGAAGATCTTCCTCTGTTTGCAATCCCAAGGGTTCCAGCTACACAATAAATGGTTTTGTTCGATAAAGTCCCTCCTTATATCCCAAAAACTCTGTTTGGTTGGCGCGTTTTGTTCAGTAATCCACCCGTTCAACTCGTTCAACATACAGACAAAAGAATCCAAAAAGTTACCGATAAACTTTGTCCAAACAAGTCAAACAACGTTTCTAATCAATCCTCAGGTACCCTAATATGTAAATAAACGATACAATTTAAGACGGAATGTTGTATGTTCAATACCGGAGATAAATAACAAAGAGCGCCCTCAGTCATGCGCCACAGGACTACAGACCCAAGAAGGAACCCAATGATAAACTACAGCTACTTGTTCATTTTTCAAAGAACAAGCCTGAAACCCTGTACCTGTTAGGGAGCGGCAGCAGTGTTCTGAGTTTTGGAGAGTCTGGCGTGCCCAAAGTAAAATGCCTGGTACTCAGGATCAGAAACTAGGATATGCACATAATTAGTAGTATTGGATAGAAAACACTCTTACGTTTCTAAAACTGTTAAAATAATGTCTGTGAGTATAACAGAACTGATTTGGCAGGCGAAAACCCGAGGAAAATCCAGCCGGGAAAATGTGATTCTGTGAGGTGCCTCTTTTGCCATTGACTTGCTATAGGAAATGCTGGATCCCAGCTCCCAGGTTGCAGTACCTATGGCTTCCACTAGATGTCAACAGTCTTTAGACAAGGTTTCATGCGTTTATCTAGAAAAATAGAGAAGTAGAAGAAGTTTTTCCAAGTGGAGGGAGGAAGTCACTTTTCTCTTTGACGCGCGGGACCGTGAGCGTCCGCCTCGGTTTTTTCATTTTCTATCGCCCAGAATATTATCCGTATGAAATATTATCGTTAATATACATATTAGTGTACATAAGGATCGATTAGAAACGTTGTTGGATTTGTTTGGACAAAGTTGATAGGTATATTTTTTGTATTGTATGATGCACGAGTGGACGGTTTGTTGTATTAAATCATTATAGTCTATAAATTGCAAATATAAGCTGTAACTTACAAATTAAATGAAAAATTACTAATTAGTGCCTTTGAATTCATTTTTTGAAACACAAGTTTGGCCGGTCTGTGTCTTCAAGCTCATGCAATGATGCCTGTAGAGCAGGCCAGGCAGTGGAGAATACCCTCTCCACATCCCCAGAGCCACTGGGGATGCTAAACACTCTTTTGGCCACTCTAGGCAGAGATGCAGAGTTTTCTTTTTCTATAGGTAGGCCTAAAGGTTATTAGGCAAAATAACCCAATCAAAATGTAAAACTCTTTGAACGTGGGAATATGCCAAGTGTATTGGGCCAAACTCAATTATGACCTATTGTAAAGATAATAAAACAAAAATGAACTAACGTTTAACTTCTTAGGGAAGTTACAAGTGTTTCATAGTCATCAAAAGCTCTGCTTCTTGGCAATATCACAGCGTTGTCAGATTTCAAAAAGGCTTTACGGCGAAAGCACCACATTTGATTGTTTGAGGGTAGCACCTAACATATTTTTCCCATTACCATGAATTCATAAGCCTTCACAGTTCACAGAAAACACATTTCACAGCGAAAAAAAATCAATTACCTTTTGAAGAACGTCTGCTGAGGGCTTCCCAAGTGTCCAACGAAGACAATCCATGGTTCTTTTGTTAGAAAAAGTAATGTATTATATCCATAAATCTCCGTTTGGTTGGCGCGTTATAATGAGAAAATAGAGCCTCCAATCAATCGTCCATTGAAACGTGAAGAGAACTCGTTCAACTTATACCTATAAACTTGTCCAAGAACAATCAAACATCATTTTAAATGTATCCTTAGGAACACTTTTATGTATAAATAGTATAATATTTCAACTGGAATATAAACTGGGCGATAAGAAAGGAAAAAACCAAAGAACGTGCCAGCCGGGAGCGCGCATTTACTTGTATTGACATCTGTGTGGACACTTCCTTATTCGTCTTCTTCTCTGCTCTAAAAGCATCTAAAAAGAATCAGAACACTTTGTCGAGACTGTTGACATCCAGAGGAAGCGATAGGTACTGCATTCATATGCCCTTATATGGGCATTTTCATAGGGGAGGGGTTCTAAATGAGGCAATCTGTCAAAACCACTTTTTCCAGGACAGAAATTCCTTGGGTTTTCGCCTGCCATATCCGTTCTGTTATACTCACAGACATTATGTTAACACTTTTAGAAAATTTAGAGTGTTTCCTATCCAATGGTACTAAATATATGCATATCCTATTTTCTGGGCCTGAATGGGAGGCATTTTACTTTGGGCACGCCAGGCTCTCCAAAACGGTCACCTCGTGCGCTGCTCCCAAAGAAGTTAAGAGATCAGATTTATTGTTTATAAAGACTTTGCTACAATAACACACTTCGTTATCTACCCACATCGTTCCTTTCTTTTATCATTCGCTCATGGTAAGTACACCATCATGCTTTTGGGTACGTGTCTTTTCAGATTCCACAATGATTATTTAGTTATGTGTGTGTATGTATTGATATGTAGGCTACGTATGCCTTTTTTAAATTGATGTAGTTCTGTCCTTGAGCTGTCCTTGAGCTGTTGTTGTCTATTAATGTTCTGTATTATTTAATGCTTTGTGTGGAGCCCATCACCGCACTCCTTCTTTTGCTCTTGGTCCTTATCAGTGATTTAGCACCTGTGTGTTTATCAGTTTCTTTATGAAAATGAAAATATTTAGCAAACTCAAGGACAGTAGCTAAAGCAGCACACAAGTATACGACAATGCATGCTGGGCCAGGCATGCCCTGAGCTGGTGAATTATTATAATTTTTGTATTTGTTATTTAACTAGACAAGTCAGTTAAGAACAAATTCTTATTTACAATGATGGCCTACTGGAGAACAGTGGGTTAACTGCCTTGTTCAGGGGCAGAATGACAGATTTTGACCTTGTCAGCTTGGGGATTCGATCCAGGCCAAACGCTCTAACCACTAGGCTACCTGCCGCCCCATGAAGTGAGCACTACTGGAGTGAAATTGGAATGGGCGAGAAGGCCGACGGTCCAGCCTTTGGGAATCTCGCTCAAATTGGGCAAATTGAGCGTCTCCTCACAAATTTATTTTATTTATTTAACTAGGCAAGTCAGTTAAGAACAAATTCACACTCTGGTTGGGGAACCCTGTCAGCATGGCCACTGCCTTTAAAATACATCACTCATTGCTTCAAGCCACACCTCGCCACACCCACCAAACAGGAGCAAAAGTACCTCACATTTTGGGGTGTATGTTGTAAGTATGCACGGTTTATAAATGAGGCCCCTGGGGTGTAATCATTAGTCCAAACTAAAACAAGTTTCTATTGGACAAATTCAGGTAGGTCCCTCCCCGTTTCATTCCGGTTTAAGAAACGTTCTGCAACAGAATCGGCGTAATAAATACAGTCGTAGTTAATGTGTCAAGTCATTGAGATACCCGAACCTGCAGCTACTCTTTCTGGGGTGCTACACAAAACATGAAATAATACAGAACATTAATAGACAAGAACAGCTCAAGGACAGAACTACATCAATTTAAAAAGGGCACACGTAGCCTACATATCAATACATACACACAAACTATCTAGGTCAAACGGGGGAGGCGTTGTGCCGTGAGGTGTTGCTTTATCTGTTTTTTTGGTTTAGAATCTCTTCTCCTGCCCCCAGTGAAATATCGACCTATCAGGAGCAATGGAAACTGTAAGGCTGATGAATGTAAAAATACTTACTTGAGTATAAGAATAGAAGTAGTTGTCCTGTATTTCATAAAATAAGAGTTGGCTACACCATAAACAGTTTTCCATTCATACAACGTGTCGGGTAAATTGCCACAGTAGATTTGCCATGGTACATGAGGAAATACTTTATTGGAGTTGTACGGAATGATTGTCAAACAGATAAATCGCCTGTAGACTGCTCATGAAGTTGTTTTGATGATACTGGAAAAATGTTGGCTGCAATCAAGACTAAAAGATAACCTCAACATCCGCATTAGGGAGTGGTAAATTGCTGGCCAATGTTGGTGGCAAACGAGATCAACTGTGCAGGTGATTTTAGAGCATATTGATGGTTTAAGGAGATATCAGCTGGCGATAATCTGGTGACTTTCGATGGTTGCAATTGGCCCTGTATCTCCTTGGACACCAGAGGCTCATCCCAGCCTACAAAAAGTTAATTCACCTTCAAGAAAATAATTTTAAAAAACACCTAATGCTTAGTTTTAAATGATAAATGTGTTTGTTACCTGTCAGGTATTTTAACTATCTGTAATGTCTATTTGTTAACTTTTGTAATGTCTTCAATGTAAAATGTAAGCGTTTTTATTGATGTGTTGGACCCCAAAAAGGTTAGCTGGCGTCATGGCGTCAGTTAATGTGGTTCCTAATAACTTCAAATTCAAGCCTACAATATTACTGATAAATTATATTCTAACTGCATTGATTTTAATAAATAGTTTCCTCAGTCATAAGTCCCTGCTAGGTAAAGCCCCGCCTTATCTCAGCTCGCTGGTCACCATAGCAGCACCAACCCGTAGCACGCGCTCCAGCAGGTATATCTCACTGGTCACCCCCAAAGCCAATTCCTCCTTTGGCCGACTTTCCTTCCAGTTCTCTGCTGCCAATGACTGGAACGAACTACAAAAATCTCTGAAACTGGACACTTATCTCCCTCACCAGCTTTAAGCACCAGCTGTCAGAACAGCTCACAGACCCCTGCGCCTGTATATAGCCCATGTGTAAATAGCCCAACCAACTACCTCATCCCCTACCGTATTTATCTTGTTCCTTTACACCCCAGTTTTTCTACATTGCACATTCATCTACTGCACATCTACCATTCCAGTGTTTAAATGCTATATTGTAATTACTTTGCCACCATGGCCTATTTTTTGCCTTACCTTATCTTACCTCATTTGCACTCTTTGTATATAGATTAGTTTTTTTCTACTGTATTATTGACTGTATGTTTGTTTTACTCCATGTGTAACTCTGTGTTGTTGTATGTGTCGAACTGCTTTGCTTTACCTTGGCCAGGTCGCAGTTGTAAATGAGAACTTGTTCTCAACTTGCCTACCTGGTTAAATAAAGGTGAAATAAAATAAATAAGACATTTACAGTAGACATAATTGAACCAATTTCTTATTTAGGGTCTTAATGTGCTCTAGCATTTCAGTGTGGCAGGTTTTTTCAAGCCCCTTCATTATTTATTTGCATTGAAGTTCAGGCTTTAGTAATCAATGTCAAATTGTATTTATGAAAAGTTTGAAGTGTTTGTAAGACATAATTCTTACTGTGGCTCCAAGATGTCGCCCCCGCCTGGCCACCTGAAACAAGAGCCTGCCAGAGGCTGAGGGCTGCAGCTCCTCTCTGGGGCTCCCGCCAAGAAGGAACTGCTCTTCTTGTGCTACTCCTCCCGTGTTGCAGTGAAGCTCAGGCTCCGATAGTACATTTTGTGTCCAATTTTGTAAGACATAATTTGAGTGAATGTGGTCAAATTAATTTAAATCAAACGTCTAATCAAATTGATGATCTGATCAAATTCCTGGCTATTCCCTTGAGTTCTTAGAAAAGAATACCTACATTGAAACATACATGTGGAACCTGTCCAATTTGAGCCCATGGATCTGGTTGGGTGAAATGTGGTGCTTCTATCACAAAAGGGCACAATTCTTTCCTCTAGCTTCTCCATTATTGCAGCATAAACCATATGCTTGGAACTACAGCATATGAATCCAACAATAAACAAAGGGATAATAGTGGTTAAAATAAAGTGTGACAAAGGCAAACATCTGTTTTCAACAAAAATGTTTTATTGAGTGAAATGGAAATTCCAGACAATGAACATCTTTGGCCGTGGAAAAAAATCACACTTGGCATTACAAGTTTGCTTTGCATATACCAACAAATCCCACCTGCACTTTTTGCAATTGAGCTTTGGCAACTTCATTTGTCAACCAGAAATAATGACAATCATGAAAAACGAAAAGAAAACAAATAATTCAAAAGTAATAAGAAAAATACAATGCGTCTTTCAGCTCTGGTACTGGAGTTGCACATAAGAGAATGGAGAAACTGCAGAAATAAACAGTTAAACCTTATATTTAAATTACTTCATGCCTAACCATTCCTTAAGCCACCCCCAAAAAATTATATTTTTATTCAATTACTTATTTAAGTATACATCATCTCAGCCATGTGTGACATTTTCTTGGGAATATAAAGATAGTACTCCATGTAACCAGAAAGATCCTCTATTGTGATGTCATCAACATAGGCCCGAGCCTGTTCAGAACAGGAACGCGGGGAGGTTGATGTGGTGGACCCATCAGTCTGAGTTCTCTGTTGCAGGGAGGTCTGGGACGTATCCTCGGGGCTCGCCAGGTTCCTCTCGCACTCTGATAGGATGTTACGGAGGCCCGTGAAGGAGTAGACCTCTACGCCCTGCCAGCCCGGGCACTGGCACTCGCTCTGAGCGCAGGGGCACGGGCCCCCGCCCTCGTGGAGCTTTGACAGTGACCGGAAGTCAGAGGGCACAGCTCCGGTTTTGGCTTCAGCCCCTACGCAGTGAGCTGCCTCTGGGACACCCTTGTCGTCAGACAGGGGCCGTCTGGGGCTGCCCTCCAACCTGGATGTGGGGCCTTCCCCAGAGGCAGCGGGGGTGTGGGGCTCATAGCCAGCACCGCCAAACACAGGGGAGGAGTGGCCCGAGGAGAGCAGTTCCTTCTTGGCAGGGATCTCCAGGGAGGAGCTGCAACCCTCGACCTCCGGCAGGCTCTTGTGTTTCAGGTGGCCAGGCAAGGGCGACATCTTGGAACCACAGTAGGTGAACTTTGGAGGATGGAGAATGGGAGACTTGGATCTCCGGCGTCTTTGACTTCTCACGGCTCCTCTTGACGTCTTCCTCATACAACTACTACATAGAAAAACAAAAATGTCAAAACCAAACATAACTATGATGGTAAAATAAAAAAGGACCCAAAACAGTCATTCTGATTCCCATGCTTTTTGAGTGACTAAAATAAAACCCATAATATTTTGGGGGGATAGAAATGTTGAAAATTAGAAAAAGCACCCTGTCTCATGGCTAACTACCAGGAAGTTTTAAAAGACAGGCTGAGTGTGTGGAAAGCTGACAACTGCATCAAAACAACCCTTTCCCCCTTTGGTCCATGCTGGCTGAATACCTAGCTAGCCAGTAACTAGTTAACACCATACACAAATGAAAAGGGGAAACATAAGTATGTAGATTAATAGTGTAAAGTTTTAATTATATTTGCTGACACCCTACAGTCAAATTTTGGCACCAGTAGAGTAGCTATCTAGCTTTATAAACCTCACTCCTCTGCAAACACGGTTTGCGGATGTTGGTTACAAGGCAGTACTTATATAAATTAGATAAAATAATGTTACCATTGGTGTATTAATAATCCCGCCTCGTGAATCCAAGTGTTTGACATTGGGAGGGGAACAGCAACTTTATGATCAAACTTTATCAATGTAGAAGCAACAGTAATTTCACACACTTTGGTCATCATAGTTTGATTTGGTTTCATCCAAATATTATAACATTTTATGTAAAACATGATTTTGAATGTTGATGAGTCTTTAAATGGTAAAGTAAACATTAACAGTACTTGGTTGACTTCCGCAGCAACAAAGAGCGCGTAGCAAGATGCTAATCTCCTTTGCAGAAGAGTGGAGCATACTTCCCTGCACATGCGCAGATGCTCTGTGTGGGTGCTTTAAAGTGCTGCCTCTTGCATTGCTCTCACTCTGCAATATCTTTGGTTCACACTGCCACTGGTGTTCATGTCTTATTAACTGAGTTTAGAAACTGAATCTATTGTTTGGTATGAGACATTGTTTACTTGTGTAATGACATTAGGGCTGTCCATGTATCACAATTTTGAGATTCGAATCAGGATTAGTCATTTCTTACGAATATTTTTCAAAGAGCTGCTCTTGTTGCTCGTGGCAAAATATTATTTTGCAAATATTCGAATCAGCAAAAAATTTTTTTATCAGAGTGAAGGAACGGAATAAGAATCTATTTCAGTCTTTGGGGTTAGCCATAAATGAAATTGATAAACAATGAAGTTGCGCAAATATAAATTGACAGATTTCACTTAGCAGCGTTAATTATTTTGCCACTATGGCCTATTTATTGCCTTACCTCTGTTATCCTACCTCATTTGCGCACACAGTATATAGACATTTCTACTGTATTATTGAATATGTTTGTTTATTCAATGTGTAACTCTGTTGTTGTTTGTGCTGCACTGCTTTGCTTTATCTTGGCCAGGTCGCAGTTGTAAATGAGAACTTGTTCTCAACTAGCCTACCTGGTTAAATAAAGGTGAAATACAAATAAATAAAAGTTACTTTTGGTATTCCAGAATACAGTATGTGTGAGATGTTAGCCGCTGCTGTGTGTTAAATCGGTTGTTGTTTCAGCAGAATAAATAGAGTTTTAGTGTTTTCCCTAGGATTCTTTTCAGCAGTGGTGGCAAAAGAAGCATGGGGGCCCAGGGGCATGCCCAGCCTTTTTTTTTTAAAGACTGAGGTCACTTCTGGTAACCTTTTGAAAGGACATTCTACAAGCAAAAAAAAATAAAAATGCATGAAACTACACCATCAAATATAACTGATGCGCGCCACTGCACTGTACAGAGATGAGGAGCAAGCGGTTGCTGTGTGCTCGTGGCTCTCATTCATGCTAATGCTTGCTCCGTTTTCTACAAATATACATTCTAACTTGTCACTCTGATGTTAAGAGATAGTGCTACATTTTTTAATTACCCATAGTCAGATGAACTCATGGTTACCATTTGAAGGTCTCTGCGTGCAGTTTGAAGAATGTTGAAGGTAGTTTCGCAAGCCAATGCTAACGCTAGTTAATATCAATGGTATACATGAGTTCATCAGACTCTGGGTAAGTAGAAAAAGGGCTTCTTTTTGTTTACAGACAGATTATTTCACTGTATCACAATTCCAGTGGGTCAGAAGTTTACATACACTAAGTTGACTGTGAATTTAAACAGCTTGGAATATTCCAGAAAATGATGTCATGGCTTTAGAAGCTTCTGATAGGCTAATTGACATCATATGAGTCAATTGGAGGTGTACCTGTGGATGTATTTCAAGGCCTACCTTCAAACTCAGTGCCTCTTAGCTTGACATCATGTGAAAATCAAAAGAAATCAGCCAAGACCCCAGAAAAAATATAGTAGACCTCGTTTCGGGTAGCCTTCCACAAGCTTCCCACAATAAGTTGGGTGAATTTTGGCCCATTCCTCCTGACAGAGCTGGTGTAACTGAGTCAGGTTTGTAGGCCTCCTTGCTCGCACATGCTTTTTCAGTTCTGCCCACAAATGCTCTACAGGATTGAGGACAGGTCATTGAGATGGCCACTCCAATACCTTGACTTTGTGGTCCTTAAGCCATTTTGCCACAACTTTGGAAGTATGCTTGGGGTCATTGTCCATTTGGAAGACCCATTTGCGACCAAGATTTAACTTCCTGACTGATGTCTTGAGATGTTGCTTCAATATATCCACATAATTTTCCTGCCTCATGATTTTGTGAAGTGCACCAGTCCCTCTTGCAGAAAAGCACCCCCACAACATGATGCTGCCACCCCCGTGCTTCACGGTTGTGATGGTGTTCTTCGGCTTGCAAGCCTCCCCCTTTTCCTCCAAACATAACGATGGTCATTATGGCCAAACAATTTGTTTCATCAGACCAGAAAACATTGTGCAGTTGCAAACCGTAGTCTGGCTTTTTAATGGCGGTTTTGGAACAGTGGATTCTTCCTTGCTGAGTCGGCCTTTCAGGTTATGTCAACATAGGACTCGTTTTACTGTGGATTTAGATACTTTTGTACCGGTTTCCTCCAGCATCTTCACAAGGTCCTTTGCTGTTGTTCTGGGATTGATTTGCACTTTTTTCGCACCAACGTACGTTCATCTCTAGGAGACAGAACACGTCTCCTTCCTGAGCGGTATGATGGCTGCGTGGTCCCATGGTGTTTATACTTGCGTACTATTGTTGGTACAGATGAACGTTTAGAAATTGCTCCCAAGGATGAACCAGACTTGTGGAGGTCTACAATTTTTTTTCAGAGGTCTTGGCTGATTTCTTTGGATTTTCCCATGATGTCAAGCAAAGAGGCACTGAGTTTGAAGGTAGGTAGGCCTTGAAATACATCCACAGGTACACCTCCAATTGACTCAAATGATGTCAATTAGCCTAACAGAAGCATCTAAAGCCATGATATCATTTTATGGAATTTTCCAAGCTGTTTAAAGGCACAGTGTATGTAAACTTCTGACCCACTGGAATTGTGATACAGTGAATTATAAGTGAAGTAATCTGTCTAAACAATTGTTGGAAAAATTACTTGTGTCATGCACAAAGTAGATGTCCTAACCAACTTGCCAAAACTATAGTTTGTTAACAAGAAATTTGTGGAGTGGTTGAAAAACAAGTTTTAATGACTCCAACCTAAGTGTATGTAAACTTCCGACTTCAACTGTATGCCGCCCGTATCATGTATAGTATAAAGATTTGGAATGGATTGCTACACTAGAGTAGAGAGAGTAATGATATGTATCATGTGCAATTGGTGACTTTCATTTCAGCAGAACTTGAAAACGAAACATCGTTGCCAACTATTCACTACAATCACTAGGCAGTTAACTGCCTATATCAGGAAACAGAGTTGTGTTGTTATCAATTGAGCCCCACAGCGGAGGAGTCATAACACCCATAAAACCTAGAGGTCAAACACAAAAATGGTTCCAATTGTTTTTCCACCATGGATTTTAAAAACACTTCAAATAAGGACCCGTGTTTCGTGTAGGTGTCCTATAAAACTGTGCCAAGTGACAATTCTCTGTTGTGGTATTTTCTTACTGTAAAAACATATGACGCAGGGTTGGCTGCTGGACACAAACAGTTATCTAACCTCGGACGCTTGCAGCGGTGTCTAGTTTTCTTTGTTTTATTAATAAAACGTGTTCCTGGTTACAAGGGCGAATGTCTGCATAGGATTCCAAATCCGCCAGCTGATAAACGCATTTTCTCATTCCACTAAGGATCTCCGTCTACCAGCAGGAAAACCATTTTTTTCCATTTGATCCTCATAGTTATGGCAACTAAATCAACAAATGCTAGCATCCATGACCTAAAATGAGAGATTTGAGGTGACGAGTGAGGAACTGGGAGGTAACCGTTTTTTTATTTAACTAGGCAAGTCCGTTAACTTCTTAGGGAGCGGCTGCATAGGTGACGGTTTTGGAGAGTCTGGCGTGCCCAAAGTAAAATGCCTGCCACTCAGGACCAGAAAATAAAATATGCACATAATTAGTACTATTGGATAGGAAACACTCTGAAGTTTCTAAGAGTGTTAAAATAATGTATGTGAGTATAACAGAACTGATATAGCAGGCGAAAACCCAAGGAAAATCCATCCGGACTGGCAGTTTTTTTTGTAGATTACCTTCTCCATTGTGCCTATTCATTTGTATTTTACCTAGGACTGAGACTGCAGTACCTATGGCTTCCACTAGATATCAACAGTCTTTATACAAAGACGGAGTTCTAGGAGTAAGCAGAACGGATAGGAAGAGGAAATAGTCAGGGGACCACTTTTGTAAACAAGGTTTGCCGCGCGCGAGATTGTGAGCGCGCCCCAGTTTATTTTTCTTTCTTATTGTTCACGTTATCGTCCGGTTGAAATATTACAGTAAATATACATAAAAGGATACCTAAGGATACATTAAAAATGATGTTTGATTTGTTTGTAGAAAGTTTATAGGTATAATTTTAACACGTTCTCTTCACGGTTCAATGGGCGACTCAACGGTGGATTTTATGATCATAACGCGCCAACCAAACGGAGATTTATGGAGATAATAAATGACTTTTTCTAACAAAAGAACCATTGGATGTCTTCGTTGGACACTTGGGAAGCCCTCAGCAGAAGTTCTTCGAAAGGTAAGGGATTTGTTTTGTGTGACCCGCGCTGGATATGAATTTATGCTAATGCATAAATATTAGAGGTGCTATCCTCAAACAATCAAATGTTGTGCTTTCGCCGTAAAGCCTTTTTGAAATCTGACAACGCTGTGGTATTGCCAAGAAGCAGAGCTTTTGATGGCTATGCAACACTTGTATATTGATGAATGTTTAATAATTCAACTTTTGGATTTTGAATTTGGCGCCTTACATTTCACCGGGTAGTGTCGGGAGTGGCCCGCTAGCGCGCCGGTGCTCCCTAAGTAGTTAAGAACAAATTCATATTTACAATGACAGCCTACCGGGGAACACTGCCTTGTGCAGGGGCAGAACGACAGATTTTTTACCTTGTCAGCTAATCCATTCGATCGAGCAACCTTTTGGTTACTGGCCCAACGCTCTAACCACTAGGCTACCTGCCGCCCCAATAATTTAAGAGCTTAAACTGTACATTTGGTCATATGTAGAAATGAGGCCGTCTTTATATCACTAAATATGCAAGTAGAGTCATGAAATTTTGTATTGCACTCTTGAATATGTTAAAGTATGAGACCCACTTTTTTTGCCAGGGGGGCTTAAATCGTCACGGGAAAAGAGGGGGAAATATATCACGGGTAGGCATGTTAGCGCATATATGCCCTGTCCGAGCATAGAAGATGACGCGCTACCTTGATCCAAAATGAAAGATATATTGAACATTTTAATTTACAGTTCCATATTTTATTTACCTAATATTTGTCTTATTTGTGCATTTGGTCTTGTACAGAATACTATCCTAGTAGCAGTCAGATATTTATAATGTTCCATGAATACTACACTAGGTTTTTGCAAATAATCTATAGCTAGATGATATTAGCAACATACCTTTATTTTACCAGATCCTCTTCTTCAGAGGTCTTTAATTAATCCATTATAATTTCTGCCAACTATATGAACAAGGTCAAATCTATTTCAATTAATGCTGTCAGAATGCACTGCTGTATTAAAGCAGTTCAGATCTAACTTGACATGTTCTGTTTGCAGATTCAAAGCCCAATTAACTCATTGCAGAATATAGCCATAATCATGAATGAATAAGCATATTTATTTGACAAAAATGCACCTAGTGTCACCCATCAAACACCTGAACTCCAACAACCACATTGTTTTAAGTAAATCAAAATAGTAAACAATGCATACATATGCCTTTTATACATAACATTTACAAATATGAATTTAAGTAAACATGAAATTATTTATTCATCAATGCCACACACCTTGGACATCGAAGAGCAGCATTTGAACTATTATTACTTCCCGAGAGCGAACAGATTTTTCTATGTTTCCCATTTAGGAATTAGACCAGCACAAATTTTACAAAATGTAAAGCAGCATATTGTGATTTTGGTGGGCGAGTTACGAATGGAAAACTGGATGCGTAAGGTAGGTTTCATACAAATGACTAGCCAACTCCAGCAACAACAAAAAGTTTGAAAATGTATGCACTCACTACTGTAAGTCGCTCTGGGTAAGATCTACTAAATTACAAAAATGTAAAAATATAAAATGCAAAACGAGAAACACACTTAAGACTCAAAACAAGTTAGCAGCAATATCAACACCCTTCTTGTCAATGTTGCTTCTGTCAATTGTGAGCAGCACATTTGCCACTGCATTCAGTCTGAACCCCAGAATAAGCAGCATTACACAGGTGAAAAAAAGGTAGCAAAAACAGTACACCACAACCCTTAAATGTGTTACTGAGTCTAGATGTTATCAAATCAGGAGAAGAACAAGTGAAGGTGAAGGAAGCAGCATAGGAGAAATGGGTAAAGGTAGGGTGGAGAGTTTGTGTCTGAAGTTGAGGGAACATGGGGTATAAAAGACAGTGTGGAATAAGGGGTAGATAGAGAGCTGGTTGGCCATGGAATAAAAATAAAATGGGGTGCTGGTGTGCTTCTGCACCCCTTTTAGGTAGTGGTCACAAATATCCGGCCCATGTCCAGTCATACTCGGGGTCTCTGCGTGTCCCTCAACATCATTACGTCTCAGTTGCAGCCTTCAAATCATGGTCATCGTCTGTCTGTGGATCACAACATTAAAGACGATGAGTGATCACAGCATTTCCAACAAGTTCAACTTCAACTTGAGAGTGGAGAATGTGTTATGGGAATAACCAAGAACTCCTAGCCCTAGAGCTTCACCATCTAAGCTAGCTTGTTAGTTAATTAGCGAGCTAAACTGCTGACTAGCGAGCTACTGTTGGTTTATAAAAGACAAAAGAAAGCTAAACTTGTTTTTCTGAATTTCTCATGCATTTTAATGGCTAGACAAATAGATGGCTAATGTAGCCATCTAGCCAGGCTAATGTTGCTAACTAGCTAATCATGAGCTAGCTAGATAAACAGGCATTTTCAATGTAAAACTTGCCCAAGACAGTTGACAATTCTGTGAACTGAAACAATTTTAGCCAATGTATTAATTACTAAATGTAGCTAACATTAGATTGTTAATCCAGAGATTCTTACCTTTGCCTCCATTCGGCAGTCTTGTCTAGATCATCATGGCCCTGGTGAGTGACTTGAAGCTTGAGACAGGCATTTGTAGTTCTCTATGGCAGCCACATTGAATACAGGCGAATATATTGATAAAAAGTCACCTTGTCCAGGAGAGACTTACATGGTTATCAAAACGCCACACCAGGGTAAGTCTCCACGAAACACAGCCCTTATTCGAAGTGTTTCTAAAATCCACAATGTATAAAATGAATGGTGGAAAAACAATTGGAACCATTTCCGTGTTTGACCGCTAGGTTTTATGGGTATTATGATTCATACTGTGATAGACTATAAGCCACATACTATGTATCACACATGACATAAGTCACAACCCCACGATAGTTCAAATTACAGTAAACATACAATTTATTAACATCATCCAGTAGAACTGTAAAAAGAGTTTGACAGAATTTGAGCTTTGCAAACAAGTGCTTTCATAAATGCATGGCGTGGGCCTTGTTTCACAGGAGCATTGTAAAATAAGCTTTCTCTCAATGAACCAGCCTTAACGAAGTTAGTTTATGTACATATTGAATTTGATTGCACAACATCAGTTTAATAATGTATTAATTTTGTGTCTGCCTAGAGTGTCCTCTTTCAACTGCTTGTGGTGCTGAATCGCTGATGGAATGGAGAGTGGGACGGCTGGCCCGGTCATGGCTAGAAGGGATCCCAGCTTTTGTCAAATTAATGTCAAAAGTAAAAAATAATTATAATAATTTTATTGCATTTTAGCTAACCTTAACCTAATTCTCCAAACCTGTTACATTAATTATCCTAACCTGCTGCTATAAAGTGATTTATAGCAGGGATGAAGACACAACGGGTAATGTTTTGCTTTTCAATAAAAACCTGTCATGTTGGTATAAGAACATCATTCTACTTTATTACAACTTTACAGGCCAAATTATATTAGTTTAAGATGCATTACATCTAAAATGTGATTTTGAGCACCGTGGGTGGATGCCCTACTGGTCACGATGTCCGGTGCCAAATTTTCCTAACAGAAAACACTGAGTGTACAAAACATAAGGAACACCTGCTCTTTCCATGACAGTCTGACCAGGTCCCCTATTGAGATCACTTATTAAATCCACTTCAATCAGTGTCGATAAAGGGGACGAGACAGGTTAAAGATGTATTTTTAAGCCTTGAGACAATTGAGACATGAATCTGAGGCCATTCTGAGGGCAAAAGGGGGTGCAAAACAATTATTTTGTACACTCAGTGTATATACAGTCAGGATCAAAGTTATTGGCACACCTTGATAAAGACAACTGAAGAAAAAAAAGAAGATTTTATACAATAAATAATACCAATTCTGAGCGGTTATATGACAAAAACTTGAAATTATATTATACCAATAAAATTGCTCAAATGGCAATTTTAACAATTAATACTTTTTTTCCTCTCAAAAAGATAGGGGTCAAAAGTATTGGCACCCGTTTTCTATACCTTTCAATACATTACCTTGCAAGGAAAACAGCACTGAGCCTTTTTCTAAAATGTTTTATTGGAGAACACATTGGGAGGGATCTTAGACCATTCCATCATACAGAATCTTTCCAGATCTTATGGACTGCCCTTTTCTATTCAAACCACAGGTTTTCAATAGGGTTCAAGTCCGGAGACTGAGATGGCCATTGCAAAATGTTGATGGTCAATTAACAATTTCTTTGTGGATTTTGATGTGTGCTTGGGGTTATTGTCTTGCTGGAAGATCCACTTGCGACCAGGTTTTTGGCTAAAATGTCCTCATACTGGGTAAAGTTCATAATGCTGTTGACCTTAAGGGCTCCAGGACCAGTGGAAGCAAAATTGCCCCATAATATCAAAGATCCACCACCAAATATTACAGTAGGTATGGGGTTCTTTTCTGCTGATGAATCCTTATTATTTCGACGCTAAACCCACCGCTGGTGTGCGTGGCCAAAGAGCTATATTTTCATGTCATCTGACCATTGCAACGGTTCCAATCCAAGTGCCAATGCAGTTTACAAACTCCAGGCGTTTACATTTGTTGGATGACTTGAAAATAAAGCTCTTTGGCCATGCACACCAGTGGTGGGTTTAGCATTAAAACAAAGATTTATAAGCGGAAAAGAACCCCACGCCTACTGTAAAATATGGTGCGGGCTCTTTTTTGTATTACTTGTTAAACAAAATCTCTTTCTCTGAGCAATTGTATTAGTATAAAATAATAAAATATTTTTTTTTTGCATACAATATAGCTCAGTATTTGTATAATTTATTTTATACAGCCTTCTTTGCACTCATTTTAAACACAGACAATGTGTTACATTGTATTACAAAATGTGTACATTTTACAAATTATAAAACTGAATTTGGCCCTAGGGGTTCTAACAAGTTATTATACTTAAATAATAAAAAAGGAACAGACAATAGAGAAGCATAGCAAGAAGATACTTATAAAAACAGTGGACAATGATTGTGAGAGGAATTTCCTTACCCATGCCAGTTCTCCTTGGGGCAGCTTAGTTTGGGCTTGGCACCCTCTAGAAAGGCTCGGCTAACCACTCTTGGAGTGATGGTCTCACAGACGTGCAGCGTGGCAGGCAAGCTAGAGAAACCAACAAAAACTCAGACCACAATATACTGAACAGCAGAAGAACTTAAGTGAGACTACACATTTTCAAGAAATATTACATTAGTTCTGGAAACTGACCCTAGATCAACCAGTAAGGAAGGACCTAAAACGTGAAAGAATTGAAAATGTAATAGCCATTAACAGTACTACGAACCTTTCAGCATCTACCCGGAGCTTTTTAAAGGCAGTTTGTAGGGTCTCGTCCTCACAGTCTTTCCCTCCTGCCTCCATAGTGGGAGGAGGTTGTAGTGACCAGCCACCCAGCTATAAAACAAGAACACTTCATTAGCGAGGAATCACTGCTGACTCAAGATGTGAGTGACTGACTCGCTAGTGTAAGGTTGGTTATAGGGGTAGACATGCTGGCTACAGTTGTCATGTTCCCACACTATAGCATCTAACAACTGGCTTAAATACTTTATTGTGAACTGCTCGGTGATGTAAGGGATGCAGATTTAATAATAACTGTCTACCAACTACGGATATACCTTCCGAATTTGGATGTGTCGCTAAACAGGTAGACTTAAAGGGATAGTGCGAGACGTTGGAAATTAAGCAATTTTTCTTCTTACCCAGAGTCAGATGAACTCATGGATACCATTTTTATGTCTCTGCTAGCAGTTAGAAGGAAGTTGCTAACTAGGTTTGCACAATGACTGGAAGTCTATGGGGTCAATTAGCATCCATTCATTGCAATAACTTGCAAAAAACTACCTTCAACTTCATCTCGCACTATCCCTTTAAATCAAACACATTTGTAATGCCGTTTGGAGATGGCTGACATTTTACGATCCCCTAACCAATTATGCTATTGTGTGTTTTTTTGCGTTATTTCTAACTTATTTTGTACATAATGTTTCTGCCACTGTGTCTTATGACCGAAAAGAGCTTCTAGATATCAGGACAGCGATTACTCACCCCGAACTGGAGGAATACTCTTTCTTTAACGAGTCGGACGGGAGGGATTTAATTCAGATGCCCGACAAGGCCCTCATCCACTTAATTCGCTGGACAAAGAGACAGAGATATCGGGGATGAAGGTCTGGGTGCCTTGTAAGGATCTGACGACGAGTGGGTAATCTGCCTTTAGCATCGGTCCTATTAGCCAACGTACAATCATTGGATATTAAAATAGACGAGCTATGAGCACGCATATCCTACCAACGGGACATTAAAAACTGTAATATCTTATGTTTCACTGAGTCGTAGCTGAACGACGATATGCATAACATACAGCTGGCGGGTGTTAAGCTTTTTCGGAAGGATAGAACAGCAGCCTCCAGTAAGACAAGGGGTAGCGGTCTATGTATATTTGTAAACAACAGCTGGTGCACGAAATCTAAGGAAGTCTCAAGGTTTTGCTCACCTGAGGTAGAGTGTCTCATAAGAGAGTTGTCATCTATATTCTTCGTAGCTGTCTATTTACCACCACAAACCGATGCTGGCACTAAGACCGCACTCAATGAGCTGTATAAGGCCATAAGCAAACAGGAAAACGCTCATCCAGAGGCGGCGCTCCTAGTGGCCAGGGACTTTAATGCAGGGAAACTTAAATCTGTTTAACCTAATTTATAAAAGCACGTTAAATGTGCAACTAGAGGGAGAAAAAAAATAACTCTAGACCACCTTTACTCCACACACAGAGTCACGTACAAAGCTTTCCCTCCATTTGCCAAATCTGACCATAATTCTATCTTCCCGATTCCTGCTTACAAGCAAAAATTTAAATCAGAAAGCACCAGTGACTCAGTCAATAAGAAAGTGGTCAGATGAAGCAGATGCTAAGCTACAGGACTGTTTTTCTAGCAGACTGGAATACATTCTGGGATTCTTCCGAGGGCATTGAGGAGTACACCACATCAGTCACTGGCTTCATCAATAAGTGCATCGATTACGCCATCCCCACAGTGACCATACATACAGTTGAAGTCAGAAGTTTACATACACTTAGGTTGGAGTCACTAAAACTTGTTTTTCAACCATTTAACACATTTCTTGTTAACAAACTATAGTTTTGGCAAGTTGGTTAGGACATCTACTTTGTGCATGACAAGTAATTTTTCCAAAAATTGTTTAGAGACAGATTATTTCACTTATAATTCACTGTATCACAATTCCAGTGGGTCAGAAGTTTACATACTACGTTGACTGTGCCTTTTAACAGCTTGGGAAATTCTAGAAAATTATGTAATGGCTTTAGAAGCTTCAATTGGAGGTGTACCTGTGGATGTATTTCAAGGCCTACCTTCAAACGTAGTGTCTATTTGCTTGACATCATGGGAAAATCAAAAGAAATCAGCCAAGACCTCAAAACAAAATTGTAGACAGGAGTCTAATGTCTTGGGGGTAGAAGCTGTTAAGAAGCCTTTTAGACCTAGACTTGGTGCTCCGGTACCGCTTGCCGTGCAGTAGCAGAGAGATAATTGTAGTCTGGTTCATCTTTGGGAGCAATTTCCAAACGGCTGAAGGTACCATGTTCACCTGTACAAACAATAGTAGGCAAGTATAAACACCATGGGACCACGCAGCTGTCATACCACCATTCTCACATAGGAACACCTATGTGAGAATGCTATTAATTGACTACAGCTCAGCGTTCAACACCATAGTGCCCTCAAAGCTCATCACTAAACTAAGGACCCTAGGACTAAACACCTCCCTATGCAACTGGATCCTGGACTTCATGACGGGCCACACATCCACCACACTGATCTTCAACACGGGGGCCCTCGGGTGCGCCCTGTACTCCCTGTTCACTCATGACTGCATGGCCAGACACGACACCAACACCATCATCAAGTTTGCCGATGACAACAGTGGTAGGCGTGATCACCGACAACGATGAAACAGCCTATAGGGAGGAGGTCAGAGACCTGGCCGTGTGGTGCCAGGACAAGAACCTCTCCCACAATGCGATCAAGACAAAGGAGATGATTGTGGACTACAGGAACAGGAAGACCGAGCATGCCCCCATTCTCATTGACAGGGCTGTAGAGGAGCAGGTTGAGAGCTTCAAGTTCCTTGGTGTCCACATCACCAACAAACTATCATGGTCCAAACACACTAAGACAGTCATGAAGAAGGAAAGACAAAGCCTATTCCCCCTCAGGAGACTGAAAGGATTTGGCATGGGTCCTCAGATCCTCAAAAGGTTATACAGCTGCACCATTGAGAGCATCCTGACTGGTTGCATCACTGCCTGGTATGGCAACTGCTTGGCCTCTGACCACAAGGCAATACGGAGAGAGGGTAGTGCGTACGGCCCAGTACATCACTGGGGCCAAGCTTCCTGCCATCCAGGACCTCTATACCAGGCGGTGTCAGAGAAAGGCCCTATAAATTGTCAAAGACTCCAGCCAACCTAGTCATAGACTGTTCTTTCTGCTACCGAACGGCAAGCGGTACCGGAGCACCAAGTCTAGGTCTTAAAGGCTTCTTAACAGCTTCCACCCCCAAGACATTAGACTCCTGAACAGCTAATCGAAGGGCTACCCAGACCCCTACTTTACGATGCTGCTACTGTTTATTATCTATGCATTCACACCTTAACTCTACCTATATGTACATATTACCTCAACTAACCAGTGTTCTCGCACATCGACTCTGTACTGGTACCCCCTGTATATAGCCTCGCTATTGTTATTTTACTGCTAATGTTTAATTATTTGTTATGTTTCTTTTCTATTTTTTTTTACTTAATAATTTTTCTTAAAACATCTTAACTTCTTAGGGAGAAGCAGCAGAGGTGACGGTTTTGGAGAGTCTGGCGTGCCCAAAGTAAAATGCCTGCCACTCAGGCCCAGAAAATAGGATATGCACATAATTAGTACTATTGGATGGGAAACACTCAAGTTTCTTAAAGTGTTAAAATCATGTATGTGAGTATAACAAAACTGATATAGTAGGCGAAAACCCTAGGAAAATCCATCCGGATTTGCAGTTTTTTGTAAATGACCTTCTCCAGGCTGCCTATTCATTTGTATTTTAACTAGGACAGACTGCAGTACCTATGGCTTCCACTAGATGTCAACAGTCAGCGACCACTTTTGTCAACAACGTTTGACGGGCGCGAGATTGGAAAGGAAAATAAACAATTGTTCACGTTATCGTCCGGATGAAATATTACAGTAAATATACATAAAAGGATACATTAAAAATGATGTTTGATTTGTTTGTAGAAAGTTTATAGGTATAATTTTTACGTGTTCTCTTCACGGTTCAATGGGCGACTCAACGGTGGATTCTATGATCATAACGCGCCAACCAAACGGAAATTTATGGATATAATAAATGACTTTTTCTAACAAAACAACCATTGGATGTCTTCGTTGGACACTTGGGGAGCCCTCAGCAGAAGTTCTTCGAAATGTAAGTGATATTTTTTAGCTCTTATATGGGTTGTGTGACCCATGCTGGATATGAATTTATGCTAACGTGGAAAATATATGAGGTGCTATCCTCAAACAATCAAATGTTTGTTATGCTTTTGCCGTAAAGCCTTTTTGAAATCTGACAACGCTGTGATATTGCCAAGAAGCAGAGCTTTTGATGACTATGCAACACTTTTGAATTTGGCTTCTTACATTTCACCGGGTAGTGTCGGGAGTCGCCCGCTAGCGCACCGCTGCTCCCTAAGTAGTTTATATTTTATTTCACCTTTATTTAACCAGGTAGGCAAGTTTAGAACAAGTTCTCATTTACAACTGCGACCTGGCCAAGATAAAGCAAAGCAGTTTGACACATACAACACAGAGTTACACATGAAGTAAAACAAACATACAGTCAATAATACAGTAGAAAAAAAAAACGAATCTATATACAAAGAGTGCAAATGAGGTTGGATAAGGAAGGTAAGACAATAAATAGGCCATGTTGGTAAAGTAATTACAATATAGCAATTTAACACTGGAATGGTAAAGGTGCAGTAGATGAATGTGCAATGTAGAAAAAACTGGGGGCAAAGGAACAAGATAAATAAATAAATAAATACGGTAGGGGATGAAGTAGTTGGTTGGGCTATTTACAGATGGGCTATAAACAGGTACAGTGGTCTGTGAGCTGCTCTGACAGCTAGTGCTTAAATCTGGTGAGGGAGATAAGGGTCTCCAATTTCAGGGATTTTTGTAGTTCATTCCAGTCATTGGCAGCAGAGAACTGGAAGGAGAGTCGGCCAAAGGAGGAATTGGCTTTGGGGGTGACCAGTGAGATATACCTGCTGGAGCGCGCGCTACGGGTTGGAGCTGCTAAGGTGACCAGCGAGCTGAGATAAGGCGGGACTTTACCTAGCAGGGACTTGTAAATGACCTGGAGCCAGTGGATATGGCGATGAGTGTAAAGCGAAGGCCAGCCTACGAGAGCGTACAGGTCGCAGTGGTGGGTGGTATATGGGGATTTGGTAACAAAACGGATGGCACTGTGATAGACTGCATCCAATTTGTTGAGTAGAGTATTGGAGGCTATTTTGAAAATGACATCACCAAAGTCGAGGATCGGTAGGATGGTCAGTTTTACGAGGGTATATTTGGCAGCATGAGTGAAGGAAGCTTTGTTGCGAAATAGGAAGCCAATTCTAGATTTAATTTTAGATTGGAGATGTTTGACGTGAGTCTGGAAGGAGAGTTTACAGTCTAACCAGACACCTAGGTATGTGTAGTTGTCCACATAATCTAAGACAGAACCGTCCAGAGTAGTGATGCTGGACAGGTGGACAGGTGCGGGCAGCGATCGGTTGAAGAGCATGCATTTAGTTTTACTTGCATTTAAGAGCAATTGTAGGCCACGGAAGGAGAGTTGTATGGCATTGAAGCTCATCTGGAGGGTAGTTAACACAGTGTCCAAAGAGGGGCCAGAAGTATACAGAATGGTGTCGTCTGCGTACAGGTGAATCAGAGACTCCCCTGCAGCAAGAGCGTCATCATTGATGTATACAGAGAAGAGAGTCGGCCCAAGAATTGAACCCTGTGGCACCCCCATAGAGACTGCCAAAGGCCCGGACAACAGGCCCTCCGATTTGACACACTGAACTCTGTCTGAGAAGTAATTGGTGAACTAGGCGAGGCAGTCATTTGAGAAACCAAGGCTGTCGAGTCTGCCGATAAGGATGTGATGATTGACAGAGTCGAAAGCCTTGGCCAGATCAATGAAAACGGCTGCACAATAATGTCTCTTATCGATGGCGGTTATGAACAGTAAATCCTGGAACTCGTACCGACTCCACGTGGGTACTGGTCGGGACTTTGGTCTAACGTATCGTCTCTTCGTACGGTGGGATTCGAAATGGTTGGTAATTTGTTTGTTAACTTGGCTTTCAAAGACCTTAGAAAGGCAGGGTAGGATAGATATAGGTCTGTAGCAGTTTGGGTCAAGAGTGTCTCCCCCTTTGAAGAGGGGGAAAACCGCAGCTGCTTTCCAGTCTTTGGGAATCTCAGACGTCACGAAAGAGAGGTTGAACAGGCTAGTAATACGGGTTGCAACAATTTCGGCAGATAATTTAAAAAAGAAAGGTTCCAGATTGTCTAGCCCGGCTGATTTGTAGGGGTCCAGATTTCGCAGCTCTTTCAGAACATCAGCTAACTGGATTTGGGAGAAGGAGAAATGGGGGAGGCTTTGGCGAGTTACTTAGGGGGGTGCAGGGCTGTTGACCGGGGTAGGGGTAGCCAGGTGGAAAGCATGGCCAGCCGTAGAAAAATGCTTATTGAAATTCTCAATTATTGTGGGTTTATCGGTGGTGACAGCGTTTCCTATCCTCAATGCAGTGGGCAGCTGGGAAGAGGTGCTCTTAATCTCCATGGACTTTACAGTGTCCCAGAACTTTTGGGAGTTAGTGTTACAGGAGGCAAATTTGCTTGAAAAAGCTAGCCTTGGCTTTCCTAACTGCCAGTGTATATTGATTCCTTACTTCCCTGTAAAGTTGCATATCACGGGGGCTGTTCGATGCTAATGCAGAACGCCACAGGATGTTTTTGTGCTGGTCAAGGGCAGTCAGGTCTGGGGAGAACCAAGGGCTATATCTATTCCTGGTTCTAAATTTCTTGAATGGGGCCCTGCTTATTTAAGATGGTGAGGAAGGCACTTTTAAAGAACAACCAGGCATCCTCTACTGACGGGATGAGGTCAATATCCTTCCAGGATACCCTGGCCAGGTCGATTATAAAGGCCTGCTCGCTGAAGTGTTTTAGGGAACATTTAACACTAATAAGGGGAGATCGTTTGACCGCAAACCCATTACGGATGAAGGCAATGATCGCTGAGATCTTGGTTGAAAACAGCAGGGGTGTATTTGGAGGGCAAGTTAGTTAGGATGACATCTATGGAGGGTTCCCGTGTTTACGGCTTTGGGATTGTACCTAGTAGGTTCAATTATGATTTGTGTGAGGTTTAGGGCATCAAGCTTAGATTGTAGGATGGCCGGGGTGTTAAGCATGTCCCAGTTTAGGTCACCTAGCAGCACGAACTCTGAAGATAGATGGGGGGCAATCAGTTCACATATGGTGAAGAAAATAGAAAATATATCAAAATATTATAAAAAACGATATTTACACGGGACAGGACGGGACAAGACAAAATACACGTCCGACTGCTACGCCATCTTGGATTTAGTTAAAAGGTGAGATAAAAAAAATCATCAGAAACACACAAAAAATATATATATATATTTTCAGAATAAGGTTGTCACAAAACCAACATTCTACTAACAATGTGATACCAGGTCAGTATACCAGTATAGAACCAGGGTTTTACACTGACTTTTTCCACCGGTGTCACTAACTTTTTCAGTTGGTGGCACTTTTGCAGTTGGTGGCACCAGCACATGATTTGGTAGCACCAATAAAAATATATAATTGATAATAATGTGCCTGCATTCCATACATAGCCAGGTAAATAATGACTAGCCATGTGTTCTTACATTGATTTGGATAGATTTACTGTAACAGAAAATAAAATAAACTTAAAATAAAGTGCAAAATGTATTTGAGGTTTCAAAGTGCCATGTGTTATTTTCTGTGAAATCCTTGAGGACAGTACTTGAAAAACAATACTTGATTCCAAAACGATACCACGAAGAAAAATAAAGGGGCGAGGATTGTTTTCCATAATCTTTTCAGGTTTTCACTCTTTTTTTATATAGAAAAATACGACAATTGGATGTTATAAGTCCAAACCAATGCTTAAACCACATCAGGGGACCATTTTTTAGGTCTGGGAAAAATCTGTCTAGTGGTGTTTCTGTAGCGCACTTGTGATGGACTTTTCAAAACTAATGGCCACTGGATTGATGCAAATAATCATGATTCTGCCAGAAAGGCACCTTTGTAGTTAAGCTTACATTTTAACTGCCTTTCCATCTCCCCAAAAAATGGTTAGACTATCATTAGCATTGCTAACGGCTACACAAAGTAGTAGACATTTGGCCCCACCCAGTCACCCTCACACCCACACAGAGCAGGGCTCGACATTCAGGTAAATTTGCCAGTGGCACACCGGGCCAGTGTCAACAGACAGCTACTGACAAAATAAATACTGGCCCGGGTCAAGATCTGACAGGAAAGCAAATGATGCGAGCATAATTTCAATAGCAGGTGATTTTATCTTTCATTTGTGGGCTGAGCAAGTGAAACCCTGGTTCTATAGACATTGCCAAATCAAATTCAAGGACTTATTAAAGCACTTCATTATACATTTTCAAGGACCAACATTTTATATTTAATTTTTGTAATAGTTTATAGAAAAAAATACTCCCCCAAAAATGTATGCAAAAAGTTATGCATTACCACTAAGAATAGTGCATGTTTTAATGCCATCTGGTAGATTATGCAGACGTTCAGAAAAAAGATTACATTATAAAATATGTCACAATAATGTGGGCATTGCCTGACAAAATAGAAAGCATGCTCCCGATACAAACACACTAATGAAGTATGTACATGTGGTAGTCTTGCCGTTTGAGATGTTTAAAGAGTTATTTATGAGTTATTGTATCATGTCCTAAAACGAGAAAGCGACCAACCATACAATGGAACGCATTGTATGGAAAACCAAGTTCAGGCAAACATTCAACATTGTTTTGGTCATAATAAATGGACATGGTTTTACCGCAACAGAATAGCAACACCCTTAAATTGAACCATATTGGTAAAAACGGTCTCACCCATTACAGGTTAAAATGTTGGTTGATTCCACTGTCACTCCAAAATTCTGCCCTAATACAGTTGAACGGCAGATGCCTTCTATCTAGTTTCTGATGGCCTAGCCAATGGCTGATTTAGCTAGCTAGATTTATCTCCCCAGAGACCACCAAAAGAAAGATTGCTAAATGCAACAACAAGCTGTTTGAGAGTTGCATGCTCTCTCTGCCAGACAGATTATCTATACGCTATATGTGAGCAGCGTGTGTGATAAATAAATTGACATAACGAACAGCTTAAGGAATCCATCTGTTTTTTTTTCTTCAATTATATACCCTAGATTAAAAATACAATTTTTACAATATTTTTTTCACTGGCCCAAGTGGGTCACTGATGGGGATGATTGAAGGGTTTCCAAAACCTCCCCTGTATGTTCGAGCACTGACACAGACAGGGGCATTCCAGTGGCATGAACCAAAAACAAATGTGACCAGGTAATTTATTTTCACTGGCCAATTTAAAGTGTCGCACTGCCAAGTCAAATAGTATCAAATGCAACTGTTTTTGTCGCAGTATCGAACCCTGTACACGTTCTGCACGTCAATAGGCCAGCTATTCAAAGCCTTTTTGTTTAACCCCCAGATTGCAGTTCCTATGGCTTCCACTAGATGTCAACAGTCTTTAGAAAAGGGTTTGAAGCTTCAATCATGAAAATCAAGGGAGTAAGACCACTAGTTCCTGGGTTCAAGTGTCCTGTTTAGGATTTTGCACGTAACAGGGAATGCGCGCTTAGTTATTTTTCTCTTCTATTCAGCAGGTTATATTCCATCTGAAATATTATAGTTTATATTCATTTTAGGTTATCTGAGTATTGATTACAAATGCTGTTTGACTTTTTCTACGAACTTTAGCAGTACTTTTGGGACATCGTTTGTCTGCATGGATGAAAGCCTTTGGGCAGGTGGATTACTGAACAAAACGCGCCAACCAAACGGAGCTATATGGATATAAAGAGGGACTTTATCGAACAAAAGGACCTTTTATTGTGTAACCTGGACGCTTGGGTATGCCATCATATGAAGATCAAAGGTAAGCAATTTATTTTATGCTATGTTTGAGTTTTGTGACAGCTCTGCTGGTTATGTTATTATGCTAATTGAATATTTGAGCGGGGTGCTGTCCTCAGACAATCAAATGTTCTGCTTTCGCCGTAAAGCCTTTTTGAAATCTGACCGTTGTCGCATAAAAAAATGAAGGAAGATTCTAATGTTAGCTAGCCACCAAACTTTGCATCCACAGTTCTTCCAGTAAATTAGTTTTTCAGAAATGTTGCAAATTGTTTAACGTACTGCTAGTGCATAGAGTTGTACGGTTTATTAAGCTTTGAAATCAAATGGTATTTGTTTTGTACATTTTAAAAGTGAAAATCATGGAATTGCTCCTAGCTAGCCTACGCTGTGGATGAAGTTGAGCATCAGCTCCATTATAATCAACGTTGATACTAGCTAGCTAGGCAATGTCGAAGTTTGACATCGTGTGAGAATTGGGGTACTCACAACTCAGGATCTCCTGCCCACAGTCCAGATTGAGGATGGCCTGGACATGCAGGGTCTATCAGGCGCTGCGACAAACGGGCCTCGAATGCAGCAAGCTATTAAGCAACAGCGAGGTGGCTAGCAAAACAGGCAAAAGCTACAGTAGCTAACTCGGTTAGCAATGTCTCATCGATTATCTTCGCGACAGACGCGAGCTATTGCATTTTTCGATTAGGTTTAGCTTTCCACAAGCATCACACTACAATCAATGACAATTCAGTTTCATTCTAATCTATTATTATTTTCGAAAACAGTATTTACTTGGCTAGTTCCAGACTTTTCTTTCTCCAACATCTTGTTTACACACGAACCACTTCGCAATGACTCTGCAACAACGCACTCTGCCCTGACGTAGAACACAGACGCCTTTTCTTCTTCGGTGGGGTTTTTCGGCGGTTGGCATCTAACGTTATGCTGTATTACCGCCACCTACTGTACTGGAGTGTGGGCCAGAGCTGGGGAAAAACTAAATCATACCCGCCAGCCCCGTTGCTCTTTTAAAAAAGATAAAATATTTGAGACAATATTTAATGACGTTCTACTCAATATACTCTTTCAACAAATTTATTGTATCCCCTTCTCCCTCATACTAGATCTCATCCTCCCTCTTTCCCTCCAATAATGTCCACACTGTATCAATACATGCTCCACTGTTTCTGTTTCCTGGCAATACTCACATTTTCCTGTTGGATGCATTCCTATCACATGTAAGGTCTTATTCAACTGGCTGTGTCCCACCGTTAATCTTGTAAATACAGCCTCCTCTCTTCTGTCCCTTCCTGCCGTTCTCCCCTCCCCAACTGGCCTCTGTATTTGAAATAAATGCCTGCTCTTAGTATCTCTATTCCACTTCTCCTGCCATTTCTCCACCATCACTGTCCATATCATACTTTTTGCCTCTGCCTTGCTCATTGAAACTACCACATCAACATCCCCACTACTTAGTGCTTGTTTAGCCAGTACATCAACTGCCTTGTTCCCCAACACTCCCACAAGAGCTGGGATCCATTTAAATATTATCTGTATTCCCATTTGTTTACTCCTGCCATGGGTTTGTAGCACCTCATAAAGCAGGTATTGTCTGCTACGTGATATAAAGGACTGGAGACTCCTCAGCACTGCACATGAATCAGAGCAAATAACTACTCTTTCTGGCTTAACTTCCTCCACCCACTGCAAGGCCAACAGTATGGCCATCATCTCCACCGTATATACAGCCAGTTGATCTATAATACATTTCCCGACTCTCACCCCACATTCCTGCACTACAAATGCTGACCTAGTACGTCCTGTCCTTGGATCCTTTGAACCATTTGTGTATATGGCCACAAAATTCTGATACACAGTATCCAGACATCTCTTAAACAAATCAGATGGATCAACACCCTCCCTATCTTTCCATAGTCTCTCCAATACTTCTAGATCTACTACTGGATGTGGGAGTAGCCATGGTGGATTCACAGGGATAGCTACCGTTGGACTAAACTCCCTTCCATACAGTCCCATCTCCTTCGCCTGGGTATTACCCACCCACCCAAAGCTCGTGTTCTGTCTTCGCTCATGTTCCCAGCATCCCTGTAAAATCCCTTTCGCAGGATGAGATACCCCATGTCCCTGTAGGCTGACCCAATAATTCATTGCCAGCTGCTGTCTCCTAATCTGCAATGGCATTTCCCCCATCTCCACCTGTAGTGCAGCCACTTGGGACGTCTGAAACGCCCCACTACTGAGTCCTTGTCCCTGTATGACATCTAGCCTTTCCAATGATGGACGGGCTGCCGAACCATACGCTATACTTCCATAGTCTATTACAGATCGGATCAATGCAACATATATGGTCTTCAATGAGGCACACCCAGCCCCCCACTCAGACAGCGCATCACATTTAGTACCTTCTTACACTTTCCCACTACTCTCAAAATGTGTTCTGCCCAGGTCATTCTAGTATCAAAGTATACCCCAAGGTACCTGAAGGCCCCCACCCTCTCTATATAACCTCAAGCATACCTCATCTAACACTGCCTGAGTTTTCTCTACAGAGAACCTGAATCCCCACATTAATGCCCATCGCTCTACCTCATCAATTGCTTCCTGTACCTTCCTGACTATATATGGCACATTTCTTCCTCTCTTCCATAAGGCCCCATCATTTGCAAATAACGACCTCCCAATATCCGGCTATACTTGAGAGTAAACATCATTGACCATGATTGAGAACAACAGAGGACTTTTCACGCTCCCCTGTGGTGTACCATTATCCATCATGTAGCTGCCTGAGAGAGACTTCCCCACCCAAACAGGAAATCCTTTATGCAGTTGTACATTCTTCCTCCTACCCCCATAATATCAAGCTTGATTAACAACCCCTCCTTCCACATCATACCATACGCCTTCTCCACATAAAAGAAATACAGTTAACAACAGTCTCCTTGTTCACCTGAGCCTTCCTGACCTCTGCTTCTAAGCAGAGCACTGGGTCCATTGTTCCCCTACCCTTCCTGAATCCTCTCTGATGTGGCGATACTAACCCCCTGCTCTCCAGGAAGTAAGTTAGCCTCTCCGTTATCATACGCTCCATAATCTTACATACATGTGATGTTAAGGCTATTTGCCGATAGCTTGTTGGCCTTGTTGGGTCCGTCCCTGGCTTCCGGATTGGTACCACTACTGCCTCCTTCCAGCTGCCTGGTAGTTTCCCCTCCTCCCACACTCTGTTGTACAACACCAATACCTTATCCAGTGCCTCATCACTAAGATTGGCCAACATAACATAGCACACCTCATCTTTCCCAGGTGAAGTTAACCCAGCCTTACCTATTGCCCTTTTCACCTCTGCATTCAACGCATCATTTACATCCTCCCTCCTATCCAGCAGTCCAGGATGCTCCTCTCTCGTTCTCTCCCCCTCTGCCCCTCCACTGACAAATTTGCCAAGCTATGCACTTGGACAAACGCTTTGGCAATCATCTCTGCCTTCTCCTCATCTGTTACTGCCACATCCTTCCCACTCGTCAACACTGGATAATCCCACTCCCTTCTGACCCCACTCATCCTCTTAATCATCCCTCACTGGTGTCACCCTTCCAATGGTGTCACAGAACCGACGCAAACATGACCTCTTTGCCTGACAAATAGTTCTCCTCACCAGAGCCTGGGCCTGCTTATATTGAATCAGATGTTGGAAGTTATCCCTCTCAAATCCACCCGATCCATCACCTGCTCACTTAAACTCCTGAAACTGATCCCACTTTGCCCTTTCAAACACCCACCTGCCTACTCTATCCACTGACACCTCCTCCTCCCTCTGGCCTACTGTGCATACTATGGGGTAATGATCACTCCCTACTGTCGACTCCTCCCATACCTCCCATTTACAGATTCCTGACATTGCACTAGATATCAGAGTGAGGTCCAATGCAGACTCTTTCCCTGTAACTACATCAATCCTAGTCCCCTGGCCATCATTCAGGCACACCAGATCTTTAACTTCTATCAGATTTTCCATCACTTGGCCATCCCCCCCCCCACACCACATTACCCACACCACATTACCTTACTTCTATCCTGGCCCTCCACCATCTCCAACTCTTCTGGGTCCAATACCTGACATGGATTATAGTAGTTCACTACCACTATCATCCCTCCTCTCAACCACACCTCCACCACCACATATTCCTGTTCAATACCTTTTCCTAGCATCCTGTAGGGAAGTCCTTGCTTTATGAAGGTGGCATACCCCTTCACTCCGAGAACTTTCTCCCTCTGCGTCATGTCCTTACAGAACACCAACAAACTCCCATCTCTTAACACTTTAGCATTGACAACTTCCCCAATCAACTCTTTGATCACAACCGTCAACCTTATCGGACTCATCGCCCCTACTCCCACTTCCTCCCTAAACTTCAGAATCACTTTATGCTCCTCCTCACCTCCATGCTCCTCTTGTCTTATCTTGCCCTTCCTCGGCACTTTCTACCTCCGAACTGCCGCTAGCATTAGAAAGTATGTTGCTCTCCTCAAACGTCTTTTTCTACCTCCTCTCTACCTCCATAGACCTCTCGCTCCCCTTCAAACCCCTACTCCCTTTCTCTCCCGCTTTCTTTTACTCTTTCTTACTCCCTCCTTTATTTGTACCACTATGCTCCATACTTGCTTCACTTTCTTTTCCATCACTATCTCCTACCATCTCTAACCCAGCACAGCGAGTAAAGTTTGATTGTTTGTTTTTCCGCTAATTCTAACTGTTCACACAACGTTGCTTCGAAAACGCTGTGCCCAGCAAGTCTTCGTTCTTTGATCTACCGCCAGTGAATGCAGTCGAACACAGACACACCAACGGCATTGCGCTTTCAATGCCACGTTCAAAAAACAACTGGGAACTCGGAATTCTCAGACTTCAACAGTCATCCAACTCGGAATTCCATGTCGGAAACTCTGGAATCTTTCTTGAGCTCAGACTTTCCGACCTGAAGATCACTGACGTAATGATTTAACCTAGTTTTTTCTCAGAGTTCGCAGTTGTCTTGAAAGCACCACAAGACAACTGCAGTGTGTTCAGTTCGCTTGAACGTTTGCTACATTGCGGAACGTTTTGTACTGAACAATTTAAAAGGGCAGTGATTTGCAGTGGTGGAAAAAGTACCCAATCGTCATACTTGAGTGAAAGTGTATATATACAACAATAAAAAAGTAAAAGTGAGTCACCCAGTAAAATAATACTTCAGTAAATTTCTAAAAGTATTTGGTTTAAAATATACTTACGTTTCAAAAGTAAATGTAATTGTTAAAATGTACTTAAGTATCAAAAGTAAAAGTATGAATAATTTCAAATTCCTTATACATAGGCGGAAATCCCAGGGGGGACAGGGGGGACACGACCACCCCATCCTGGGAAAAATATGATTTGTCCCCCAAATATATCACTGTAAATATAACTATGTAATTTCAATAATATTTATAATTCGCAATGAAAACACTTGTGCTGATTATAGACAAAGATTGCGACCCCCCCCGCCCTTTGCCTCACAATGGTTTGATCCACTGCCTCCCCCTGCCTCACCCCCCAGCCCTCAGTAGTGGCACATGATGCAGGTACAGTGCATGTGTGGGAATCTGACAGTCTGTCGTTGGTGGCTGACCTCCAGTAAGTAGTTCAAACAATGGATATGTTAGACATTTCTTGACTTCTACCACTCAATACAATAAAACACATTTATAACCTTCACCAGTCTTCATTTTCTCAGCATTGAATTACAGGTCACTCTTTATGTTAGCTAGCAGTTAGCTGACGTTTGCTAGCTAGCTACAGTAACATCAACGAGTGTTTGCAGCTGTTTTAATTTGAGTCAATTAGAGAAGCTAGCAATGCAATGTAGTGTTCCTTAGCTGGCAAGGTGACAGAGTGTTCGTGTCTACCGTCTGAAAGACACTCAGTGCATGTAGCTAATGTGAGGTTAATTCAGTCAATCGCACCATAGCGATTTTGTTTTATGTTACACAATAGCTGAATTTGCAGAGTTAGCGAGCAAACTGATGGAGCAAACTATAGCAAACATTAGCTAGCAAGCTAGCTAGCACCTATTCCATTTATGTGGCATCGTCAAAGATGGAATATTTGCTATCGTCAGTTTATTCCAAGATCAGCATGCAGCTGTAATGCTTCCCTGTGATAAGGTTAGCGATAAACTGAACTCCAAACTGAACAGAACTACACTCTCTTCTACCATTGTCTTAAATATCTTTAATGATCTCGTTACAAAAGCTACATTTCCGCTAGGGGACTTTGAACCACCTGTGTGCCGATCTTGGAGTAAACTGATGATAGCAAAGATTATAGCAAACACCACAGAAACGGAATTGGTGCTCGCTAGCTTGGCAAATTCAGCTATTGTGGGAAGCCAGCTAATATAAAACAAAACATAAACTATATAAAAATTACAAAAGGTTGCTGCATATGTTGTGTAAATGGTGAACTCATACAGTTGTCAACCCTTGTAGACGACAGATGCCCATCTCCTACTGTAAATAGCCTGCACACTGTGTGTGTGTAGCCAGCTAGCCAGGTAGAAAAATGGCAGAAAAAACAAGACAGACAGACATCAGAGCAGTTTTCAGTACAGCAAAACGCAAAGTAAAAACCCTAGTAGCCTAATATCTTAAAGACTAGTTGATAAAATGTTCATAAGAAAGAAGTGAAATGTTAATAGAATTGTTTCATAATGATGTCATTAGGCAGAGCAGGCAACAGATGGCAAACAGACAGCAGAGCTGGGGACAGATAGGCAGGGACAGACTGGCAGAGACAGGGAGTCTCAGGTAAGTTTGTTGAGTCTTTGTTTGGCAAAATTATGAAAGGCTCAACATATAGAACCACAAACTCTTGCCAACAGAGTGTTGACATTTCAAGAGAAATGGTTTCGCGTTTTCCCCTGGCTACATTATAATCCATCAATTAAAGGAGTGTTGTGTTTTCACTGTTGCCAACGGGTTTCAAGGCAACCATATTTTGGCCAAAGAGCAGATTCTGCCTTCATTAGTGCAGGATTTAGGAACTGGAGCTAAATCACCAGCTAAATCCAATCAGTGCCCAGTTATCCAGCGCGTGGGGTAAACAGCAGGAGGACGCAAGGCATTGCTTGATGAAAATTGTTAGTTCGGTGCAGCATGTTACAAGACAGGGACAAGCCTTTAGAGGCCACATGGATGACAGTGGGAATTTATACCAGCTTTCGAAACTTAGGGCAGAAGAGGATGATCTAATTTTACTGAAGTGGTTAACAGAGCGTACCACAATGTACACAGGCCCCAAAGCACAGAATGAAATTCTGAACATCATGGCCAATACAGTCATTCGAGGCATTGCAGCTGAGATTAGGTCTCTTCCGATTGTACAATTTTCAGTAATTGTTGATGGTACTCAAGATGTCTCTGGTGCTGAACAGGAGAGTGTCTGCCTGCGTTATGTTGACCATGTCCTTGTCCCTCACAAGGAGTTTATTGGGCTATACAGGGTGTCGGAGACAACAGACGAGGGCATTGCGTAAGTGGCAACTGATGTGTTGTTGAGGCTCAATATGCCCAAGTCTGGCTTACGTGGGAAGAGTTACGATGGTGCCTCAAACATGGCAGGAAAATACACAGGTGCTGTTGGGATTTTTCCAGAACATGTGTGTTCATTTCAGAGGAGTCAGCAAGAATAGTGCACTCTATATGTGCATCTGTGTCATTAGACACCATTAGACATGTCTGGGGTGTGACTGTTTATTTCTGTCACGCCCTGATCTGTTTCACCTGTTCTTGTGATTGTCTCCACCTCCTCCAGGTGTCGCTTATTTTCCCCAGTGTATTTATCCCTGTGTTTCCTGTCTCTCTGTGCCAGTTCGTCTTGTATGTTTTCAAGTCAACCAGCGTGTTTTTCCCGTGCTCCTGTTTTCTATTCCCTTTATCTAGTCTTCCTGGTTTTGACCCTTACCTGTTTTTTCTGGACTCCGTACCCGCCTGCCTGACCCTTCTGCCTGCACTGACATCGAGCCTGTCTGCCACTCTTTACCTCTTGGACTCAGAATCTGGCATTGACCCTTTGCCTGTCCACGACCATTCTCTTGCCTACTCCTTTTGGATTATACATAAACTACAAAGACTCTAGCCATCTGCCTCCTGTGTCTGCATCTGGGTCTCGCCTTGTGCCCTTATAGTACGAACTGGCCATGACAGACCCAGCAGACTTGGACCAGCTCTGCCACGCTGTCTCCCTGCAGGGAGCCACTATTGGGAGACATGAGGAGCTGTTACAAGACATTCTGGAAGGCCTCCATTCCTTGACAGAACGCCACGACCAAGGGTTTAAGGAGATTATAGAACAAATCAGAGATTTAGCTCAGAGGCTGCCTGCTACCTCTGAGAAACCCCAACCACCCAGTAATTTTTTCCCTATTAGTGGTGAGCTTGTACAGCCTACCCCGGCTCCCCGAGAACCCCGCTTACCACCTCCGGAGCGATATTCTGGGGATCCTGGTACCTGCCGGGGTTTTCTTTCTCAGTGCACTCTTATTTTTGAGCTACAGCCATCTTTGTTTCCTTCAGACCGATCTAAGATGTCGGTAAGGGCGCTCTCCTGGGATACAGCAGTTTGGGAGCAACAATCCACTATTTGTCATCTGGAGGATTTCATGGCAGAAGTGAGGAAGGTATTAGATTCTCCGGTATCCGGGAGGCCAGTAAACCTCTGGAATTACGTCAAAACTCCCGTAGTGTGGCAGACTACCTCCCTTCCTCGTCCTTGCGATTGACCTCCTCCCGGGCACAACAACGCCTCAAGGCTGGATTTATTCCCTGTCTGGCCCAGAGACAAAGGCCACGGAGGAGTACATTGATAACTCTGGCGGCTGGAAGCATTCGCCCTTCGGCCTCTCCTGCCGGTGCAGGGTTCTTTGTGGGAAAGAAGGACAAGACCCTGCGTCCATTTATTGATTACCGGGGTCTCAATGACATCACGTTCAAGAACCGGTACCCGCTACCACTCCTCTCCTCGGCTTTCGAACCTCTCCAGGGGGCAACCATCTTTTCTAAACTGGACCTCCGGAATGCCTACCACCTTGTTCGGTTCTGCAAAGGAGATGAGTGGAAGACTGCTTTCAATACAGCAAGTGGACACAATGAGTACCTGGTCATGCCGTTTGGACTCACTAACGTTCCTGCTGTCTTCCAGGCTCTGGTTAACGATGTGCTCCGGGACATGTTGAATCTTTTTTTTTTTTAATACCTCGATGACATCCTGGTTTTCTCCCATTCTGCCCAGGAACACGTTCAACAATTTCTTCAGCGCCTTCTGGAGAACCAGTTGTTTGTTAAAGCGGAGAAGTGCGAGTTCTACCGCTCCACATTCACTTTTCTGGGATACATCTCTGAAGAGAATGTTCAGATGGATCCGGAAAAAAGTGAGAGCGGTGGTGGATTGGCCCCAACCCACGTCCAGGGTGCAGCTACAGCGGTTTCTGGGGTTTGCACATTTTTACCGCTGTTTCATTCAGGGCTACAGCAACCTGGCGGCTCCCTTCTCTGCACTCATCTCTCCCAGCAGCAAACAAGGCTTTTGTGGATTTGACGCAACGATTCACCACTGCCCACATTCTCATCCATCCGGATCCAACCCGTCAGTTTGTGGTGGAGGCTGACGCTTCCGACGTGGGAGTAGGGGCCGTTCTTTCCCAGCGATCCGTCCAGGACAAAAAGCTTCATCCCTCTGCCTTCATGTCCCATCATCTCAACTTGGCAGAGAGGAACTATGACGTTGGCATCCGGGAACTCCTAGCAGTAAAGATGGCCCTGGAGGAGTGGAGGCATTGGCTAGAAGGGGCGGAACATCCATTTTTGGTTTGGACCGACCACAAAAATGTGAAGCCGGATGCCCTTTCCGGCCTGTACAGTTCCGCTGCCACACCCACTGAATCAGAGACCATCCTCCCTGCCTCATGTTTGGTGGTTGTCTGGGGAATTGAAGCTCTGGTTCTCAAAGCACAACATTCCCATCCGGACCCTGGGGAAGGTCCGGCTAACTGGATGTTCATTCCTGATTCGGTCCCAAGTCCTGGAATAGGCTCACTCCTCCAGGCTTACCTGTCATCCTGGTGCTCGTCGTACCCTGGCTTTCCTCCGACAGCGCTTCTGGTGGCCCACCATGGCTCCTGATGTCTCGGCCTTTGTCGCCGCATGCATGGTGTGTGCTCAAAGCAAGACTCCGCGGCAAGCTCCGTCTGGTCTCCTGCATCCACTTCCTGTTCCTCATCGCCCCTGGTCCCATATATTCCTGGATTTTGTCACTGGGCTTCCTCTGTCAGATGACAACACCACCATCCTGACGGTGGTTGACAGGTTCTCCAAGGCCGCCCATTTCATCCCTATTCCTAAATTACCTTCCGCCAAGGAGACGGCCCAGCTCATGGTGCAGCACCATCTTCCGAAACCATGGACTCCCGGTCGACATTGTCTCAGATCGGGGTCCTCAGTTTTCATCCCGATTCTGGAAGGCGTTCTGCACCCTTATCGTCGTCGGCCAGCCTGTCCTCCGGGTTTCATCCCCAGTCCATCGGCCAGTCGGAGTGAGCTAATCAAGTTATGGAGACGGCACTCCGGTGTCTTGTTGCCAGTAACCCCACCACCTGGAATCAGCAACTGGTCTGGGTGGAATATGCCAGGAACACTCTCCCCTGCTCGGCTACTGGACTATTCTTCTTCGACAGCTCCATGGGATATCAGCCCCCGCTCTTCCCAGAGCAAGAAGCAGAGATCAAAATACCTTCAGCCCAGATGTTCGTCCGTCGCTGTCGGCTTACCTGGAAAAGAGCTTGGGCGGCTCTTCTCAAGACAACCTCCAGGTATCATCGACAAGCAGACCGCCACCGGACTCTGGCTCCTCGCTATCGGATGTGGTTGTCCACTCGGGACCTAGCCCTCCGGGTAGAATCCCGTAAACTTTCCCCCCTGTTTCATTTCATTGGTCCTTTCCCCATTTTCTAGAGTAATTAGTCTGCTGTTGCCCCGTACCTTCCGTGTTCACCCTACTTTTGATGTGTAGAGAATTAAGCCCTTGTCTCACAGTCCTCTGTCTTCCGTTTCTAGGCCCATCCCTCCCCCCATCCAGCTCGCTCAGTTGCTCAGCTGGGGTGGGTGTTCAGGTTACTTGTCTGCCCTGTTGACTGTTCTGTTCAATTTAGTTTGAAGTGGTAACTGTCTATCTGCATGGTCGAATAACATTTACTTGTAAATTGTTTGATAGGAAATGCACGATACCGCCTTGACTTGATTTAGCAAGAGACTGCTTGGGTGGATAGGAAATCCACGATATCGCCTTGACCCGATTTATCAAGGGACTGCTTGGGTGGGTAAGAAATCCTGTATAACATTGCCTTTTCTGTTTCGAGTCAATCAGAAAATTCCACATTTCCAGGTCACATTGGCTGGAAGGGAAAGTGTAAGAGAAATCCTATAGGATTGCTTATCGTTTCGAGGAAGTGTACCGATATTGTTAATTAAATAGGTGAAAATCCTGTATAATACGGCTTTTTAGAATTTGAGAAAAGGCTGTATTTTCAGGTCACTTAGGAAAGTGTAAGAGAAATCCTATAGGTTTGCTTATCGTGTCAGGCAAGTGTACCGATATTGTTAATTAAATAGGTGAAAATCCTGTATAATATGTTTATTTTTTTTATTTTTATTCAGGTCCCTTAGGAAAGCGGAAGGGGTGTGTAAAAGTTCTCTGCTATTGGTGGGGAAAGGGCACCTCTCCCGAACCGTTGCTTAAGTGTAACCTGGTTGGGAGGACGCACCCAGTCCCGCATTAAAGGAGGGGTGGGTGAATGGTACATGAATACACATTGAAGGAATATGATACTAGAAGTTTGAACAGTTAGGATAAATGAAAAAATACATGAACATTATAGTAAATTAGTAATAAATGTCAAGACGATATTAGCGATTGCCTGATAAGGCCATTGAAAATTGCATATTGTGCTGCAAGGTAGAATAATATACAGTACAGGGAAATATAGAAATTGAAACATTTGAAGTAATAATGTACTCAAAAAGAGAACAATTATAAAAACCTAGAGACAGGGGCCATACCCAATGGACCGAGTGCATTAGTCAGAGAAAGGAAAATAACGTGGATATCAATAAGAGGTAATAGGATAGTAGTGAGAAATCTAAAAACAAGAAAGTGGTTTTAATAAAGTGAATAGCACAATAAAACGAAACTAGGGAGCAAAGAATAAATACGAATATCACAGGACAATAGGGAGAGGCTTGGAAAATAGTTATTTTAATAAAACCATGGAGTCGCTGAATGAAGCGCACGCAAATTCTACCAATTCGGCTCGAATATGGAAAGAATTGAGCAAAATGGATAATATTGGGCAACATTTCCCTGCAAACGGAGAATTCAAATCAGATAAAGAATTCAGGGAGGCAATTATGAATTGGCACAATCACATGAAACCAGAATCAAAAGCTCAATATACTAGAGTATTGAAGTTAGCGTTCTATCAACGTAACTGGACTATTTTGAGAATGAATCGTGTAAAAATAGGGTACTTGGTAAAGTCATTCAAAGCACTAGGTTGGATGTACCGGAGTGCAGAATAACTGATGAATTTACGAATGCTCAAAGCCAGATTGAATATTGCCGGTGTCAGTAAAAGTTGGGAAATAACGTCATTTGAATTATTGCCAGCAGCACAGTTAGTCACCAACGTTTTTAACAAACAAGTAAAGAGCCTAACCAGCTCTACGAGGTGAGTAGAATGGAGAGCGAAGATGTATTCTCTTGTTTATGTCTGGAAGTAGTGTTAGCTAAATTAGCTAGCCAACTTTAGCCAGTTAGCTTGGGTGCTTGACTGCCTTGTGGGAAAAAATATTCGGCAATATGAATCAGAAAGTTTAGATCAACCCTGTTCATTAGCAGATTTTTGGGTTGAATAATCCTTGTGAGAATCAAGGACCGTGGATATTAGGTAACATATTTAAATGGGCAGTATATATGGGCGAGAGCACGAATGATGTTTAAAAATAGTCAAACTTTGTATCACGCCGCATTCAAACAATCGCTAGAGGGTTTAGATTTGGGGGTTCTGTGTTGATACAATAAGAAAACTATGTGGTAGAGCAGGGTCACAAGGAATTATAGCTATGGTAAAGTACAACCGGCGAAACAAAAACACATTTGGGGGATTTCGAGAACCATGCGACTCAAGAATACCTTAGTAGTTTTAAACTCGTGAGTCTTTTTTCATTTTATTCTTAAATAGATTAATTTAATTGATGTAAGGGAGGAAGAGATGAGAGTAATTGAAGTGGCCAACCTGTGAAAAGTAGAACGAAAAGAGAGGTGGAGTATGGTTGAGATTGTAGAGAGCTTTCTGAGTTTAAGAGAAGAGATGTAGATTAGGGAAGGTAACAAAGGAGTTAGTCAATTGGAAAGTAAGATTTTCGAATTTGGATTGATTAAGAATTGGCTGATCTACATTTGGCGCATTACAGGTTAATCTTAAAATAATAAATGTTTAATGAGTGTGAGGCAGTGGTTAGTGATAAAAATATAGTCCTATTGATAAGGAGGATTGATGTAAACGTAATGAGTGTTGACAGTATGTGAATGGTAATATGTTATTAGTGTCTTTTTATAGCACTCTAATTATGCAATATTTTAGTAATTTGAAAAACTGAGATTTCAATACGAGGTTATATGAGTAGAGGGATTGAGCTTTGAGATTGTAAAAAATATTAGCTTCGGTTGAAAGCAAGCAGGTAGTGGGATATTTGAAGTAGAGGTATGAGAAACATTACTGTTGCTTGGTTTTATAGTTAGGTAACACCAGTGAATTTGAGCAGGAAGTTAATGTATTCTAGAAATTATAATCTGTTTCCATTACATGGAACAGTCCAGTAATAAAAGTATAATGACATAAGTATTGACTATCAAGCTGATAAGACAGCACCAACTTTTTGAAGGTTCTACATTTGTAAAATAACAGCTCCCCTGTACTCCCATTAGTCTCCCAGTTACCAGTTACCAAGCCATGTGGCTTGCATTTCACCGGGTAGTGTCGGGAGTAGTTAATGGAACACTGTATTATCTGATGTGTCTTGATAGAATTCATGCTTCCAGGACTGATGGAAGTCCAATACAGTATGTATGTTAATTAAGGGAGACATAGGAGACCATGTCTCAAACAACTTTTTATTTGATGCCTAGGATCAAATATCACTGATTTCTTAAGCTGAGAAATTGACTACATTTGTGACAGGCAAAAGTATTACATTTAGAATGGTTAACAGGAACAATATAAGATGAAACAGCTATTATATATGTTGATTGGACTTTGGTCTATTAACGATACCAGGATAATTTTACATGGAAGAGAGACCAATAATATAATACCCATATGGGAGTGAATTGTGTCTAAGGGTAGTACATGCTAAATAAAGAATGGAAAGGCCTGGACATTTTTGTTTTTTGACATATGGTTTACCACTCACACACACACACACACACACACACCAGTACACAATTTATGTGATAGTGGTGTTGATACTGTGGGATTTATTTTGGATGTCATTTTATCAATTCAGCTTTAAACATGCATCAATATACAAGTGTTGCATAGTCATCAAAAGCTCTGCATCTTGGCAATATCACAGCGTTGTCAGATTTCAAAAAGGCTTTACGGCGAAAGCACCACATTTGATTGTTTGAGGATAGCACCCCACATATTTTTCCCATTACCATAAATTCATAAGCCTTCACGGTTCACACATAACACATTTCACAGCGAAAACAAATCAATTACCTTTTGAAGAACTTCTGCTGAGGGCTTCCCAAGTGTCAAACGAAGACAATCCATGGTTCTTTTGTTAGAAAAAGTAATGTATTATATCCATAAATCTCAGTTTGGTTGGCGCGTTATAAGAGAAAATACAGCGTCGACTCCTCCATTGAAACGTGAAGAGAACTCGTTCAACTTATACCTATAAACTTGTCCAAGAACAATCAAACATAATTGTAAATGTATCCTTAGGAACACTTTTATGTATAAATAGTATAATATTTCAACCGGAATATAAACTGGGCGATAAGAAAGGAAAAAACCACAGAGCGCGCCAGCCGTGAACGCGCGTTATCTTCTATTGACATCTGTGTGGCCACTTCCTTATTCGTCTTCTTCTACAATCTAAAAGCAGCTAAAAAGAATCAGAACACTTTCTCGAGACTGTTGACATCCAGAGGAAGCAATAGGTACTGCATTCATATGCCCTTATATGGGCATTTTCATAAGGGAGGGGTTCAAAATGAGGCAATGTGTCAAAACCATTTTTTCCAGGACAGAAATTCCTCGGGGTTTTGCCTGCCATATCCGTTCTGTTATACTCACAGACAAAATGTTAACACTTTTAGAAACTTCAGAGTGTTTCCTATCCAATGGTACTAAATATGTGCATATCCTATTTTCTGGGCCTGAATGGGAGGCATTTTACTTTGGGCACGCCAGGCTCTCCAAAACCGTCACCTCGTGCGTTGCTCCCAAAGAAGTTAAATAAATATATATATATAATAAAAGGGAAGGGGGTCTACACACTACAAAAAGTTTAGACTAAGGATGCATTGTGATACTGATCTTTCATTACCAGGCCACTTGCGAAAGGAAAACAGGGACAAAGGGAGGTTGTAATGAGGAGAGTTATTTACGACAATAAAAGGTTCCGTTTACAAATGTACATTCTAACCGGGATGATGTGTGCTAAGTTGAGAAGCTTGAAAATTGAGTCATAGTATCAAAGTAAGCACTAAGGACTGTCATTCTGAATTTGGGTTGGATAATTTATAAAATGATGTAGTTATGATTCGGATACTAAAAGAGATAGTTGCATTTTTAAAATGTATTCAGAATTATAATGTTAGTCGCTTCCATGAGAGGTGTGCAGTTATTATTATTTTTTTTAATCTCTCTCATCTTGTTAAGTCAATATGTTTTTAGGTTTTGTGGAGCATAAAAGTGATTATTGTTTCAGAGGAGGGACTAAATTGATTTCAGAATGTTTTAGTATGTTTATAACTGTGGAAGTACATTAGGAGTAGTGACTAGTGTGTTATGGGTTAGATGGGATGTGACTGCATTGGGGATCTGGGGGGGGGCTTAATTTAAAAGGTTGGGTGTTAGAGGGGTGTCATTTCTAGAGACTATGTACAGTGAGGGAAAAAAGTATTTGATCCCCTGCTGATTTTGTACGTTTGCCCACTGACAAAGAAATGATCAGTCTATAATTTTAATGGTAAATTTATTTGAACAGTGAGAGACAGAATAACAACAAAAAAATCCATAAAAACGCATGTGAAAAATGTTATACATTTATTTGCATTTTAATGAGGGAAATAAGTATTTGACCGCCTCTCAATCAGAAAGATTTCTGGCTCCCAGGTGTCTTTTATACAGGTAACGAGCTGAGATTAGGAGCACACTCTTAAAGGGAGTGCTCCTAATCTCAGTTTGTTACCTGTATAAAAGACACCTGTCCACAGAAGCAATCAATCAATCAGATTCCAAATTCTCCACCATGGCCAAGACCAAAGAGCTCTCCAAGGATGTCAGGGACAAGATTGTAGACCTACACAAGGCTGGAATGGGCTACAAGACCATCGCCAAGCAGCTTGGTGAGAAGGTACAACAGTTGGTGCGACATTTCGCAAATGGAAGAAACACAAAAGAACTGTCAATCTCCCTCGGCCTGGGGCTATATGCAAGATCTCACCTTGTGGAGTTGCAATGATCATGAGAACGGTGAGGAATCAGCCCAGAACTACACGGGAGGATCTTGTCAATGATCTCAAGGCAGCTGGG
>QNTS01000212.1:1004074-1028263 GCA_003317085.1 Hucho hucho
CCATAGTCACCAAGAAAACAATTGGTAACACACTACGCCGTGAAGGACTGAAATCCTGCAGCGCCCGCAAGGTCCCCCTGCTCAAGAACGCACATATACATGGCCGTCTGAAGTTTGCCAATGAACATCTGAATGATTCAGAGGACAACTGGGTGAAAGTGTTGTGGTCAGATGAGACCAAAATGGAGCTCTTTGGCATCAACTCAACTCGCCGTGTTTGGAGGAGGAGGAATACTGCCTATGACCCCAAGAACACCATCTCCACCGTCAAACATGGAGGTGGAAACATTATGCTTTGGGGGTGTTTTTCTGCTAAGGGGACAGGACAACTTCACCGCATCAAAGGGACGATGGACGGGGCCATGTACTGTCAAATCTTGGGTGAGAACCTCCTTCCCTCAGCCAGGGCATTGAAAATGGGTCATGGATGGGTATTCCAGCATGACAATGACCCAAAACACATGGCCAAGGCAACAAAGGAGTGGCTCAAGAAGAAGCACATTAAGGTCCTGGAGTGGCCTAGCCAGGGGACCAGGTCTACATCCGAGTGTTCCAGAGGAAGTGGAACGAGCCAAGGCGAGAGGGTCCCTACGAAGTGGTCCTAGCAACACCAACAGTCGTCCAGGTGAAAGGAAGCACTACGTGGTACCATCTAAACCACTGTACCAGAGTTCCGGAGGAGATCGGTGAGCGACCATCAAGCCATGAGGAAGCAAAGGATACTGATACACCAGGCAGGAGCCCGGAGGGAATAGAAGGAGAGGATGCTGATACACCAGGCAGGAGCCTGGAGGAAACAAGGAGAAGAGGACTAAGGTGCATCTCCCAATAGCCAACATACACACTCTCCAGAATATCCAGAGAGTCCAGGGATAAGGAAGCGTGAACATGCCTGTTGCTCCTGATGACATACCTACTCTGGCAGATACCCCTGACGGAGGCGCTGTCCTAGGATACGGAGAAACTACGACAGGAGAATGGGAAGGAAACTTCCCTACCATCGACTTCTTAACTTCTTAGGGAGCGGCAGCAGAGGTGTCGGTTTTGGAGAGTCTGGCGTGCCCAAAGTAAAATGCCTGCCACTCAGGCCCAGAAACTAGGATATGCACATAATTATTGGATAGAAAACACTCTGAAGTTTCTAAAACTGTTAAAGTAATGTCTGTGAGTATAACAGTACTGATATAGCAGGCGAAAACCCGAGCAAAATCCATCCGAAAAAAGGTATTCTTTTGACATGCCTTCTTTTACCATAGGCTGGTATATAGCATGGTGGATTCTAGGACCCAGGTTGCAGTACCTATGGCTTCCACTAGATGTCAACCGTCTTTAGACAAGGTTTCATGAGTTTGTCACGAACAAGAGGCTCATACAGGATGTTGATATCCGAGGAGTGACAAAGTGATTTCTGTCTGGTGCGCGAGAGACACGAGAGCGCGCACCTCGTTTTTTTACTTTACTATCGTTCAAGATATTATCCGTGTAAAATATAATCGTTAATATACATAATAGTGTAGATAAGGATTGATTATAAACTATGTTTGATTTGTTTGGAAAAAGTTTATAGGTATAATTTGAATGCTCCATATGTCTTGTATAATGATTTTCTGAACAGAACGCATCAACCAAACGGAGATTTATGGATATAAACAATGACTTTTTCTAACAAAAGAAACACGGATTGTCTTGCTTGGACACTTCGGAATGCCCTCAGCAGAATATCATCAAAGGTAAGTGATTTATTTTAGCTCTTATATGGGATTTGTGTGACCCGTGCTGGATATGAATTTATGCTAATGCATAAATATTGGAGGTGCTATCCTCAAACAATCAAATGTTGTGTTTTCGCCGTAAAGCCTTTTTGAAATCTGACAACGCTGTGATATTGCCAAGAATCAGAGCTTTTGATGACTATGCAACACTTGTATATTGATGAATGTTTAATAATTCAACTTTTGGATTTTGAATTTGGCGCCTTACATTTCACCGGGTAGTGTCGGGAGCGGCCCGCTAGCGCGCCGCTTCTCCCTAAGTAGTTTTAATGACTCAACCTAAATGTATGTAAGCTTCCGACTTCAACTGTATATAGCATATCAATGTGTAGGCATACTGTATAATAAAATCGATAATTGTGTACTAAAAACGCAAATGTGTTTTTGCAGAGCCTCCAACCATGCCGACAACCATCCGTGGAGATCATTGGACAAAGGGCTGGACAACGGGCCGCTCCGAAAAAACGCATGGTTGCCAAGAAAGTGGTTAGTTAAGCAAGATTCTTAAAATGTGTTTTTGTGTGTTGGAGTCACTTTTAATTCTTAATTGATCTACCGTTTCTATCATAGGCCACTGTAATCGATGGGGGCTCAGGGCGGTACCATTCTGCTCATCTCATCTGATGACGGTGCTCATGGTTGAGATTCAAGGCCGAGATCGAGTCATTGAAAGCAGACCATCATAAAAATAAACATTCTCTGAGGGCAGAGATACGGGCGACAGCTGATGCATTGGTCCAGAGCCAGGCGGTATTGGCGGAGAGTCACTCCTCATTAGCGAAGAGTCAGGCGGCATTGGCGGAGAGTTAGGTGGAGAATGACATGTTGAAAAGGGCGCGGAACAAGATGGAGTCACAACCCATGCCAGGCACACCTATGAGCTCTGGAACTCCACCTCCGACAGGCAGAGTCAACATATGTGGCGGGTTCGTCAGGTCTTCGGTTCACCCTGACATTTCCATTCCTCTTCTGACAACATAACTTGACCAACTGCTCACCAGGCACAGCAAGGTCCGCCCTGACCGTTATGCTATTCCAAGGATGTGTACCCAAAGAGAGATACAACGGGTGGGCACAGACTACAAACTGGGATGGATCCTGAGGCAAATGTGGCGCACCAGTGAACCTCCGGGTGTTCATCATTAACTACTTAGGGAGTGGTGGGACACTACCCGGTGAAATGCAAGGCGCCAAATTCAAAATCCAAAAGTTGAATTATTAAACATTCATCAATATACAAGTGTTGCATAGTCATCAAAAGCTCTGCTTCTTGGCAATATCACAGCGTTGTCAGATTTCAAAAAGGCTTTACGGCGAAAGCAGAACATTTGATTGTCTGAGGACAGCACCCCCACCCCAAAACTCAAAAATAGCATAAAATAAATCACTTACCTTTGATGATCTTCCTCTGATGGCATATCAAAGCCTCCAGGTTACACAATAAAAGATCCTTTTGTTCGATAAAGTTCCTATTTATATCCATATAGCTCCGTTTGGTTGGCATGTTTTGTTCAGTAATCCAACTGCCCAAAGGCGTTCATCCATGCAGACTAACGATATCCCAAAGGTACCCGTAAAGTTCGTCGAAAAAAGTCAAACAGCATTTGTAATCAATAGTCAGATACCATAAAATGAATATACACTCTAATATTTCAGACGGAATATAACCTGCTCAATAGAAGAGAAAAAGAACTGAGCGTGCATTCCCTGTTTCACGCAAAATCCAAAAGAGTACACTTGACTTGAACTCAGGAACAAGTGGTCTTACTCCCTTTATTTTCATGATTGAACGTTCCAACCTTTTTCTAAAGACTGTTGACAAGTGGAAGCCATAGGAACTGCAATCTGGGAGCTAAAATACCCTGCATTGAATAGCATGCCAATTGAAAACATTGTGACATGACTGATTCAGACGTCCCGGATGGATTTTGCTCTGGTTTTTGCCTGCCATATCAGTTCTGTTATACTCACAGACATTATTTTAACACTTTTAGAAACTTCAGAGTGTTTTCTATCCAAAGCTACTAATTATATGCATATCCTAGCTTCTGGGCCTGAGTAACAGGCAGTTTGCTTTGGGCACGTTTTTCATCCGAACTTCAAAATACTGCCCCCTAGCCCTAAGAAGTTAACTACAGTTTGTACTGTATGCTATATTTACTTGTCAGACTGCACAGTAGCCTAAAAAACAAATGCAGGTGGCTTATATCTTCAAAATGCTTTATTATCCATATGTAATAGCATATACTGTACAGTACTGTATTTCTTCATCAGCATCTTTATGCTTTTGTTAATAAAATAATGATGAAATACTCTTTCAAAATGCTGATGTTTATTTAGTTATGGATCCATAACGAATTACTTGTTCAAATATGCTATGATATTCTTGAGATATGTGTTGACTGAATATAATCAAGTGATGTCTGCTTTTTTGTATTTTTCTCGCTCACTCTAGATTAAATGAAAACGAAATCTCCAAAATATTGTTACTTTTTAAACAGTGATTATTATTAATAATAATTAATTTAGAATTAAATAAAAGCCGCTCAGGATCTGTGAGAATATCTAACGGAAAATGCCCCTTAGATATTAATTTAGAGTCCTCCAATCCTCTAAATGTAATTATTGGCAGAGTCACGTCATTGAAAAAAATATTTTACGATATACTGTAGGCCTACCATATGTGAAATGAGTCTCACTAGTGTTGAGTAATGTCTAATGAAGGCAAACAATTTAGAATCCTCCAATCCTGTAGCCTAATCGTACTGGCTTTATTTACAAATTAGTGAGAATGTCTCACCCCATGTTCAAGAATTGCCTTTTTATTGCTCACTCTAGGTTAAATGAAAACGAAATAGTGTTCTCCAAAATAGTGTTACTTTTTAAACAAAGCGATTATTATAATTATTAAGTTTATAATTATGTAAAATTTAGAATTGTATAACATTTTGATATTCTCAGATATTCTCACAGATCCTAATGGAAAATGCCCCTTGGATAATAATTTAGAGTCCTCCAATCCTCTAAATGTGATTATTGGTGGAGAGTCACGTTATTGAAAAAACACACCGACCGTACTCATTCCAGGATTTTTCTATATTTTGACTATTTTCTACATTGTAGAATAATAGTGAAGACATCACAACTATGAAATAACACATTTGAACCCCTATCTCCCACTTGCCCCGCATTCTGTAGTACAGACATGGCCTGCTCTCCCTTATGTAAGGATTAGGCACTTTCCCATGTTTACTACAGTATGTATTGTAGACTGCACAGTAGCCTAATAAACAAATAAACACATTTCGTTAATAAAATAATGATAAAAAATACTCTTTCAAAATGCAGATTTTGATTTAGTTATGGGTCCATAACGAATTACTATGGGAATAGATATCACTGATTTACAGAAATATTGGAACAAAGTTGTCTAATGAAACAATTTAGAATCCTCCAATCCTGTAGCCTACTCCCAACCGTCACGTTGTACAGTGCCATATTTTCCATTCCATCCTTACAGAAACCCAGAGGGTTTCGTTTTTCATGGAATAGAAACACCATAATATTTTTCAAATTAATTAAGCAAGTACCAGTCAAAAGTTTGGACACAACTACTCATTCCAGGAATTTTCCATATTTTTACTGTTTTCTACATTGTAGAATAATAATGAAGACATCACAACTATGATATAACCCATATGGAATCAGTTAAGAACAAAGACAGCCTACTCTTTCCTCCCCGTCGGGGGATTGAGCCCCGGTCTCCCATCCGCACGACACAGGGATTCTTTAGATAAATAGCACAGTACTGTACTGCCAACCGTCACATTGTAGAGCTCCATATTTTTCATTCCATTCAAACAGAAACCTAGAGGGTTTTTGTTTTCCATGGAATCGAAACACCATAATATTAATCAAATTAATTAAGCAAGTACCAGTCAAAAGTTTGGACACACCTAATCATTCCAGGATTTCTTTTTATTTTTACTATTTTCTACATTGTAGAATAATAGTGAAGACATCACAGCTATGAAATAACACTGGTCTCCCGCGTGCCCTGCATTCTGTAGTACAGACATGGCCTGCTCTCCCTTATGTAAGGAATTAGGCACTTTCCCATGTTTACTACAGTATGCGTTGTAAATAATAAAATATTCATAAAAAATACTCTTTCAAAATGCTGATGTCGATTTAGTTATCTACCAAAAAAATTCTCTTAGATTATAATCACAGTCGCGTATATCCCCCCTCAAGCTGACACATCGACGGCCCTGAAAGAACTTCATTGGACTCTATGTAAACTGGAAACCACATATCCTGAGGATGCATTTATTGTAGCTGGGGATTTTAACTTCTTAAGGAGCAGCTCCCGAGGTGACGGTTTTGGAGAGTCTGGCGTGCCCAAAGTAAAATGCCTCCCACTCAGGCCCAGAAAATAGGATATGCACATAATTAGTACTATTGGATAGGAAACAGTTTCTAAGAGTGTTAAAATATTGTCTGTGAGTATAACAGAACTGATATAACAGGCGAAAACCCGAGGAATTTCTGTCCTGGAAAAAGTGTATTTGACACATTGCCTCATTTTGAACCCCTCCCTATTGAAAACAGACATATATAGGAGTAAGATTGCAGTACCTATTGCTTCCACTGGATGTCAACAGTCTCAAGACAGTGTTTGATGATGTTTAGTTGCTCTGGATGGTAATAGAAGAAGAATTTCGAAGTGGTCATCGGATGTAAACAGAAGAGGATGCGCGTTCACGGGTTTGTGCGCGCTGTGGTTTTTCCTTTCCTGTCGTCCAGTTTATAATCTGGTTGAAATATTATAGTAAATATACATGAAAGTGTTCCTAAGGATACATTATCAATGATGTTTGATTGTTCTTGGACAAGTGTATAGGTATAGGTTGAACGAGTTCTCTTCACGGTTCAATGGGCGAGTGGAACATAATGCGCCAACCAAACAGAGATTTATGGATATAATAAATGACTTTTTCTAACAAAAGAACCATTGGATGTCTTCGTTGGACACTTGGGAAGCCCTCAGCAGAAGTTCTTCGAAAGGTAAGGGATTTGGTGCGGTAGCCCGCAAGGTGTGCCGCAGTATGACGCAACTTTTAAAGGAGGAACTACTGTACATACTGGATTAATAAGGAACACTGCTATAACTATTATTATTATTATTATTATTATTATTATAATGATTTAAACATTTGAACAAGTTGGGACAACCATTCAGTTAACTACCTATCAATTATCCAGTAGTAGTAATTATGACTCCTCAATATACATTTAACATATTCCAAAGTAGGCTATGTGTTACAGCACTACTTTTGGTGTCCCCCTCGGGAATTGCTCTTGAGAAAATGTTATGTAATTGTCTCCTCCAAAGTTGATATCAGATCTTCGCCCCTGTCCTTATATTAAGCAAAACAGACGGCAACATTTTCTTGTTTTTAAAATGTATGGATAGCCAGGGGCACAGTCCAGCACTAAGAAATTACTAGTGAGTCTGCCAGACTATAGGCAGTAGGGATGACCACGTGCTCTCTTGATAAGTGCCTGAATTTCACAATTTTCCTGTCCTGCTAAGCATTCAAAATGTAAAAAGTACTTTGGGTTGTCAGGGGAAATGTATTTTCTTTAGGAATGTAGTGAAGTAAAAGTAAAAGTTGCTAAAAATATAAATAGTAAAATAAAGTACAAATTCCCCCCAAAATACTTAATACTTTAAATTATTTTTACTTAAGTACTTTACACCACTAGATGTAAATAATGAAGTACAGCAGTGTGTCCCCCAATCATTCTCCATGTCAGTTGATCCTCCGTGACAGGCATAGCTGTGCTATAAATAGAGAAACCCAAGGGTTCTGGGCTGGCCCAGATAAGGAATCATGGTATAATTACCACATATTTACAACTCATTGGAATGATATGGCTTCATATGGAAACTCATAATGAACATTAAGTGCACAATAGAAACATACATTTGTGTCTACAGTGGTGTGTGTGCATGCACATGTGCGTGCTTGTATGTGTGTGTTGGCATGTTATGCAACATCCTCTAGGCCAGCCAGGGACATTTGGTGCATTGTCAGTCTCCAAGCCTCTGAGGGGTTCCACATATCCGCAGAGTGGAAATCCAGGCTTCATAGTATGCCTTTACTCAGTTTATAGAGACACCAACACACTATTCAGTTCTTCATTCATGAAGACAATGTCTGCCTTTTCTTCTCTGCCTACCCTTTAAATCTCTCATGGCATGGTGTATATGGATATATGCATTTGAGAAAACCAAGCATTGGACTGAAATAACTACAATCACATTCTAACACTAACGATTTTGTTGTGGTTACTGAAATTATTTTAAGGCTTTAGACTAATGTGGCATGTCTTTTCCATTCAATGTAATATTTCAAAGCCCTTACTATTTTGTTAAATTACAAGATATATCCATTTAAGTTTGTTCAAATCAGAAACACCAACCTGGTCTCCAAAGTGTTTACTAGATAGCTGACTACCCATCAACTTTTCATTGCTTAGCCCGGTGCGCCCTCCTGTGGACTTTTAAACATGGTTCTTCGTCAGTCTTTTAGTGTTGCAGCCAAATAATGTCTCATAATTTGTTTTACAGATTAATCTTATGCTTTGACGAAAGTAGATTACTTTATATTTTTGTTTAGTACTAAAATATGAATGACTAAGAAAAATTTACATCTAATAAAACAATTTCAGTGATGTGCATTAACATGAACAAAGAAATCACTGTGTTGCAGTTTTTGTTGCAGTGATACACTTGAACATTTAGGGAAGAAATACACAAGACATGGGTTTTTATATAATCTTTCATATTTTATGCATTAGAAATTAATTAATAAATAAATACATATCAAAACAAACAAACTACAAAATTTCAATTAAAGTCCAGCTCCACTGCCACGTCTGGAACCCACTGCACACACCGGCAGTGGAACCAGTGCTCGCAGAAATCACAGCTCTCCCATGGCACCTCGGACTCACGGTCCTGCTGAGGGCTTGCAGGCGGAACACGTTCCCGGAACCCCCCAAAAAAAACCAACAGAATTGATTGACATGGTTTGCAAATGTAAAAGTTTACAGCCAACAATAGTAGCTGATACAACTGGGAGAAAAAATCATATTAAGTACCTGAGGGTGGTACCATGAGTGGTGTGACAGAGGTGGCCAATGCAGATTTTCTCTTCCTTTTCTGTGCTGCAGTTGAGAGAAAAGGTATTGTTAAACAGAGCATGCTTCACCTTTTTTTTTACACCAATACATCTGGAGGAAGCTGCAAGGGTTTTGGAGGAGGTGGATATTTAAAGAGAAAAAAAGAATGTGTTAAACATAGCAGTTTTATAAAACATATACATATTACTTTTTCCATAATTTAAAGGGTAGGTAGCATGAATGTAACCTCATGTAACATATGGATTTGCATTAGTATACGCATCAAAGTTACACATCACTTTTCTATTTTTCGAGTTATTACGTAAAATTAATTAGAATTCTGAAGAATGCCGAAGTTATGCCGGAAAAACGTTTGCGGGGTGTGACTTAATATGGAGGACCCGGAAAGCCAGCCTAATCCTTATAATGTAAACTCCTCCAGAAATGTATAACAATAACATTTTCACCAAACTGAATCAGCTTGAAAGGTTGCTATCCAACTAGCCTGCTAACGTTAGGGACAAATCAAAATGTACTGGGGTGAGGGGTGGTCCAAAATAGGGGAGGGTTGTCATTCTTGTGTTTTTGCTTTGGGGAGGATTGTGTTTTTTTTATTGGGCACAGGGGAGGGTAATGTGTTTTTTTTCCATGATTTACATTCGCTCTTCTGCTCATATTTTCCCTAAAACAATGGCTTGACTTACTTTTGATATTACCCTAATATTATCCTAATTACCCTAATAAACTAGGAACATTTGTGAAGTTTTGGTATGGTGTGGCTATTATTAAGCTTTATCTACTGCAGGCCTATGATATGAAGGCTGTACGGCCCGGGGCTCCAACTTACTTCGACAGTTGAACTTGAGGTGAGGGAGTCTGTCTCAGGCCTACCAGAGTTACTGTCACGATCTTCAGAAGGGACAGACCAAGGCGCAGCGAGGCATCCAGTATACATCTTTATTTAAATGAAACGTAACAGGGAAAAATAACAGAAACGACGATCGTAACAATAAACATACACGAACCACTTACGCTATGCATAAACAATAACCCACAAACCCCTAGTGAAAACTACAAACATATATATGGTTCCCAATTAGAGGTAACGACACACAGCTGCCTCTAATTGGGAACCATTACCCCAACATAGAAATAGATCACCTAGAACAAAAAAAACCCTACACCAAAACGAAACTAAACACGCCAGCCTATAAAAATCAAGCCTGAACGTGACAGTTACTCCTTTAATCTAACCAGTATTCATGGATGCCAAGGGAAGCCAGGCTTCCCCCCAAAAATTATCAATAAAAAAATTACATAAAATAATTTATCTTTCGTCTCTCTGTGTTTCATAATATTCCTAAAATTCGCACGATGCTGAATGTATCTCACAGGAGAAAGCATCCGAGCGAGTGAAACAGCAGTCCTCTGTCTCTCTAAATGTAGGCCATCTATCTAATGCTGTCGGGTTCAAACGAGTATAACATGGTTGCCGCCCGTAGCATTGAAGGCAAGGGAAGCCAGCGAGCATCTGGCCTCCCTTGACAAAAAAAGAATAACAATTAGACAATCAGCGTTGAGCTAAACTGAGCGAGCTAAACTGTGAATGGTCCTTTCGCACCAAAAAAAAGTATCAAGGGAAGCCAGCTGGGATTTGGCATCACTCCTAACAAATCATTAGAATTGTTGCATCTCGTTGTGTTGTTGTCCTCCGCATAGGCGGAAATACCAGGCGGGACGGGGGACACACGACCCCCCCATCCTGGGGAAAATATGAGGTAGGTTCCTCGAGAATCATCGGCGACGGGTGAGTTGGATACTCCAGAACCCATGCAACTGGGAAGAGCTAGATTATCAGTTGTGGAACGCTCACGCAGGCTGTTCTAACTGTTGTCTGTACTGTGGAGGTGTGGGACATTATATAGCCAACTGCCGTGTTAAGAAACCTTTTTCTCTAATGGGTACAAGTACTCTGGTGAGCCAGACTGGGAGTCCCCTAATTCCCATCACCCGTACACCTTTTTTTGTGATACTGCTATGGGGAGACCAGTCTCTCCGGATACTCATTGAGTATCCGGAGATGAAAGTTGTATGGATGCTGCCAAGGTTTCTGAATTGGAAGAGTCACCCATAGCACAGTGACCGTTCAGATACGGGTTTCAGGAAACATACAGTTCCTCCTCATCAATTTACCCTATGTTCCTGTTGTTCTGGGATTTTCTTGGCTCCAAAAACACAACCCTGTTATTGACTGGAACATGAGCTCCATCCTGGGTTGGAGCCCGTTTTGTCATTCCCATTGCCTTAAAGCGGCACAGCCGGAGGTATTCAGTAAGGCACGTGCTACTTCTCTTCCCCCGCTCAGTCCTTATGATTGTGCCATTGATCTCCTCCCCGTCACCACACCACCTCGTGGTCAAGCTATATTCTCTATCCGGCCATGGAGGAGTACATTGAGGATTCTCTGGCTACTGGAGGCATCCTTCCGTCTGCATCTCCTGCTGGTGCAGGGTTTTCATTGTGGAGTAGAAAGACAAGACCCTGCATCCGTGCATTGACTACCGGGGTCTTAATGATATAACGATCAAGAATCGTTACCCCCTACCACTCCTCTCCTCGGCTTTTGAATCTCTCCAGGGGGCCACCATTTTTCCAAGCTGGATCTTCGGAATGCCTACCACCTGGTTCGGATATGCGAAGGAGAGGAGTGGAGACAGCATTTAACACAGCCAGCGGACAGTAGGAGTACCAGGTCATGCCGTTTGGACTCACAAATTCTGTCTTCCAGGCCCTGGTAAACAATGTGCTCCGGGACATGCTAAATCATTTTGTGTTCGTCTACGTTGACGACATCCAGTTTTTTTCCCAAGAACACATTCTTCATATCAGACAAGTCCTTCAGCGCCTCCTGGAGAACCAGTTGTTTGTGAAAGCCGATCAGTGTGAGTTCCACCGCTCTACAATCTTCTTTTTGGGATATGTCATCATGGATGGAAATGTCCAAATGGATCCTGAAAAGGTGAAAGCAGTGGTAGATTGGCCTACGTCCAGGGTGCAGTTACAATGTTTCCTGGGGTTCGCTAACTTCTACCGCCGTTTCATTCAGGGCTACAGCACCCTGGCGGTCCCCCTCTGCACTCACCTCTCCCAAAGTACCATTCACATGGTATCACACTGTTGACAGAGCCTTTGTGGACCTGAAGCATCGGTTCACCATAGCACCCATCCTCGTCCATCCGGACCCGTCCCGTCAATTTGTGGTAGAGGTTGCTGCTTCTAATGTTGGAGTGTGGGCCATCCTGACCCAGCGATCTGCCCAGGACCAGAAGCTCCATCCCTGTGCCTTCCTGTCCCATCATCTCAATCCTGCAGAAAGGAACTGACGCCCTCTCCCACCTATACAGTTCCTCTGCCTTGGTGTGGCAGAGGTTTCGGAGACCGATGGCAACACTGTCATTCTGACGGTAGTGGATCGGTTCTCCAAGGCCGCCATTTCATCCCTCTCCCCAAACTACCCTCTGCCAAGGAGACGGCCCAACTTATGGTGCAGCACGTCTTCTGGATCAATGGACTCCCAGTGGACATTGTGTCTGACCGGGGTCCTCAGTTCTCGTCTCAGTTCTGGAAGGCATTCTGCACTCTTATTGGGTCGTTGGCCAGCCTATCCTCAGGATTCCATCTACAATCCAACGGCCAGTCGGAGCGAGCTAACCAGGACCTGGGAACCACCCTAAGATGCCTGGTCTCATCCAAGCCCACTACCTGGAGCCGGCAACTGGTCTGGGTGGAGTATGCCTGGAACACCCTTCCCTGTTCAGCCACGGGACTCTCCCCTTTTGAGTGCTCCATGGGGTATCAGCCTCTGCTCTTCCCAGAACAAGAGCATGAAGTTAACATACCCTCGGCCCAGATGTTTGTCCGCCGCTGTTGACGTACCTGGAGAAGAGCTCGGGCGGCACTTCTCAAGACCAACTCCAGGTATCGTCAACAAGTGGATCGCTGCCGGACTCTAGCACCCCGCTACCGCATTGGGCAGAGGGTATAGCTTTCCACACGGGACCTGCCACTTCTGGTCTCCCCGTTTCATTGGTGCTTTTCCCATCTCTAGAGTCCTAAGTTCCACTGCTGTCCGTCTCTTGTTACCCTGTACCCTCCGTATTCACCCTACTTTCCATGTGTCTAGGATTAAGCCCGTGTCTCACAGCCCTTTGTCGTCTGTCTCCAGGCCCACCCCTCCTCCTCGTGTCATTGATGGCCATCTGGTATACACGGTAAAATGCCTCCTGGGTGTTCGACCACGGGGCAGGGGTTTCCAGTACCTGGTTGACTGGGAGGGTTACGGCCCGGAGGAGAGGTGCTGGGTTCCCGCCAGAGACATCCTGGATCCAGCCCTCATCGCCGACTTCCACCACCGACACCCCGGTCAACTAGGTATGTGCCCACATAGGACGCCAGGTGGCGCCCCTAGAGGGTGAGGGGGGTACTGTCACACTCTGATCTGTTTCACTTGTCCTTTTGCTTGTCTCCACTCCCTCCAGGTGTTGCTTATTTTCCCTGGTGTATTTATCCCTGCGTTTCCTGTATCTCTGTGCCAGTTCGTCTTGTTTGTCAAGTCAACCAGCGTTTTTGTGTCTGTGGTGGTTAATTTCTTTACTATCAAATGAGGAGAGACAAACTTATCACACAAGTCAGAGTTATACTTAAATCTTTAATAGTAAGAGCTTTGCAATAGCAATGGCTTGTCAACGAATCACCACCGTCTCTGATGATCCGTTGAGAGCGGTGACACAAAGGCTACTGAGATCTTTTATAGCAAAGATACACCCCTTTCAACCTACATGGCGAACAAAAGATATATAGAATTGGTCACAAGGTTAAGATCTGTATGAAAGATACCTATAATACATAGCAGACAGCATCTGCTGTGTCAACAGTTTTCATTGTATAAACCAGTGTCTGGCCCTCCAACTCCAAACTGGAACCATCTCTCCTTGGTACGGTATAGAACAGAAACATTAACTCATGCTCTGGAATGCTCTTTAGGTTTTATCACCCAAAAGACATCGTAAATCACCTGTCAGTGTTATCTCCCAGAGGCCCATCCTCAGTAGAACACACACACCATAGTTAACAAAATACTATATTATGTTGAATAAAACAACCATTTGATGTAATAAAAGTATTATAACATAATCTTGCAATTCTTTCACAACATGTCTCAGCTCCTGCTTTTCCCAGTCTCTCTTATCTCGCCCTCCTGGTTTTGACCCTTGCCTGTCCTGACTCTGAGCCCGCCTGCCTGACCACTCTGCCTGCACCTGAACTCGAGCCTGCCTATCGTCTTGTACCATTTGGTCTCTGACCTGGTTACTGAACCCCTGCCTGTCCTGACCTCGAGCTTGCCTATCGCCTGGTACTGTTTGGACTCAGACCTGGTTATGAACTCTCGCCCGTACCCAACCTGCCTTTTGCCTACCCCTTTTGTTATAATAAATATCGGAGCTCAACCATCTGCCTCCTGTGTCTGAACAGGAGAGTGTCTGCCTGCGTTATGTTGACCATGTCCTTGTCCTTCACAAGGAGTTTATTGGGCAATACAGGGTGTTGGAGACAACAGGCGAGGGCATTGCGAAAGTGGCAACGGATGTGTTGTTGAGGCTCAATTTACCCATGTCTGGCTTACGTGGGCATAGTTACGATGGTGCCTCAAACATGGCATGAAAATACACAGGTGCACAGGAAATTGTGAGGAAGCAGCAGCCATTAGCCCTCTATGTGCATTGTGGAGCACACTGTATAAATCTGATTACACAGGCTGGCTGCTCAGCCTCCCCACTGATCCGGGATTCCCTTTCTTGGGTCAATCAGTTAGGTGTCCTCTATGGCCAGTAGGGTTTCAAAGAGTCTGAAACTTTCTGGTAAATTTCCCAAAATTTTCCGGAATTTTTCCAATGGAAGTTTTTTTGTGGGATACACATAAGGCAATTCTAGGTCTTGTGGCATATTTTGGGTAAACTATTCCCAATTTAATGGAATTGCAACCCTCTGCATGCACAGTGCATTCTTCCATCACATGTCTCAAGATCTTGCATACTAATGAGATGCTATTGAGCCCACGCTACTACACTGTCTGAGCCAAGGACTACATGCTTTCTGTTAAGTTTTGATTACAATACTGGGTGGGGTGAATAATTATTATGACATACATGATTTTTTGTTAATTAAAAGAGTCTGATGTTCAAGAGGTGGACATTGAGGAGGTCCAGGGAGAAGACATGGAAGCCTGAGAGGAAGACCACCAAAGCTTTAGTTTCTAGACTATCATTTTACAGATGTATGTTGAAAACGTTTTTGGGAGATGCGATGGATCATTCAATATTCCCTTTATTTTGTTGTTCAGTGAAATCATCCCATGTGAGGAGTCAAATCATTATTATTATTTTTTTCTATTGGAAGGATTTAATCTGTGACTGCCATGACCTTGTCGGGGTCCATACGTAACTGTCCCTGTGCAGTAATGTAACACAGGAAAGACACTGAGGCAGCATGGAACTCACATTTTTCAGCTTTAACAAAAAGCTGATAAAATTGAAGACGGAATGTAGTATGTTCAATACCGGAGATAAATAACAAAGAGCGCGCCCTCAGTCACGCGCGCCACAGGACTACAGACCCAAGGAGGAACCCAATGATAGCTACTTGTTCAACAAGCCTGAAACCTCGTCTAAAGACTGTTGACATCCAGTGGAAGCCATAGATACTGCAATCTGGGAGCTATTATTTTCATTGTGCAATAGGAAACCATACCAATTGCATGGGAGCTCAAAAAATGAATTTTTCTGGATGGATTTTCCTCGGGTTTTCACCTGCCATATCAGTTCTGTTATACTCACTGACATTTTTTAACAGTTTTAGAAACTTCAAAGTGTTTTCTATCAAATACAACTAATTATATGCATATCCTAGCTTCTGGGCCTGAGTAACAGGCATTTTACTTTGGGCAAGCCAGACTCTCCGAACTTCCGAACACTGCCCCCTAGCCCGGAGAGGTTAAATGATTTAACCTCTAGGGGATCAGTGCACAACTTGACCGTTTTGGAGAGCCTGGCGTGCCCAAAGTAAAATGCCTCCCATTCAGGCCCAGAAAATAGGATATGCACATATTTGGTACCATTGGATAGGACACACTCTGAATTCTGTAAAACTGTTAACCATTTGTCTGTGAGTAAAACAGAATGGATATGGCAGGCGAAACCCCAAGGAATTTCTGTCCTGGAAAAAGTGGTTTTCACAGAGTGCCTCATTTGGAACCCCTCCCTCATGAAAATGCCCATAAAAGGGCATATGAATGCAGTACCTATCACTTCCTCTGGATGTCAACAGTCTCGAGAAAGTGTTTTGATTCTGTTTGGATGAAATAGAGCAGAGAAGAAGAGGAAATCAGGAAGTGTCTCTTTGGAAGTCTATAGGAGTGGACGCGCGCTCTCGCCAAGCGCGCACTGTGTTTTTTTCCGTCTTTAGAGCTCAGTTTATATTCCGGTTGATTTATTATAGTAAATATACGTAAAAGTGTTCCTAAGGATACATTTAAAATNATGTTTGATTGTTCTTGGACAAGTTTATAGGTATAAGTTGAACGAGTTCTAGTCACGTTTCAATGGAGGTGTGGACGCTGTAGTTTCTGATTATAACGCGCGAACCAAATGGAGATTTATGGATAAAATACATGACTTTTTCTAACAAAAGAACCATGGATTGTCTTCGTTGGACACTTAGGAAGACCTCAGCAGAAGTTCTTCAACAGGTAATTGATTTGTTTTTGCTGTGAAATGTGTTATGTGTGTGCCACGCTGGCTAATGAATTCATGGCTATGACAAAAGTATGTGAGGTGCTACTCTCAAACAATCAAATGTAGTGCTTTCGCCGTAAAGCCTTTTTGAAATCTGACAACGCTGTGATATTGCCACGAAACAGAGCTTTTGATGAGTATGGAACACTTGTATATTGGTGGATGTTTAATAATTCAACTTTTGGATTTTGAATTTGGCGCCTTGCATTTCACCTGGTAGTGCCGACAATGATCCCTGAGAGGTTAATAGTGGTGGGCACAGGAAATAGTAATAGAAATTTGGGCAGGGGAATTCCGGATATGGACTCACCGTACAGACATAAATAAAAAAATATATATAAAAGTGCATGGCAGAACAGAACGAGAATAGGGAACACCATTGTTACGCGCACCTGCACATCATCAGACTCACCTGGACTCCATCACTTCCCTGATTACCTTCCCTACATATGTCACTTCTTTTGGTGCCATCCCCAGGCGTTATTGTTTCTGTTCCTGTGTCATGTCTGTGCGTTGTTCGTGTTTCTTATTCTGTATTATGTTGTGTTTATTTATTAAAGCACTCACTCCCTGAATGTACTTCACAACTCTCAGCGCACATCGTTACAAAAGGGATAAAAACACATTGTTGGGAAAATTATTAGAATACGAGGATTTGCTTTAACAAAAACACAATTTAACAGAGGAAAATAAAAATTCCGTATTAAGAAACTTAACAGGAAAAAAACGGAATCTAGAAGAGGTAAAATTAAAGAAAGTGAATGTCTAGACTAGGGCAATGAATTAAGAGCCAAACAAAACAAAGAATACACCGTTGCAAGACAGAACATTTTCAGGTTCCATGAAATTAAATAAAAGTTGTGAAAATAGAAGTGGAAGTGTTTATGCCACGAGAGAATAGGTATCTAAATAAAAAGATGGGAAAAAGCAACTGATGCTGGGTGCAGCACAGTAGTTAGAAAATATTAAGTAACCTGGATAGAGGTAGGAGGAAATAGGGTGTGGTTTAGTCACCCAGAGCTAAACAGTCCTGTTGGAAGATACTTAATAAAAGCAGAGAGAGAGTGGTTTTAGGAATTGGACAGTAGGGCAAATTGGATCTACATTAGAGGAACAAGCACAATCAAGGAAATTATATTTTGTGTTAGTACCCATAGACGTTAGTACCCATAAGTAAAGCCTTGGCTGAGATTGGGAGAAGAGCAGGAGTTTGAGAGAGGGAAAGGAATAATTGGACAACAAATAAAAGAACCAGAAGTTGAAATTTCAGTAGCACTGAGATAAGTAGAGTGGATAACAAATAAAAGATTAACGATACTAAAAACACAGACTGTTACTAGATTAACATTAAGGAAAATATTGCTAATGATAAAAACAAACATAGAAAAAGGAGGAAAAGCTGTCCGTAGGGAGACCAAGAAAACAAGCGGTAGAAATGAATAGAACGGCAGTAGAAATCCTGAGCGCCAGGTATCCCCTATGCAGGGAAGAATTGACTAAAATATCTCAGAAATGGGAACAACGCACCAATAAAATGGGCACGATATGGCCAGAAGGAGGAACGTTTGATGTCTCGGTGTGAAGGAAATGGAGACGCTGATAAAAAATGATAAGACAAGTGACACAGGGAAGAAGAGAGAGGACAAGAAAGAAAGAGAAAAAGAGGTACTGAGGATGTTTAAAAAAAGAGAATGATTGTTGAAAAGTATAAAGACAGCTAGAGGAATGTTGAAGAAAGACAATGAACAGTCAGACAGGAAGAAGGTGGAATGGTTAACAAAACCTCCACCATACACCAGTGGGCAATACCCACTGGAGTCAGGAAATAAAGGGAGAAATAGAGGTGGAAGAGTAGAGGAAGACTCCCTGTGTGCCCCCTCAGGTAAAATAAAATAACAAAATTAGGGCAGGAAAGACTGAGCAAGTTACAGAAACAAGTCCAGAAAGAATTGATTGCTATGGAGGATTGAGAGAAGCCCTGGCAAAAATGCAAGTGAAAGAAGAAAATGATGAGGAATCCTTAGATGGAGATGCAATGAATGAAATCAGTATGACAAGTGAACTAGTGGACAGAGAGATAGAAAAACTGAAAACAAAATGAATGAGAGAGAAAGAAAAGAAGGAGAAAGAGCAGAGGGCTTCCAGAGAACGGGATCTCAGAGAACTAGACGAGGGAAGTGAAGGGGAATGAATTGACTTGAGGGAAGTATTCTATAACAGAGAAGAAGAAGAGGGAAGGTTGCGGAATAAGAGAAAGCTGAGAAAGACTGAAAAATATGGCAAGTAATAACCGATTTTGATAAAGGGAACACAAGGGCATTATGTCCCATAGGGCTCGCAGGTCCTGGAAGGGTTGGTTGCCCGCCTACCTGATCTCCATGATGGAGCAGGTAAATGGATAAGGACCTTTGAAGAACAAACAATGGGGAAATTACTGGCTGTGAGGATCTGAAGGCACTGCTGGCAAGAGTAGTGGGAGTGGCAAAGACGGAGGATGTACTGTGGTCCAGTAACCTGAACGAGGTGATAGGGACTACATTGGAAGTTGGAATAGACTTTGACTCACACCTCCCTGATTTTTGGTGAGCTCTAAAAATTGAATACCCGGCAAGGATTGACCCAAAGTCACAAAAAGGGGAAGCATTGGGGGAGACAGAGAATCCAGCTGCGATGGAGGCTGGAAACAGAATGGGATCCAGAGGGGGACCCACTGATGACAACTCTGTTCCGAAACTCAGTGATAGAGGCCATGCCCCAACTAGTAAGAAGCAGGCTGGAGGAGGTGGTGGGACTGACTTCAAAATCACACAAAGAATTCTGTGACCATGTGATACATTCAGTAGAAAAATACAGAAAGGATGAACAAAGACTCAAGGAACAAGGAAAATACATTCAGAGGAAGCTAACACAGCTCCAGATGGAAGAACTAACGAACAAAGGAAAAAATTAAGTCCAAGCTCCAGTGACTGCCCCTGTGCCTGAAGCAGGAACAACGGCTGCAGTCTCTTCTGGAGGGCTACAACCGCCTCCTGTCCAGCAGGCCCAAGTACAACCCACACCACCAGTAGTGAATGTGTATGCACAACACCCCCAACAACGTAATAATGGCAATAGGCAACAAAGACCTCCGCAAAATAATCAAAGAGGAGGAAACAGGGGCCCGTAGGGACCACCTGGGATCTGTTGGGGATGCCAACAGCAAGGACACACTAGAATAAATTGTCCTATTAACCCCTGGCAACAACAGGGAAACAGGAACCAAAATAATTGGAAACATACCGGAGGAGGCTGGCAACAAAATCAGAAGCAACCACAGGGTCCTGTGAATCCATGGGCGGGGCCTAATCAGGATACTAGGGGTGCCCAGAGAATCCTACAGGGGAGGGTCAGTTCCCAGTGATAACCAAAAGAGCTGATCAAGAAACATTGCTGCAGGTTCAAATAGAGAACAGAGGCACACCCATGATGATGCATACTGGAGCCACTTACACATGTGTGAATCCAAATTATGCCTCTCATCTCCCCATGTCTGGTAAATATGGCAAAACTATAGTATTCTCGGGACAAATGCAGCTAATTCCAATGACAGCTCCAGTCCGTTTAACAGCTAATAATAAGTCAGCGACCCTTCCTATATTAGTGTCAGAACAAACCCCAATTACTGGGACGGGAAGCTCTATGCAAAATGGGAATACAAATGAAGTGCTCTCCTGAAGTGGTAATTATAGATAAAACTGGACTAAACCCACAAATGGTAATGACAGAAGGAACAGCAAATGTGTATTGGTTAGGAGAAATTAAGACAGAAATAAATAAAACTGTAAATAAATGGGGACGGTTTATCCAGGCTCAGGTACCTGAAGCTGATAGAGCAAAATCAGAGTGCACAATGTAGTATGACCCCTACCAAGATCATTTATTAGAACAACTTTGGATAATAAACGCAAATGGAAAATCAGTACCAATTATGTCCCAGTACATAATTATAGGGAAACAGGGGGCAGCAATGGATGTAATGGACAGGGATGTTTCAGACTTTGTGAAAAAACTGTATACTATTTCTGATCCTGTTCCACACATTACATTGCTAGTAAATAAGGGAGCTATAGCAAAGGATTTAGGTCCCATGATGAAACAAGCAAAAATAAGCAAGTGGAACAAAACAGACAATCCACTGATTTATCACTCCACACACTCCACAGATAAAGCCTTCATTAAAATACTGGCCACAATAGTAATGCAAGGGGACCCAAAGGAGGTAGAATTTACAGCTAACCAACAAGTACAATTAGGAGAAGGGATAGCACCAGATAACCAGCAAAGGCAGGACATGGAAGAAAGTGTACTGAATGAGGTATGGTCACAACATGAAACAGATGTTGGATTAGTAAAATCAGCAAGTCCTGTGTGCATTAACTACCTATAAATTATCCAGTAGTAGTAATTATGGTTCCTCAATATACATTTAACATATTACAATGTGTTATAGCACTACTTTTGGTGTCCCCCTCAGGAATTGCTCTTGAGAAAATCATGTAATTGTCCCCTCAAGTTTATATCAGATTTTCACCCCTGATTACAACATTCCATGTGGCATGAGTGTGTGGGTTGCGTTGTTTGACCTTGACAGACGTACCTGTATCTGTGTGGCCAAAAGGCACAGTAGACTTTCCACATCTCTAAGCTCTCCTGTTTGGCTAAAATTCTAGAGTCATTGCTGAATAGGCAACTACAATCTTTTTTAACTGTTAACAATACTCTTTCTCGTAATCAATCAGGCTTCAGACCTAAACACAGTACTACTACGGCCACTGTACGTGTTGTAAATTATATTACTAATGCCCTATATAATAGAAAGTACTGTGCTGCCTTTTTCATAGATTTGTCTAAAGCTTTTGACACTGTAAACCATGCAAGACTTTTGGGTAAGCTGTCGTCAATAGGACTGGGATTGGATGCCTGTCGTTGGTTTCATGACTATCTAAAAGATAGAAGTCAGGCTGTTAGAGTCAACGGCATCCAGTCGGAGCCATTGGAGTTGGTTAACCTCTTAAGCATCATTAAGGAGCGCTGGGGCGCTAGCGCCCCGTTCCCGACACTACCAGGTGAAATGTAAGGCGCCAAATTCAAAATCCAAAAGTTGAATTATTAAACATTCATCAATATACAAGTGTTGCATAGTCATCAAAAGCTCTGAGTCTTGGCAATATCACAGCGTTGTCAGATTTCAAAAAGGCTTTACGGCGAAAGCACAACATTTGATTGTTTGAGGATAGCACCTCTCATATTTTATGCATTAGCATAAATCTATAACCAGCACAGGTCACACAAAACACATATAAGAGCTAAAATAAATCACTTTCCTTTTGAAGATCTTCTGCTGAGGGCATCCGAAGTGTCCAAACAAGACAATTCATGGTTCTTTTGTTAGAAAAAGTAATTTATTATATCCATAAATCTCTGTTTGGTTGGCGCGTTATGTTCAGAAAATCCACCTTCGAGTTGCACGTTGTACAGTGAAGAGAAAGCGTTCAAATTATACCTATCAACTTTGCCCAAACAAATCAAACATCATTTATAATGTATCCTTAGGTATACTTTTATGAATATTAACGATTATATTTTACACGGATGATATCCTAAACGATATAAAAGGAAAATAAAGAGGAGCGCGCTAACGGTCTCGCGCCCAGGAAAAGTTATTGACATCCGTGGTTCTTTCACCAATTCTTCTTCTATTCGGTTCTGTTCCATGATAAAGCCATGAAACACTGTCTAAAGACTGTTGACATCTAGTGGAAGCCATAGGTACTGCAATCTGGGAGCTATTATACTGGGATTTCAATAGGAAGCCTATCAAACTGAGAAAATGTCACAAAAAAAAGTTTTCTGGACAGACATTCTACGGGTTTTCGCCTGCTATATCAGTTCTGTTATACTCACAGACATTATTTTAACAGTTTTAGAAACGTCAGAGTGTTCCCTATCCAATAGTATGCATATCCTAGTTTCTGGGCCTGAGTGGCAGGCATTTTACTTTGGGCATGCCAGACTCTCCAAAACCGACAACACTGCTGCTGATCCCTAATTAAAGGGGTCCCACAAGGTTCTATACTTGGTCCATTGCTGTTCACTCTCTACATAAACAATATCGGTGATGAGATAAGAAAGTGTCAAATTAATTTATATGCTGATGACACTGTCATGTACTCTATTGCTTCAACGGCTGACCGAGCATTATCAATATTGGAGACAGATTTTAAGATATTGCAAGGGTCTTTTATACAGCTGAAACTTGTTTTAAATGCAAAGAAAACACATTTTATGATTTTTAATAGGTTTAAAAAGTTGGTTGAAAATACACTTGCACTTACGAGCTTAGATGGTTCTCAAATTAATCAGATCTCTGCATATAAATACTTATGATTGGATGATAAACTGTTTTTTAAAATGCATATTGACAAACTTTGTAAACGGCTAAGAATCAAGCTAGGCTTCCTCTTTAGAAACAGGACATGTTTGTCCTCTACAAATAGAAGACAAATTGTGCAAGTTACTTTTATGTCTGTTATAGATTATGGGGATATTATCTACATGCATGCTACGGCATCAACACTTAAATCGCTGGATGCTACTTATCGTTGCGCACTTAGGTTTATTACGGGTGCTAGCTACAGAACTCACCACTGTGTTTTATATCAAAATGTGGGTTGGACTTTGCTGTCCATGAGACGAGAACAACATGATCTCGTGTTTGTCTATAAAGCACATCTGAATAAACTACCTTCTTATTTATCATCACTCATCAACAATAGAATTATAATTCCTAAAACCAGGTCTCAAGCATGGATTACACTTGAGGCCCCTGCGATCTCCACAGAGTTGGGTATGGCTGTCTTTTCCTGTTACGCTCCTTGCCTATGGAATAGCCTACAAACTAAACTTAAACTTGAGACTCTTGTCCCCCTTGCCCATTTTAAACATTTATTGGGGGATTTTTATTTTTGTATTGCTTGTAACTGCTTCAGGTAATGCAAGTTCTTGTGCTGTTAGGGGAATAACCTATGTGTAAATGTAATAATCTGCTGCTATATTTTTTGTGTTATCTGTGATTGTTTGTGTTTGTCTTGTGTAGTTTCTTAATCATTGTACCTAAACTGTATATGTAAACATGTACAGTGGGGGAAAAAAGTATTTAGTCAGCCACCAATTGTGCAAGTTCTCTCACTTAAAAAGATGAGAGAGGCCTGTAATTTTCATCATAGGTACACTTCAACTATGACAGACAAAATGAAGAAAAAAAATCCAGAAAATCACATTGTAGGATTTTTTATGAATTTATTTGCAAATTATGGTGGAAAATAAGTATTTGGTCA
>QNTS01000213.1:44401-86086 GCA_003317085.1 Hucho hucho
AGAAAATCTGTGGAGGGAGCTGAAGGTTCGATTTGCCAAACGTCAGCCTCGAAACCTTAATGACTTGGAGAAGATCTGCAAAGAGGAGTGGGACAAAATCCCTCCTGAGATGTGTGCAAACCTGGTGGCCAACTACAAGAAACGTCTGACCTCTGTGATTGCCAACAAGGGTTTTGCCACCAAGTACTAAGTCATGTTTTGCAGAGGGGTCAAAGACTTATTTCCCTCATTAAAATGCAAATCAATTTATAACATTTTTCACGTGTTTTTCTGGATTTTTTTGTTGTTATTCTGTCTCTTACTGTTCAAATAAACCTACCATTAAAATTATAGACTGATCATTTCTTTGTCAGTGGGCAAACGTACAAAATCAGCAGGGGATCAAATACTTTTTTCCCCTCACTGTATATGATATATATATTTTATTTTTTTCACTCGTCTGTTGTCTTGTAAGGTTATTGTCACTTTGTTATATTGTCGTCTAAAATCTTTTCATTTTTGTTTTGAATGTTCTTAATTGGAAAATGCTGAAATAAAATATATAAAAAATAAAAAATGACCGACAGCCATTCATTCAGCTTAGACCGCCATCTTGCGGACAGGAAGAGAAACACAATACAGTGTGCGCAATGCTACTAAAATGCATCTGAAGGAGATTTCTACAAAGAATTGGTAAAATTCAAACCGAAGTAAATGGTACAATGTATTTAGAATTTAACTTTTTACAGCTCCTAGACTGTATCTTTTAAAACGGACCATCCCTGTGTTTATATGCTATATAATTTGGGCTTTCTTCAAGTCTTCTGCACTAGATGGAGCCTTTGAGACATATCCTTCCATAATACAATGTGGCCAATCCATTTTAAACAGTCTATGGGCCAATTATTACATGGATAATTTAAATTGAACACAATTGATACATATTACAATTCTAAGCACATTCAGACATTAAAAACCCACACAGACATCCAAAAAAGAGTACTTTACACCATGTCGAGTTTATTTGACAATATTTCAGAATATCTTTAGGTAAACAATTTCTTTTGCTATTTTTTTTCAAAAATGTTATATCAGCACTGCCACATTTTCATAAAAAATAGTTGTTCACTTCGGTCTTTGAAACTACAGTATCAATGGTGCAGTGAACCATATTTTGTAAGAATACAGCTATACAGGGTGGATTATACATGGTTAAGACGACACAGGTATACAGAGCATAATGGGAGATGCATGAACATGTCATCCTTCAGATTTATTATTAGTCATCTTTTTTTCTGCATACAAAATCACTCACAGCAGGCAGGCAGGGGACAGCCTCAAGTGATACACAGAAGGCTGAGTGATATCGTCCGCGTTCGTAGCTGACTACATTGGAGACACATGCCAGATCTCGCAACGACTGGAGAGGTGTTTAACATATCACCTAACCACATACTATGATAAAGCAGTCTGATGCCCGACTGCACAGTCTATAATGTTGCACACAACCATTGGTGGATGCAATGCATATAGTGGCCTGGAACACGACCAGTTTCAGTAAAAAGAAATTGCCATAGAAATCATATGTTTATCATCTGGACTTGAACACTGCACTCAGTCTAGTGAATCTGCATTGAGAGAAATACAGTACGAGTCCTAATGTTTGGTGCAAACATGGAGGGCTCTACATGTCTACGGCTAGCCTCTGCTACATCATCCCCATAGGAAAGCCCAAAGTCCACTTTACTCAAACAATTTATTTAGGCACCCATGGAGATGATGACAAAGCTAGAAGGCTATAGAAGTCAGACTTTTCATAATTATTTTGTGGCACCGTAAATCAGTCAAAATGTATTCTGGCCCTGTTAGCCAAACAGAGTCAGTAGGTTTACACCTTGGCACTAGCCACTTACTGTATGACGTGCTGTCTGATATGTGTACTGTACAGTATACTGTAATCTCTCAGACCAGTTTTGCATTCTGCTCCCTCATGCGAAAACCCCCACTAGCGATCGCCAGGTTAACAGCTCTGCTCTACTTTCAGCAAGGCACTCCGCCCCACGTCGTATCCCATGTATCCCTCTGCTCCTCAATGACTCATATGCCCCCCTCCCACAGTGGTGTGGTTCATGTAGCCCAGTAAAAGGCATAGCAATGGGAAATATAGAATGGGCAGCCAGAGTTCCTTGTTTCACGTGCTGCTGATACATAGCCCATCTAAACATGACCATGGAAATAGAATCTAGATTGTTTATTTCTATGAACATGACTGACTGCATGACTGAATGATAAACGTTGCGTATTATGACTCACAGAGTTCCTAAACAATGGATTTAAACACCTTGAAAGTTCCATTTGACTCAATAATGGACCATTTTTAGTTCCATTCGACAACACTAATACAAATACACAACTGTTAGCTACAGGTAACTGCCAAAATAATGAAAACACTTGAGTAAATAAGGGATACAAAGTATATAGAAAGCAGGTGCTTCCACACAGGTGTGGTTCCTGAGTTAATTAAGCAGTTAACATTCCATTATGCTAATTGTCATGTATAAAAATGTTGGGCAGGCCAGTATTTTGGCAATTTGGCCCATCCACAGGGCACAGGTGGTCACTGAATGGTTTGATGAGCATGAAAATTATGTGAACCATATGTCATGGCCTTCTTAGTCACCAGATGTCAACCCAATTGAACACTTATGGGAGATTCCAGAGCGATGCCTGAGACAGCGTTTTCCACCAACATCAACAAAACACCAAATTATGGAATTTCTGGTAGAATGTGCCAATGTGCATTGAAGCTGTTCTGGCTCGTCGTGGCCCAATGCCCTATTAAGACACGTTATGTTGGTGTTTCCTTTATTTAGGCAGTTACCTGTACCCAGTGAGGATGTCCGCTCTATATTCTACTTCTAGGAGAATTTTGAGTCCCTGTTTGATGATGGTGGTTCATGCACAAGAACACTGAGGGTCATTTCCTCTGCCCAGGCGTTGCTGACGCCGGCCAGATTTTACAATGCCTGGATTGGTATTTTACGCATCAGCTAACTCTATCATATGCTACCGAAATCTGTCAGTCAATGACACAGTCGATGATGTGTCACGCAACTATTGGTTGATGCACTCAACGTTTGAGCAGGGGAACGTGACCTGCATCACTCTGTAGTTCCTTGTCAGCTGACTCCACACAGTCTTTAATATGTAGTAATAATAAAAGGCCATGGAAATATGAATCTTAAAATATGGTCCCGATATCTGTTTTTTTATGTTCTTCTAAAATGTAACTTACAACAATGCATAAAAAAAAGCACTAGGAATATTTTTGGGAGATGACCACATGTACATATTTTTCACATTTGTACATTTACAGTATGTATGATATATCAATAGGCTGAGCTCTGTCCAAAAAGGGTTCACGTTTCAGAAGGATTTTAAATTAACATCGCTCCCACCGTCTCCCTCAGTTCTGTAATCTCATCATTCTCTCCATTGCACAGAAAGTTAAACGATAGGTAAACGACCTCAATATTCCAATCTCTCTTTAGATAAGTGTCATCCCATCAGTGGTTGAAACTGACCATCCATTTTAGGTCTGATAGGGTTGACTGGTGAAACTAGGAACATGTCAATTGCTCACCTTGGCCCAGACCCAAAGAGCCTAGTGGGATAGCAATGGGATTTGTTTCATAAGGTTTCAAAATGGCCACCTGGACTAAAGTGTTGAGTTGAGCGAGTGCTCTTTTTGCTTACAGACACCAGCCGTAATATGTCCTTCGGTTTTGAAGGTGATGGGTATAATCATCTTGAAAGAGGGAACAACAAGAAAAAAACTACTTTTTGATTTCAAAGAGAGAGACAGAGAATAAAAGATCCCTCTGGCATCTGATGGTGTGAGTGGTAAATTGGATTTGGGAGCCTATGTACAGCCAGCCAGTCCAACCCAGTCAGAATCCAGTCTGATCCAATCTAAACCAGTCTGATCCGGATCCGTTTTCCCTGCTGACAGTGTAGGTCCAGGACCTCAGAGTGCCGGGCAGTCTGTCACCCCCAGGTGGGTTCCAGGGCCCTAGGAAGGCGGCTGCACTCCTGCCTGCAGGGCCATCCATGGTCTGAGGGGGGGCGGCAGAGCCCCTTCCTCATCCCTTGGCTGCAGACCTCTCAGCTCTAGCCCCTCCTGGAGGTTCACGCGTCCCTCCCCACGGTCCCAACTGCCTCCGTTCAGACTCACACTCAAGTAGGAAGAGTCCCAGGGCCATGCGGCAGCATTTGGATCCTGCGTGGGTGTGTGCTGCTGCTCTCTCTCCTCTCCGCGGACCTCCATCTAGCTTTGAGGGGCCGCGACGGAGGTTGGGGCTCTCGGGGTCCCCCCTCCAACTCCTCAGGCCCCTGCAGGGTTCCTTGCCCACGGACAGTGCACCTGGGCTGAATGCACCTGCCACCTGTAGCCCCTTTCGTGGTGCTGGGGTCTGGAGCCTGGGCTGCCATATGCGGTGTGGCCTCTAGAAGGAGCTGGTGGGGGGAGTTTGGGGTGAAGGCTAGGTGGGATGAGAAAGATGAGGTGGACGGCTGCTGGGGGTCAAGGGTCACTTCCTGCAGGGCAGAGAGGGCTGGAGGAATGGCATCCCAGGGGGAGGCACTGTCTACTGAAAGAGGAGGAGACTCACACTACAGGTTGATACGCAGTGACAAGCACACATACATGCAGGCAAGTACACACACACACACACGCCTGCAAAGCTGATCGTTTTGCCTATGAATAGATAATGATAAAGATGTATCTTCATCCACACCCAGATCTCTGTTCACACACATACAGCTACAATATCATCACCAGGACAGTCAGGACTATATAGATATAGATCATTGTGTCAGCGTTCCAAATGGCACCCAATCCCCTTTAAAATGCACTATTCTTTTACCAGAGCCCCATGGGGGAATACACGGGTGCCATTTGGGACGCACACTGTGTGTGACAAGATTAACTTTCTGTGAGTGAAGAGGTGTGTGTGCGTATGTCAGGACGGCCCTGGCCAACACTGAGAGAAATTTCACTCTACTGAGAGTGCACTTCACTGCACACTCAACCGTGGGGGTGGTCCTCTTCAGACCTGATTGTTTTTTCTACTGAGACCACCAGAACCTAACACAAGCCTGATCGTCTCAACAGAAAATAACAGATATTACCATACACACAGACGCATAGACACATGCAGTGACAGACACACACACGTGCAAACACACACATGTAGGATATACGCACACATGCCAGCATGCACACACGTAGGATTCATGCCCGCACACACACACTTGCACAAACACACACGCACACACACAAACACACACAGATTTAAATTAGAGTCCGAATGGAGAGAAAGACATGCAGCTTTTCACGAACCGTGTCTTTAGAGTGTCCCATTAGGAAGAAATAGGGGGAACTTAGCGTGTCACTTTTCATGCACATGGACAGGTTGGAAGGTACCATTCCTAAGGGAAGGGGAGTAAAAGCCTATACCAATCATTAGAGTTAAAGCAGGGGTTAACAATAGACCCTTTCACAACTGTTAGCTCACAAAGTATAGTTTGATATGCAGAAAGCATCGTCAGAATACTGGGCATGGGTTATACTTGAGAGAAATACAGAGGAGAGAAGAATATGGACAAAAGAGCACATATAAAGTAGATGCTGTTTCAATGTCGGGGTATGGAAGCAGATTGATTTCGCTAAAGCTTTTGTTGTATCAGTTAATATGTATTTCAGGTTCCACAGAGCAGCAGCAGTAAGAGCAGGTAGATATGAATGTGAGGTATTATCTGCTGTTTAAAGCAAACATCATGGTTAGGGCTGTGGCGGTCATACAATTTTGTCAGCCGGTAACTGTCATGCAAATAACTGCCGGTCTCACGGTAATTGATAACAAATTAACATAAAAACTTTTAGCATATCCGGGCTTCCACGCATAACCTACAAGCCACTGATGAAGACCTTTTGGAAAATCTACAATTTAAAAGTCTCACAAAACCATTTACTATAACCTACACCATCACAATAAATCCATTTTATATTTTAGGCTGGTCTAAAGAAACATTGTGATATTAAGAAAATGTAGCCTATTTCAGAAGAACAGACTAGCATATTCTGAGTTTTCCTTATGTTAGTTAGGCCCTGATCTGGCTATGCCATATTGCTGTGGGCTACATGGCCAAACATTCAGCAGATAAGATTTGCTTATAATTCCCGTAGCATTATTTATATTATTTTATAGTAAGAAGAATACAACTTAAAATAGTTGAATAAAATTAGAAAGGATATTTTTCTTAAACAATTTCCGATGGAGTGCGGCTATTCTGTGTTGAGCGGTTAACAAAGTGATAATTTGAAACAGTTTCTCCTATATTATTATTTATTTATGCAACAGTATGGTGCGACACTAATGACGATTTGAAAAAAGACGCATGAAAGGCCTAGTTGTGAATGAAAGACTAATGAATGAATGTGCAGGCTGCTCACACTTTATCAGTCTATCATTCACAATTTGACAAGCACTTGATAATATTCTCCCCCATTAGAATTTTCTCAATTTAATCTTGTATTTACATATACTAAATAATATGTGTGAAATTAGTTTTGATTTAGAATGGGCCATTTTCATGCACCTGTTAAAGACCTCATCTATTGATTACCAACAACGACGAGATGGCCTACAGGGAGGAGGTGAGGGCCCTCGGAGTGTGGTGTCAGGAAAATAACCTCTCACTCAACGTCAACAAAACTAAAGAGATGATCGTGGACTTCAGGAAACAGCAGAGGGAGCACCCCCCTATCCACATCGACGGGACAGTAGTGGAGAAGGTGGAAAGTTTTAAGTTCCTCTGCGTACACATCACGGACAAACTGAAATGGTCCACCCACACAGACAGCGTGGTGAAGAAGGCACAACAGCGCCTCTTCAACCTCAGGAGGCTGAAGAAATTCGGCTTGTCACCAAAAACACTCACAAACTTCTACAGATGCACAATCGAGAGCATCCTGTCGGGCTGTATCACCGCCTGGTACGGCAACTGCTCCGCCCACAACCGTAAGGCTCTCCAGAGGGTAGTGAGGACTGCACAAAGCATCACCGGGGGTAAACTACCTGCCCTCCAGGACACCTACACCACCCGATGTCACAGGAAGGCCAAAAAGATCATCAAGGACAACAACTACCCGCGCCACTGCCTGTTCACCCCGCTATCAGGCAAGGTCAGTAAAGGTGCATCAAAGCTGGGACCGAGAGACTGAAAAACAGCTTCTATCTCAAGGCCATCAGACTGTTAAACAGCCACCACTAACATTGAGTGGCTGCTGCCAACATACTGACATAAATCTCTAGCCACTTTAAACGATGCCATTTATATAATGTTTACATATCCTACACTACTCATCTCACATGTATATACTGTACTTTATAACATCTACTGCATCTTGCCTATGCCGGTCAGCCATCGCTCATCCATATATTTATATGTACATACTCGTATTCATTCCTTTACACTGTGTGTGTAAGGTAGTTGTTGTCAAATTGTTAGATTACTTGTTAGATACTACTGCATGGTCGGAACTAGAAGCACAAGCATTTCGCTACACTCGCATTAACATCTGCTAACCATGTGTATGTGACAAATAAAATTTGATTTGATTTGATATATATGCACTTGAATAGCGAATGGAGGACGCTTTTCCCGTTGTTCATTTTCATGTCAGCCAGGTAGGCTACTCCGGTTGTAAAGTGAAGCAATGTGCTTAAAATTAGGAGAGTAGAGAAATAACCATAGTAGGGCTAGCCTCTACAACGCTTATGGGATCCTCCTCTTTGAAATAGAGGCCACCAAAACTGTTTTCTCATGCATTTGCATAGCATAGCCTATAAAAATGTTGCGTAACATGGGCTTAAAGGAACACTTATTTCATTCTATGCATCAACCAGCTATGAGGAGCTGGCTCTCCCTGCGCAACAGATAATCCTATTCTGCTCAAACTCTGAATGCAGGGCTCTCATGAAGTGTTTGATTTGATTTTCAATGTCATTTGCAATGAGGGACAATAGAGCGCTGAGTACCAGGCCATTAGCGACTGACTGTTAACACGTTTGGTAGGCTATTAATGACCATCAGCTGCATCAGAGCGCAGTATTGGAGAAGCCTATTTACTGTGACTCAACATTCAAGTCGAATTTGACTGCTGTCATGACTCGTGACTGTGGATGTGCCAGTTACCGTAACAGCCCTAATCATGGTTGTAACATTTGCAGTGGTATGCGTTAATGTGTGAGTGAGTGTGTGAGAAAGAGAGAGAGAGAGACAGAGAGAGAGAGAAACTGAACAAGAATGAAATAAAAAAAACGAGAGCAAGAAAGAGACAGTCACCCAGAAACAAAAAGATAGTTTCCGAGAGAAAAATGTAATCAAAGAGAGAGAAAAATTGATAGAGCAAGAGAAGGAAAGAGCGAGAGAGAGAAAGAAATATGGGAGGTGTATTTGGTGGATACCCACCATACTCAGGCACTTGTCCTGTGCCTCTCTTCAGCAGCAGTCTCACCCGCCTCCCGCCTGCCTTGATCAGCTCGATGGCCCGGGCGTGAGTCATGTCTCGGGTACTGTCCCCATTTATCTCAATGATTTGATCCCCCACCTGAGAGAGAGAGCGAGAGATAGAGGGGAAAGGCAGTGAGAGAGATTGAGAGAGACAGAGAGAGAGAGACAGAGAGAGAGCGAGAGAGGTGGAGGGAGAGAAATAGAGAGAGGGAGAGTTAGAGAGGAGAGACAATGCGATTAAAAAGAGAAAGTAAGGATGGGACAAGATGAGCATTGAGAGAGGTCATACTGTATGAAGTACTGCATCACTATTGAGATGGAAAATTATGTGGCTGCGTTCCAGACAGGACAAGAAGTGAGGTCACTTACCTTCATTCTGCCATTGCGGATGGCCGGCCCGTCCTCGGCGAGCCGCAGCACAAACAGATCCATCTTGTACTCCCGCCCCCCACGGATACTGAAGCCAAAACCCTTCACACTCTTCTCCAGCTCTACCGTGAAGTAGTCAAAGTCCTGTGCACAACACACAACCAAGAACCAACATTCATTAAAGCCAATACATAGCCAACCAATAACCTGTCTGTAGTCTGGGATGTGTGGTTTTACATGTCTGTAAAATGGGATTCTGGGGTATGTAGTCTTACCTGTGGTGTGTAGTAGGGGATACTCCGATCGGCAGTCTAACCTGTGGTCTAAGGTCTGGGGGGGAACCCCTAAATGCAACTGTCCACTGAGTGTTGTCTGTAAAAGGGGATTCTGGGATTTGTAGTCTTAATGTTGATGTGTAGTAGTCCTACCTGTGGTCTGAAGTCTGGGGGAACTGTGCCAGTGGAAGCTGTGCAGCTTTTGAGTGTTGTTTGTACTATGGAATTCTGGGCTATGGAGTAGTACATATGGTGTGTACTGTAATAGGGAAGTCTGGGATATGCAGTCTTACCTGTGGTCTGAAGTCTGGGGGAAACTGTGCTAGAGGGAACTGTGCAGCGAGTGATGTCGAGTGCTGTCTGTAGTCGATGAGGGGAGGAGGGTGCCGGTAGTCCAGCGTGGGCGGCTGACGGTAATCAGCGACTGGAGGGTGCCGGTAGTCGACGGGGGGCTGCCGGTAGTCGGTGAACGGAGGCTGGCAGATGTCTGGTTTCACATCCTGCCTGGCTTTCACCTCTGACCTGTGGACAACAGACAGAGGGTTGAGTGTCTATGTCCCAAATGGCACCCTACTCCGTTTGTAGTGCACACACACACACACAAACACACACACAAAACCTTCAGACTTTAACCCTCTCTCTAACCCTGAGAGTTAGAGCCAGAAACTGTGGGACTCTATCTCTTTCAATAGGCACCCTTCCCTTGGCCTTAGTGTCCACATCACTAAGGACCTATCATGGTCCAAACACATCAATACAGTCGTGAAGAGGGCACGACAACGTTTCTTCCCCCTCTGGAAAAGACTTGGCATGGGCACTCAGATCCTCAAAAGGTTCTACAGCTGCACCATTGAGACCATCTTGACTGGCTGCATCACTGCTTGGAATGGCAACTGCTTGGCAGGAGCTACAGAGTGTAGTGCGTACAGCCAAGTACTTTACTAGGGCCGAGCTCCCTGCCATCCAGGACCTCTATACCAGACGGCGTCAGAGGAAGACCCAAAAATGGTGAAAGACTCCAGTCCCACCAAGTCAGAGACTGTTCTCTCTGCTACCACATGGCAAGCGATACCAGAGCAAAAGGCTTATGAACAGCTTCTACCTAAGACTGGCTACCTGGACCACCTTTTTTTTGCACTTGCACTGGCTCAATGCATACTCACTGGACTCTAGCCACACACTCACACATACTACGTTGACACTCCAACACAAACAAACACACTAACATACGCTCACAAAAAACACACACGCATATTGACGCCACACACACACACACTTGCTGCAACTATATGTACATATTACTTCAATGACCTCGTACCCCTGCACATTGACTCAGTAGCGGTACTCCTTTTATATAGCCTTGTGATTGTTATTTTATTGTGTTACTATTTCCTTTTTTTATTTAGCACATTTTCTTTACTTTTTAACTTCTTAGGGAGCGGCAGCATAGGTGACGGAGTCTGGCGTGCCTAAAGTAAAATGCCTGCCACTCAGGCCCAGAAACTAGGATATGCACATAATTAGGACTATTGGATAGGAAACAATCTGAAGTTTCTAAGAGTGTTAAAATATTGTCTGTGAGTATAACAGAACTGATATAGCAGGCGAAAACCGAGGAATTTCTGTCCTGGAAAAAGTGTTTTTGACACATTGCCTCATTTTGAACCCCTCCCTATTGAAAACAGCCATATATGAGAGTAAGATTGCAGTACCTATTGCTTCCACTGGATGTCAACAGTCTCTAGACAGTGTTTGGTGATGTTAGGTTGCTCTGGATGGTAATAGAAGAAGAATTTTGAACTAGTCACCGGATGTAAACAGAAGAGGAGGCCCGTTCACGCGCGCTGTGGTTTTTTCATTTCCTATCGTCCAGCTTATAATCCGGTTGAAATATTATAGTAAATATACATAAAAGTGTTCCTAAGGATACATTATCAATGAAGTTTGATTGTTCTTGGACAAGTGTATAGGTATAGGTTGAACGTGTTCTCTTCACGGTTCAATGGGCGAGTGGACGCTGTATTTTATGAACATAACGCGCCAACCAAACGGATATTTATGGATATAATAAATGACTTTTTCTAACAAAAGAACCATTGGATGTCTTCGTTGGACACTTGGGAAGCCCTCAGCAGAAGTTCTTCAAAAGGTAAGGTAAGGGATTTTATATTAGCGATTTTATGCGTTTTATGAGACCCGCTTTGGTTATGAATTTATGCTAATGCATAAAATTACTCTCCCCGATAGGAGTTTGTTAGTTTACAACACGAAAGCGGCATTTCGGAAAAACTTTAGACTGTTGCGACACTATAACGGTTCTTAGTCTCGAAAACTACTGATACGTTGTGAACATATAACTACTTACAAATTATTAATTTGAAAACCTAAAACTTAAACCGCGGAATGTAAAGTGGCCCAAGTGTCGGGAGTGGGGCGCTAGGTAAGCAGTCTCAGTCTCTCTCTTTCTCTCTCGCTCTCTCTCTCCGCTAGCGCCCCACTGCTCCCTAAGTAGTTAATGTCGTATCGCTGTATATATACCATTACCCTCTATTGCTGCCTATGTTACTACCATAGCATTGCTATTCCTATAGTCTTACTGCTATATAACATATTGTAGTACACTGTGTATTTCTGTCTCTGTTTTAGAAACCACTTATACTATTCACATTCAATCTCCTTCTTGTACTGCCATCTGTCCTGTGTGGTGTGGAAATAAACGTATGAGCTGTGTATCTGTCTCCTGCTGGTCATTTCCGTCCTCTACCTGTACTAAACCCGGGACCTCTTTCAGAGACCATCACCAGTTGGTGGCACTCTTTTTCACACACACTCGTCATTGCCAAGGCCAGCAGCAAGAACCGGATCACTTTCCTTCCTTAAACAGTCCTATTTTCCTCAGTCATCACAATAAATAGTAGTAAGCAATAAGATGTTGAGTTGAGGTGATTCAAAACCAGAGCTGTGACTAATGCTATGATGTGTATTAGTGTAGCTCTGCCATGGTCTGAGGTGTGTAGGGATTACTTTGTGTGTGTTCTGTCTGGGCGGATCACAACAGGAGGTAAAGGCAGGCGCGCGTGCACACACACATCACATCACATCACAAAGGCAGCGCTCTCTTTGAGTGTGACACACACATACACACACACACAAACGCCCACCCTTCACGAAGGCAGTTCTCTCTCTAGGTGTGACAGGGAACATAGTAGCCCTACGGCTGGGCATCAGAGGAAATCTAAAGGTAAATGATTCACTTTGGCATCAGTTAAGTGGTGTGTTACACAACCGAGGAGAGAGAGAGCAAGAGAGAAAGAGAGAGACTGAGACTGCTTACCTGTCACCTGCTGAAGTTTATAGCGTGCAATATTATACTGCAGCTTGCTCAAACACACACACACACACACACACACACACACACACACACACACACACACACACACACACACACACACACACACACACACACATCCGTAAATGTATACAAACATCCACAATCTTAGCATATGCCCCCCTCCCCACACACATGTACACACACAACCAAAATCCATCCTCACCCAATCCTCATCCGTCACGCACACACACACACACACACACACACACAAAACGTCATGTCCAAACTGCACAGGAGAAGCATCCTAATAACTAGTTGTGACTTAATAATGACTGTCACTGACAGATAGGGTCAAGCATTCCTCCCTCACTACATACCTTCCATCATGGAGGTAGAGTGGGGGAGGGTGACTGGGCGTCTGGGCGACTGGGCTCTGCTGGGCCCCTGGCGGGCTGGGCTGGGTGGCTGCTCCTGGGGCCGGCTGGGTGGCTACTGCTGGTACTTGGCATGGCTGTGCTGTTGATGGTGCTGGACTTGCCTGGGAGGCTCCTAGGCTGGGCTGGGTGGCTACAGGGCTGGGCTGTGCCTGGGGGCTGTGTTTCTGGGTCATGGGGCTCTGCTTCTCTGAGCTGGGCCCTGAGTTGGGATCTGAGATGGAGAAATTGAGTTTTCATGGTAACAACAGATATGCTTCGTAGTACTAATGGAAAGGTTTCATAGCAACAGTTGACACAAAACAACACTGTGTTCCCTGAACAGCGGGAACAGAAGAAATCTAATTGAAAACTAATTGAAAAATTAACATGACGTAACAAGAAAAGGAAATGTCAGAAATGTCACTTTAGTCCCCAAAGATGTAGGCCCTGTTCTCTCTCTCGCCGGTTTTATATATTTATATCTCTCTCTCTCTCTCTCAGCTTTTAATACTTTCATCACATTCCCAGTAGGTCAGAAGTTTAAATACACTCAATTAGTATTTGGTAGCATTGCCTTTAAATTGTTTAACATAGGTCAAACGTTTCGGGTAGACTTCCACAAGCTTCCCACAATAAGTTGGGTGAATTTTGGCACATTCCTCCTGACAGAGCTGGTGTAACTGAGTCAGGTTTGTAGGCCTCCTTGCTCGCACACGCTTTTTCAGTTCTGCCCACAAAGTTTCTATAGGATTGAGGTCAGGGCTTTGTGATGGCCACTCCAATACCTTGACTTTGTTGTCCTTAACTTCTTAGGGAGCGGCTGCATAGGTGACGGTTTTGGAGAGTCTGGCGTGCCCAAAGTAAAATGCCTGCCACTCAGACCCAGAAAATAGGATATGCACATAATTAGTACTATTGGATAGGAAACACTCTGAAGTTTCTAAAAGTGTTAAAATAATGTATGTGAGTATAAAAGAACTGATATAGCAGGCAAAAACCAGTGGAAAATCCATCCGGATTTGCAGTTATTTTTGTACATGACCTTTTTCTCCGGGCTGCCTATTGATTTCTAAGTTAACTAGGACTGAGACTGCAGTACCTATGGCTTCCACTAGATGTCAACAGTCTTTATACAGTGTCTGGAGGCTCTAGGACTAAGCAGAACAGATAGGAAGAGGAAACAGTCAGGGGACCACATTTGTCAACAACGTTTCACGGGCGCGAGATTGTGAGCGCGCCCCACTTTTTCCTTTCCTATAGTTCACGTTATCGTCCGGTTGAAATATTACAGTAAATATACATAAAAGGATACCTAAGGATACATTAAAATGATGTTTGATTTGTTTGGAGAAAGTGTATAGGTATAATTTGTATGTGTTCTCTCACGGTTCAATGGGCGACTCGACGGTGGATTTTCTGATCATAACGCGGAAACCAAACAGAGATTTATGGATATAATAAATGACTTTTTCTAACAAAAGAACCATTGGATGTCTTCGTTGGACACTTGGGAAGCCCTCAGCAGAAGTTCTTTGAAAGGTAAGTGATTTATTTTAGCTCTTATATGGGTTTTGTGTGACCTGCGCTGGATATGAATTCATGCTAATGTGGAAAATAGGAGAGGTGCTATCCTCAAACAATCAAATGTGGTGCTTTCGCCGTAAAGCCTTTTTGAAATCTGACAACGCTGTGATATTGCCAAGAAGCAAAGCTTTTGATGACTATGCAACACTTGTAAATTGATGAATGTTTAATAATTCAACTTTTGGATTTTGAACTTGGCGCCTTACATTTCAACGGGTAGTGTCGCTAGCGCCCCACCGCTCCCTAAGAAGTTAACTGATTAACGGTAAAATAAAAATGTCACTAGATCCTCACATTTGACATGCCCCAATATGCCTTAGATAACCCTTTAGTTCCACCTCCCACACATGCGGTGACCTCACCTGGTTCAAATTATGATTCTAGGGACATTATCTCTCTCATCGTCACTCAGTGCACTGGTTTACCTCCACTGTATTCACATCCTACCATACCTTTGTCTGTACATTATGCCTTGAATCTTTTCTACCATGCCCAGAAACCTGCTCCTTTTACTCTCTGTTCCGAACATACTAGACGACCAGTTCTTATAGCCTTTAGCCGTACCCTTATCCTACTCCTCCTCTGTTCCTCTGGTGATGTGGAGGTTAATCCCGGCCCTGCAGTGCCTAGCTCCACTCCCATTCCCCAGGCGCTCTCATTTGTTGACTTCTGCAACCGTAAAAGCATTGATTTTATGCATGTTAACATTAGAAGCCTCCTCCCTAAGTTTGTTTTATTCACTGCCTAAGCACACTCTGCCAACCTGTATGTCCTAGCTGTGTCTGAATCCTGGCTTAGGAATTCCACCAAAAACCCAGAAATTTCCATTCCTAACTATAACATTTTCCGACAAGATAGAACTGCCAAAGGGGGCGGGGTTGCATTCTACTGCAGAGATAGAACTCTTATAGAATATAGAATATCTTATTATCCAGGTCTGTGCCCAAACAATTTGATCTCCTACTTTAAAAAATCCACCTTTCCAGAAACAAGTCTCTCAACGTTGCCGCTTGCTATAGACCACCTTCTGCCCCTAGCTGTGGCCTGGACACCATATGTGAATTGATTGCCCCCCATCTTTCTTCAGAGCTCGTGCTGTCAGGTGACCCTAACTGGGACATGCTTAACACCCCGGCCGTCCTACAATCTAAGCTTGATGCCCTCAATCTCACTCAAATTATCAATGAACCTACCAGGTACAACCCCAAATCCGTAACACGGGCACCCTTATAGATATCATCCTAACCAACCTGCCCTCCAAATACACCTCTGCTGTCTTCAAACAGGATCTCAGCGATCACTGCCTCATTGCCTGCATCCGTAATGGGTCTGCGGTCAAACGACTTTGACCGCGGTTTCCGAGCTGGTCATGGGTGCACCTCAGCCATGCTCAAGGTTCTAAACGATATCATAACCACCATCGATAAAAGACAGTACTGTGCAGCCGTCTTCATCGACCTGGCCAAGGCTTTCGACTCTGTCAATCACCACATTATTATCGGCAGACTCAACAGCCTTGGTTTCTCAAATGACTGCCTCCCCTGCTTCACCAACTACTTCTCAGATAGAGTTCAGTATGTCAAATCGGAGGGCCTGGTGTCCGGACCTCTGGCAGTCTCTATGGGGGTGCCACAAGGTTCTATGGGGGTGCCACAGAGACTCTTTTCTCTGTATATATTAATGATGTCGCTCTTGCTGCTGGTGATTCTCTGATCCACCTCTACGCAGACGACACCATTTTGCATACTTCTGGCCCTTCTTTGGACACTGTGTTAACTTCTTAGGGAGCGGCAGGTGAGGTGACTGTTTTGGAGAGTCTGGCGTGCCCAAAGCAAAATGCCTGCCACTCAGGCTCAGAAAATAGGATATGCACATAATTAGTACTATTGGATAGGAGACACTGAAGTTTCTAAAAGTGTTAACATAATGTCTGTGAGTATAACAGAACTCATTTAGCAGGCAAAAACCAGAGAAAAAAACATCCGGAAATCAGTTTCTGGTGACCTTTGGCTCTCTTAGACACACTCCCTATTGAATCCATTTGTTACCAGGCCGGAGACTGCAGTACCTATGGCTTCCACTAGATGTCAGCAGTAAACACAATGAATAGGTACAGGAAATGGCATGGGGACCTGAAATGTCAACAAGTTTTCTCGGGCGCGGGTCTGGCTGGCGCGCCCCACTTTATTTTACTTATATAAGGTATAGGTGACCATCCGAGCGAAATATAATCGCTAATATTCATAAAAGGATAGCTAAGGATGCATTTTAACTGGTATTTGATTTGTTTAGGAAAAGTTTATAGGTATATTTGAACGCGTTCTCTTCACGTTTCAATGGGCGATTCGACTTTGGATTTTCTGAACATAACGCACCAACCAAACAGAGATTTATGGATATAATAAATGACTTTTTCTAACAAAAGAACCATTGGATGTCTTCGTTGGACACTTGGGAAGCCCTCAGCAGAAGTTCTTCAAAAGGTAAGGGATTTGTTTTCGCTGTGAAATGTGTTTTGTGTGAACCGCAATGGTTTATGAATTTATGCTTTACACTAGCGCCCCACCACTCCCTAAGTAGTTAACTAACCTCCAGATGAGCTTCAATGCCATACAACTCTCCTTCCGTGGCCTCCAACTGCTTTAAAAAAAATGCAAGTAAAACTAAATGCATGCTCTTCAACCGATCGCTGCCCACACCTGCCCGTCCGCCCAACATCACTACTCTGGACGGTTCTGACTTAGAATATGTGGACAACTACAAATAACTAGGTGTCTGGTTAGACTGTAAACTCTCCTTCCAGACTCACATTAAGCATCTCCAATCCAAAATTAAATCTAGAATCAGCTTCCTATTTTGCAACAAAGCATCCTTCACTCATGCTGCCAAACATACCCTCGTAAAACTGACTATCCTACCGATCCTTGACTTCAGCGATGTCATTTACAAAATAGGCTCCAACACTCTACTCAACAAATTGCAGTCTATCACAGTGCCATCCATTTTGTCACCAAAGCCCCATATACTACCCACCACTGCGACCTGTATGCTCTCGTTGGCTGGCCCTCGCTTCATATTCGTCGCCAAACCCACTGGCTCCAGGTCATCTATAAGTCTTTGCTAGGTTAAACCCCGCCTTATCTCAGCTCACTGGTCACCATAGCAGCACCCACCCGTAGCACGCGGTCCAGCAGGTATATTTCACTGGTCGCCTCCAAAGCCAATTCCTCCTTCGGCCGCTTTTGACTGGAACAAACTGCAAAAATCACTGAAGCTGGAGACTCATATCTCCATCACTAGCTTTAAGCACCAGCTTTCAGAGCAGCTCACAGATCACTGCACCTGTACATAGCCTATCTGTAAATAGCCCATCCAACTACCTCATCCCCATACTGTTGTCTATTTTATTTATTTTTTGCTCCTTTGCACCCCAGTATCTCTACTTGTACACTCATCTTCTGCACATCTATCACTCCAGTGTTTAACTGCTATATTGTAATTATTTCGCCACTATGGCCTTAGCTCCATTATCCTCTTCGGGCTAGGGGGCAGTGTTTGGAAGTACGGAGATCCTGACATGCCCAAAGTAAAATGCCTGTTACTCAGGCCCAGAAGCTAGGATATGCATATAGTATTGGATAGAAAACACTCTGAAGTTTCTAAAACTGTTAAAATAATGTCTGTGAGTATAATAGAACTGATATGGCAGGCGAAAACCCGAGGAAAATCCATCCAGGAAATGTGAATTTTTCATGTGACTGTTTTTCCATTGGAAGCCTATTGACTATACTGGGTTTCAGCTCCCAGATTGCAGTTTCTATGGCTTCCACTAGATGTCAACAGTCTTTAGACAAAGTTTCAGGCTTGTTATTTGAAAAATGACCATGAATAAGAAGTATTGAATACGTTATTGTCCGGTTGAAATATTGTCATTTATTTTGATATTTGACAACCTGAGGAAAGATTAGAAACATTGTTTGACTTGTTTAAACAAACTTTACCGGTTCTATTAGGATGTATTTGTCTGCATGTTTTGAATGCGTTTGAGCAGGTGGAATACTGAACAAAACTTGCCAACCAAACAGAGTTTTTTGGATATAAAGAGGGACTTTATCGAACAAAAGGACCATTTATTGTGTAGCTGGGACCCTTTGGACTGCCAACAGAGTAAGATCTTCAAAGGTAAGCAATTTATTTTATCGCTATTTTTGAGTTTTATGACACCTGTGTAGGTTATGAATTTATGCTAATGGAGGAAGTATGTGAGGCGCTGTCCTCAGACAATCAAATGCTATGCTTTCGCGGTAAAGCCTTTTTGAAATCTGACAATGCTCTGAGATTACCAAGATTCTAAGCTTTTGAATGGTGTGCAATACTTGTATTTTTAAATATTACTATTTTTGTAATTTGAATTTGGCGCTCTGTATTTCACCGGATGTTGTCAAAATCGAATCTGCAACAGGTTATCCTACCTCATTTGCACACACTGTAAATAGGCTTTTTCTTCTGTATTATTGACTGTATGTTTGTTTATTCCATGTGTAACTGTGTTGTTTGTGTTGCACTGCTTTGCTTATTCTAGGCCAGATCGCAGTTGTAAATGAGAACTTGTTCTCAACTAGCCTACCTGGTTAAATAAAGGTGAAATAAATGTGAAAGATGAGTTAAAAGACAATGACATAACATAGGGAGCATTCCAATTTACTCTCTCTCACATTCTCTCTCTCTCACTCACTCACACTGACTAACCTTCCTCCGGTATGATGTGAAGGGTGACGGTGAGACCGGCATCTTTGATGAGCTTGACGATGTCAGCGTGGGGCATGCTGATGATGGACTGCCCATTGACAGCCAGGATCCGGTCGCCCACCTTCAGGCGGCCGCAGCGGTCAGCCGGGCTGCTCTCAATGATACGCCCGATCTTATGGGGCACAGCTAGTAGGGTGGTAGAAGCAATGGTTGAAATGTTAGAAAAATGAAGAAAATGGGGGTTGTCAAGTGCTGGACAGAAGAAGAAAAAAAGTAGTAATGTTTTCAACTTTGTAATCTGCTCCCAAGTGTTTTTTTTTGAGAAGCGCGCACACACAAGAAAATGTTTGATCCCTCTGGGAAACTGACGAAACGTTGTCGTGTGTGTGACTCAGCAAACCATTGTGGGAGCATACTATAGAAGAATCAAATAGAATGTTATTAGTCACATGCGCCGAATACAACAGGTAGACCTTACAGTGAAATGCTTACTTATGAGACCCTAACCAACATTGCAGTTAAAAAAAAATAAGAATAAGAAAAATAAATAAAAGTAATTAAAGAGCAGCAGTAAAATAACAATAGCGAGACTATATACAGGGGGGTACCGGTACCGAGTCAATGTGCGGGGGCACCGGTTAGTTGAGGTAATATGTACTATAGGTAGAGTTATTAAAGTGACTATGCATAGATGATAACAACAGAGAGTAGCAGCGGTGTAAAAGGGGTTAATGCAATTAGTCTGGGTAGCCATTTGATTAGATCTTCAGGAGTCTCATGGCTTGGGGGTAGAAGCTGTTTAGAAGCCTCTTGGACCTAGACTTGGTGCTCCGGTACTGCTTGCCATGCGGTAGCAGAGAGAACAGTCTATGACTAGGGTGGATGGAGTCTTAGACAATTTTTGGGCCTTCCTCTGACACCGCCTGGTATAGAGGACCTGGTGGCAGGAAGCTTGGCCCCAGTGATGTACTGAGCCATATGCACTACCCTCTGTAGTGCCTTGTGGTCAGAGGCCAAGCAGTTTCCATACCAGGTAGTGATGCAACCAGTCAGGATGCTCTTGATGGTGCAGCTGTAGAACATTTTTGAGGATCTGAGGACCCATGGCAAACTTTTCAACCTCCTGAGGGGGAATAGGTTTTGTCGTGCCATCTTCACAACTGTCTTTTTGTGCTTGGACCACTTTAGTTTGTTGGTGATGTGGACACTGTTGTATAGCACACTGTATTACTTATACAACTAATATAAGGACAGGACATGAGACGGTAGTAGAAATTAATGCGTTTCACAGGAAGAACATTCCATGCATTTTAGGTAAGCAAGGGGGGGGGGGTTACAGGTGCCCTAAAGGGACAAAACTAGAATATCAATACACAACATATTCCTATGGTCAACAGTTCTTGTGACACTTGGTCCACATGCATCTGTAGATAGGCCTGACATAAGTCTATCTTACTGAATTTTTGTCCTCCAGCTAAACCAGAAAAGAGGTTGTCAATAAGGCTGGGCAAATGGTGACTTTGAAATCACCACAGAGTCTGAGTGAGCCATCTGTTTTTATGACTGGAGCAACGGGTGTAGCCCATTCACTAACATTCACTGGATCCAACACTCCACTTTCGACTAGTCTGTTTAGCTCAATTTCAACTTTTGGTTTTATGGCGTATGGGACAGGTCTAGCTTTGAAGCATTTTGGCTTGCTCTCTGGTTTCACGGTCAGTTTAACTGTTATGTCCTTCATACTGCCAAGTTCTCCTTTGAACACATCCGCGTGTTTCCTCAATATCCCTTGTAGGTTTGTGTCCTCTTTTGCAACCATGTGAATTTCCTGCCAGTTTAGTTTGATATTTTCCAGCCATGTGCGTCCTTGCAATGCTGGATGGTTGCCTTTCACAATGTAGAGTGGTAGCTTTATCTTCTGTTTGTTGAGCTCCACTGTAACAATCACGCTTCCTCTCACTGGAACAATCTCACCAGTGTATGTTTTCAGCGTCATCTTTGTGGACTATAGTGTGAGGTGATGTAGTTTATCCTTGTATACAGCCTCAGACAGCAAAGATATGGCTGCTCCAGTGTCCACTTGCATCCATACTGCGTTTCCATCCAGTAGCGGTGTCACCCAGTATCTGTGTCCATTGTCTGAAATGGACAAAACACGCAAAGATTCTTCCCCTTCAGACAGGGTATCACTTTGTTCATCCTCTGTGTGCTCCATTTTATGCACTTTCTTCTTGTACTCCCTGAAGTCGCTTTTCCTTATGTTCAGTCCTTTGTTTGATTCTCTTTTTGTTTTTACATGCACGTTCGATGTGACCCTTTTTTCCACAACTTCTGCTGTCTAAGTCTTTGCACCAACACTCCTCTGCTTGGTGACCTGGTTTACCACAGCGATAGCATGGCTTGCCACCTCCTACCTTGTTTTTTAACTCCGTAGACACCTTATCCGCTTGGGTCAATGCACTTAGCTGTTGTGCATCTTTATTTGACATTTCCATTTACATACTCACTTCTATTGCTCTCTGCAATGTTAAATTACTCTTAGTCAAAATGCGTTTCTGAATTGCCTCGCTGTGCATGCCACACACTAACCTATCACATATAGTGTCACTCATTGATCGCCCAAATTCACAGATAACTGTTTCAATACAGACACAAACTGTGAGATTGATTCCCCCTCCTCTTGATTTCTCTTATGAAACCTGAATCTCTCTGCGATTATCAGTGGTTTGGGAGAATAATGTCCTTTTAAGGTAGCCACAATTTCATCATATGATTTATCACCAGGTTTTTCAGGCGTTACTAGGCTGCGCAGTAGATTGAATGTTTTTCCTCCCATAACAGTGTTGGCACTACGACTTCTGCTTTAATTCCATTTGCCAACACAATGTACTCAAAACGCTCTGTGTAAGAACACCATTGTTCCAGATTCATCAAATGTTCCTATATTTCCAACCAATGCAGACATTTTCTTTCTCATACTTTTCAGACGGTCCCTTACTCCCAGACCCTTTTTTTCTTCTTGTAACTCACAATGGCTTCACTTTCTCCCGCAGCGAAACTCTTTCTATCCCTCGAGGCTCTCGTTGCTGTTGCATCAAAAGCTATCTAGCACCACTCGACTGGCACCACACGTTTTGTTTGCGTCTTTCTACAGCGGAAAAATGGAACTAATTTTAACTCAGACTTTCTGCCGAAGATAATGAGCACAAACGTGAGAACGTTTCTTCCTCGTCGCCAGTTTTGTTGTATAGCACACTGTATTACTTATACAAGTAAAATAAGGACAGGACATGAGACGGGAGTAGAAATTAACGTGGGCATTGTTTAATGCGTTTCACAGGATGAAAATTCTAAGCATTTCAACGTAGGCAAGCAAGGGGGAGTTACAGTTGCCCTAAAGGGACAAAACTAGAATATAAATACACAACAGACACCAAGGAACTTGAAGCTCTCAACATGCTCCACTACAGCCCCGTCAATGAGAATGGGGGCGTGGTCGGTCCTAAATTTCCTATAGTCTACAATCATCTCCTTTGTCTTGATCACATTGAGGGAGAGGTTGTTGTCCTGGCACCACACGGCCAGGTCTCTGACCTCCTCCCTCTAGGCTGTCTCGTCAATGTCGGTGATCAGGCCTACCACTGTTGTGTCATCGGCAAACTTAATGATGGTGTTGGAGTCGCGCCTGCAGTCAAGAGTGAACAGGGAGTACAGGAGGGGACTTGGCACGCACCCCTGAGGGGCCCCTGTGTTGAGGATTAGCGTGGCGATGTGTTGTTACCTACCCTTACCACCTGGGGGCGGCCCATCAGGAAGTCCAGGATCCAGTTGCAGAGGTAGGTGTTTAGTCACAGGTTCCTTAGCTTATTGATGAGCTTTGAGAGCACTATGGTGTTGAACACTGAGCTGTAGTCAATGAATAGCATTCTCACATAGGTGTTCCTTTTGTCCAAGTGGGAAAGTGCAGTGTGGAGTGCAATAGAGATTGCATCATCTGTGGATCTGTTAGGGCAATATGCATTGGTCTAGGGTTTCTGGGATAATAGTGTTGATGTTAGCCATGACCAGCCTTTCAAAGCACTTCATGGCTACAGATGTGAGTGCTACGGGTCAGTAGTAATTTAGGCAGGTTACCTTAGTGTTCTTGGGCACAGGGACTATGGTGGTCTGTTTAAAGGTCTTACATCGGCTGCGAAGAGCGTGATCACACAGTCTTCCGGAACAGTTGGTGCTCTCATGCATGTTTCAGTGTTATTTGTCTCGAAGCAAGCATATAAGTAGTTTAGCTCGTCTGGTAGGCTTGTGTCACTGGGCAGCTCTCGGCTGTGCTTCCCATTGTAGTCTGTAATTGTTTGCAGGCCCTGCCACATCTGACGAGCGTCAGAGCCAGTGTAGTACGACTCGATCTTAGTCCTGTACTGATGCTTTGCCTGTTTGATGGTTCGTCGGAAGGGCATAGCGGGATTTCTTATAAGCTTACAGGATAGACTCCCGCTCCTTGAAAGCGGCAGCTCTAGCCTTTACCTCAGTGCGGATGCTGCCTGTAATCCATGGCTTCTGGTTGGGGTATGTACATAGGGTCACTGTGGGGACGACGTCATCGATGCACTCATTGATGAAGCCAATGACAAATGCTGTGTACTCCTCAATGCCATTGGAGGACTCCCGGAAATATGTGGTGTACTCCTCAATGCCATGGAGGAATCCCAGAACATATTCCAGTCTGTGCTAGCAAAACAGTCCTGCAGCTTAGCATCTGCTTCATCTGACCACTTTTTATTGATCTAGTCACTGGTGCTTCCAAGGAATTATGGTCAGATTTGTCAAATGGAGGGCGAGGGAGAGCTTTCTATGCATCACTGTGTGTGCGGTATAGGTGGTCCAGAGTTCTTTTCCCTCTGGTTGCACATTTAACATGCTGATAGAAATTTGTCCCCGGCTACTAGAAGCGCCGCCTCTGGGTGAGAGTTTTCTTGTTTGCTTATGGCGGAATACAGCTCTTTCAATGCTACCTTAGTGCCAGCCTCTGACTGTGGTGGAATGTAAACAGCTACAAAGAATATAGATGAACTCTCTCGGTAGGTAGTGTGGTCTGCAGCTTATCATGAGAAACTCTACCTCAGGCGAGCAATAACTCGAGACTTCCTTAGATATCGTGCACCAGCGGATGTTTACAAAAATACATACACCGCCACCCCTTATCTTACCGCTGTTCTATCCTGCCGGTACATCGTATAACCAGCCAACAGTATGTTGATATTGTCGTCGTTCAGCCACGACTCCGTGAAGCATAAGATCTTACAGTTTATTATGCAACTTGTCCATTTTATTGTCCAGAGATTGCATATTTGCTTGAGGGAAGTGGGGGTTTATTAGATTGCCTCCGACTTCTCAGAAGACAGCCCACTCTCCGGCCTCTCTTTCTCCGCCTCCTCTTCACGTAGATCACTGGGGTCGGGGCCTGTTCCAGAGGGAGCCGTAGTTCCTCCGCCTCCGGCTCGTTAGAGTCGCGAAAGAAGAAAAAGGATTCTGCTAGTCCGTGATGAGTAATCACAGTCCTGATGTCTAGAAGTTATTTTCGGTCATAAGAGACGGTAGCGGCCACATTATGTACAAAAATAGTTTAAAAAAATAAGTTACAAACAAAAAAACAATCGGTTGGGGGCACGTAAAACGTCTGCCTTCTGCTCCAGCGCCATTTTACAATAGGGGTTGAATGGGAAAGATAAAAAAAAGTGCCTTTGAATGGTAGTATGATAGTAGGTGCCAGGCGCACCGGTTTGTGTCAAGAACTGCAGCGCTGCTGGGTTTTTCACGAATCAAGAATGGTCCACCGCTCAAAGGACAGTCAACTGGACACAACTGTGGGAAGCATTGGAGTCAACATAATGGACTATTACTTGGAATTGGAGCATCCGCCTTGTTCTATTCTAGAAGAACCCTCAGCGTGAGACATACAGTGCATTCGGAAAGGATTCAAGCCCATTGACTTTTTCCATATTTTGTTACGTTACAGACTTATTTCAAAATGTATGAAATTACATTTTCCCTCAGCAATCTACACACAATACCCCATATTGACAGAGTGAAAACTGGTTTTTAGAAATGTATAAAATGTATAAGAAAACAACAGACCCTTTGTTATGAAACTCGTAATTGATCTCAGGTGCATCCTGTATCCGGTTTTCATTAACCATAAAAAAAATGTTTACCTTCATTTAACTAGGCACTAGCCACTCCTCAGTAAAAGGAACATGACAGCCCACTTGGAGTTTGCCGAAGGCACCTAATGGACTCTCAGACATTGAGAAAAAAGATTCTCTGGTCTGATGAAACCAAGATTGAACTCTTTGGCCTGAATGCCAAGCGTTGCGTCCGGAGGAAACCTTGCACCATCCCTACTGTGAAGCACGGTGGCAGCAGCATCATGCTGTGGGGATTTTTTCAGTGGAAGGGACTGGGAGACAAGCAAGGATAGAGATAAAAATGAACGGAGCAAAGTACAAAGAGATCCTTGATAAAAACCTGTTCCAGAGCGCTCAGGACCTCAGACCGGGGTGAAGGTTCACCTTCAACAGGACAACAACCCTAAGCACACAGCCAAGACAACGCAGGAGTGGATTCGGAACAAGTCTCTGAATGTCCTTGAGTGGCCCAGCCAGAACCCGGACTTGAACTCGATCCAGCATCTCTGGACAGTCCAAAAATAGCTGTGCACCGACGGTCCCCATCCAACCTGACAGAGCTTGAGAGGATCTGCAGAGAAGGATGGGAGAAACTCCCAAAATACAGGTCTGGCAAGCTTGTAGCGTCATTCCCAAGAAGACTTGAGGCTGTAATCTCTGCCAAAGGTGCTTCAACAATACAGAGTATAGTGTCTGAATACTTACAAGTTGAAGTCGGAAGATTATATACACCTTAGCCAAATACATTTTTCACAATTCCTGACATTTAATCCTAGTAAAAATTCCCTGTCTTAGGTCAGTTAGGATCATAAATTTGTTTAAGAATGTGAAATGTCAGAATAATAGTAGAGAGAATGATTTATTTCAGATTTTATTTTTATCATCACATTCACAGTGGGTCAGAAGTTTACATACATACACTCAATTAGTATTTTGTAGCATTGCCTTTAAATTGTTTAACTTCTTTGGGAGCAGCGCACGAGGTGACTGTTTTGGAGACCCTGGCGTTCCCAAAGTAAAATGCCTTCCATTCAGGCCCAGAAAATAGGATATGCACATATTTAGTACCATTGGATAGGAAACACTCTGAATTTTCTAAAAGTGTTAACATTTTGTCTGTGAGTAAAACAGAACGGATATGGCAGGCGAAACCCCGAGGAATTTCTGTCCTGGAAAAAGTGGTTTTGACACATTGCCTCATTTAGAGCCCCTCCCTTATGAAAATGCCCTTATAAGGGCATATGAATGCAGTACCTATCGCTTCCTCTGGATGTCAACAGTCTCGAGAAAGTGTTTGATTCTTCTTAGCTGCTTTTAGAGCAGAGAAGAAGAGGAATAAGGAAGTGTACACATAGATGTCCTTAAAAGAAAATGCGCGTTCATGGCTTGCGCGCGCTGTGGTTTTTTCCTTTCTTATCGCCCAGTTTATATTCCGGTTGAAATATTATGCTATTTATACATTAAAGTGTTCCTAAGGATACATTTACAATGATGTTTGATTGTTCTTGGACAAGTTTATAGGTATAGGTTGAACGAGTTCTCTTCACGTTTCAATGGGGGAGTCGACGCTCTATTTTCTCATTATAACGCGCCAACCAAACAGAGATTTATGCATATAATACATTACTTTTTCTAACAAAAGAACCATGGATTGTCTTCGTTGGACACTTTTGAAGAACTTCTGCTGAGGGCTTCATAAGGTAAATGATTTGTTTTCGCTGTGAAATGGGTTATGTGTGAACCGTGAATTATGGTAATGGCAAAAATATGTTAGGTGCTACCCTCAAACAATCAAATGTGGTGCTTTCGCCGTGAAGCCTTTTTGAAATCTGACAACGCTGTGATATTGCCAAGAAGCAGAGCTTTTGATGACTATGAAACACTTGTATATTGGTGCATGTTTTATAATTCAACTTTTGGATTTTGAATTTGGCGCCTTGCATTTCACCTGGTAGTGTCGGGTGGCGGCTAGCGCCCCACCGCTCCGTAAGAAGTTAACTTGGGTCAAACATTTCGGGTAGCCTTCCACAAGCTTCCCACAGTAAGTTGGGTGAATATTGGCCCATTCCTCCTGACAGAGCTGGTGTAACTGAGTCAGGTTTGTAGGCCTTCTTGCTCACACACACTTTTTCAGTTCTGCCCACACATTTTCTATAGGATTGAGGTCAGGGCTTTGTGATGGCCACTCCAATTCCTTGACTTTGTTGTCCTTAAGTCATTTTGCTACAACTTTGGAAGTATGCTTGGGGTCATTGTCCAGTTGGAAGACCCATTTGCGACCAAGCTTTAACTTCCTGACTGATGTCTTGAGATGTTGCTTCAATATATCCACATAATTTTCCTGCCATCTATTTTGTGAAGTGCACCGGTCCCTCCTGCAGCAAAGCACCCCCACAACATGATGCTGCCACCTCGCCCTTCACGGTTGGGATGGTGTCTTTGGCTTGCAAGCCTCCCACTTTTTCCTCCAAACATAACGATGGTCATTACTGCCAAACAGTTCTATTTTTGTTTCATCAGAGCAGAGGACATTTCTCCAAAAAGAACTATCTTTGTCCTCATGTGCAGTTGCAAACCGTAGTCTGGCTTTTTTCTTGCGATTTTGGAGCAGTGGCTTCTTCGTTGCTGAACGGCCTTTCAGGTTATGTCGATATAGGACTTGTTTTACTGTGGATATAAATACTTTTGTACCTGTTTCCTCCAGCATCTTGACAAGGTCCTTTGCTGTTGTTCTGGGATTGATTTGCACTTTTCGCACCAAAGTACGTTCATCTCTAGGAGACAGGACGCATCTCCTTCCTGAGCGGTATGACGACTGCGTGGTCCCATGGTGTTTATACTTGCGTACTATTGTCTATACAGATGAACATGGTACCTTCAAGCATTTGGAAATTGCTCCCAATGATGAACCAGACTTGTGGAGGTCTACCATTTCTTTTATGAGGTCTTGGTTGATTTCTTTTGCTTTTCCCATGATGTCAAGCTAAGAGGCACTGAGTTTGAAGGTAGGCCTTGAAATACATCAACAGGTTCACCTCCAATTGACTCAAATGATGTCAATTAGCCTGTTAGAAGCTTCTAAAGCCATGACATCATTTTCTGGAATTTTCCAAGCTGTTTAACTTCTTAGGGAGCGGTTCCCGAGGTGACGGTTTTGGAGAGTCTGGCGTGCCCAAAGTAAAATGTCTCCCACTCAGGCCCAGAAAATAGGATATGCACATAATTAGTACTATTGGATAGGAAACACTCTGACATTTCTAAAAGTGTTAACATAATGTCTGTGAGTGTAACAGAACAGAAATAGCAGGCGAAAACCCGAGAAACATCTATCCGGAATTACTTTTTTTTGTCACATTGGCTCTGTTTGACAGTCTCCCTATTGAGTTATATGGCAAGCAGCTCAGAGATTTCAGTACCTATGGCTTCCACTAGATGTCAACAGTCTATATAAAGCCTCAGAGAGATTGGAGGAAGCAGGAAGAATAGGTACAGGAAATGGCCAAGGTAGCTCAGATGTCAACAAGTTTTCTCGTGCGCGAGTCTGGCTGCGCGCCCCACTTTATTTTACTTATATAACGTTTAGGTGACCATCCGAGTGAAATATTATTGCTCATATTCATAAAAGGATAGCTAAGGATGCATTTTAACTGGTATTTGATTTGTTTAGGAAAGGTTTATAGGTAAATTTGAACGCGTTCTCTTCACGTTTCAATGGGCGATTCGACATTGGATTTTATGAACATAAGGCACCAACCAAACAGAGATTTATGGATATAATAAATCACTTTTTCTAACAAAAGAACCATGGATTGTCTTTGTTGGACACTTGGGAAGCCCTCAGCAGAAGTTCTTCAAAAGGTAAAGGATTTGTTTTCGCTGTGAAATGTGTTTTGTGTGAACCGTGATGGTTTATGAATTTATGCTAATGGAGGCTGTAACGTAATAAAATGTTGAAAAGACAAGCGGTCTGAAAACTTTCCGAATGCACTGTATAATCACTTTAGTAGTTTTACTCTAGTAATTATATTTCTATGGTGCGTGAGAAAGAATGTATGACTCACTGATGACGGCAGCGTTCTCCGGTCGGTTCAGCGAGCTGATGATAACAAAGCCAAAGCCTTCGTTCTCCTTGCGATGGATGATGAAATCACTGGTCGGCAGGGGGATGGCACCCTCCAGGGGGGAGGTGACGGAGGGTGGTGGGACGTTGTCGGGGGTGACGGGACAGGAAGCTGAGGCGCCGTCGCTGTGCGGGGAGCTGTGCTGCGTGGACACGGAGCCAGGGCTACGGCCGTTCACCCCTAACACCTCACCTACAGAAGGCATCATAGGGGGACAGAAAGAGAGAGAGTGTGTTTTTTTGCCCCTCCCTCTGTAGTGTACACTACTCACAAGGGAAATAGATTATCTTCCGGACCATCAGACTGATCTGGCCGTTGTATAGTGTGTAAGGTGTGTATAGTGTATAGTACTGTTCAATACATTATAGTGGTGATTAGTGTCTACTCTGTAGTGTACACTACTCACTGGGGAAGTGGACTCTCCTCCGGACCGCCAGGCTGACCTGGCCATTGCGAGCGGCGGAGTGCATCAGGTCGATCACGTATCTGTGTGGTTTCCCAGCAACCACCATCTTATCCACGGAGATGAGCTCGTCCCCGGGTCGAAGCCGTCCGTCGCGTTCGGCAGGAGTGTTCTCTATGATCGCCCCGATCACAATCTGTTCAACAACAATCTATATTAGCAGCATATATATATATATATATATATATATATTACACTGAGTATACAAAACATGAAGAACACCTGCTATTTCCATGACATAGACTGACCAGGTGAATCCAGGTGAAAGCTATGATCCTGCAACTCAATATTAGGAAACTGTTCCTAATGTTTGGTATACTCAGTGCATTTACCACAGTGTACTGCTAAATCTTCCACCTCATAGATCTGTAAACATTGAAGGTTTAGGACCTGCCAAGGGGAGGGGTAGCTGTATTTAGTGTAGTCTTTTCTGAGATACTGCAAGTGTTCTAACATCATGGTGAAGGGTTTATCTCCCCTCTTGGAGAGGTGTTGTGTAAGTATCCATTAACAGAAAATTCTAAATGGACTACTAAATAATGGACTATTACTTGGAACTGGAGCATCCGCCTTGTATTCTGGAACAACCCTCAGCGTGAGACATACAGTGCATTTGGAAAGTATTCAGACCCATTGACTTTTTCCACATTTTGTTACGTTACATCCTTATTAAAAATGTATACATTTTTAACTTGTTAGGGAGTAGCAGCTGAGGGGTCGGTTTTGGAGAGTCTGGCGTGCCTAAAGTAAAATGCTTGCCACTCAGGCTCAGAAAATAGGATATGCACATAATAAGTACTATTGGATAGGAAACACTTCCAAAAGTGTTAACATTTTGTCTGTGAGTGTAACAGAACTCATTTGGCAGGCAAAAACCAGAGAAAGTTCCATCCGGAAATGTCATTCTGGTGGCTTATGGCTCACTTTGAGACAGTGCCTATTGAAAAGTCTTTATACCAGGACACTGAATGTAGTACCTATTGCTTCCACTGGATGTCAGCAGTGTATAGGTAAAGTTTAACGGCAATCGGAACCAATGTGTTCAATCGGGAGAGGTTTTAGTCAGGGGAGCTATTTTTCAGTTGCACGTTTTTGGGCGCACGTTTGGCTGAGCGGTCCACTTTAGTTGACTTATATAACGTTTAGGTGACCATCCAAGTGAAAGATTATCACTTTTATTCATAAAAGATAAGCTAAGGATGCATTTTAATTGGTTTTTGTTTTGTTGAGGGAAAGTTTATAGGTTTAAATGAACACGTTCTCTTCACGTTGGATTTTCTGAACACAAGGTGCCAACCAAACAGAGATTTAAGGATATAATAAATTACTTTTTCTAACCAAATACCCATGGATTGTCTTCGTTGGACACTTAGGAAGCCCTCTGCAGAAGTTCAACAAAAGGTAAGGCACAGGTTTTCCCTGTGAAATGCATTTTCTATCGACCGCACTGGCTAAAGATTTCATGGTTATGGAAAATATTGAAGGTGCTACCCTCAAACAATCAAATGTAGTGCTTTCGCCGTAAAGCCTTTTTGAAATCCGACAACACTGTGATATTGCCAAGAAGCAGAGCTTTTGATGAGTATGAAACACTTGTATATTGGTGCATCTTTAATAATTCAACTTTTGGATTTTGTCTTGCATTTCACCTGGTAGTGTCAGGAGTGGGGCGCTAGCGCTCCACTTATCCCTAATCTACATAGGGGGAGGGGGGGTGCAACTCAATATTTTTGGTACACTCAGTGTAGGTGTGCTGGGTGGGAAGAAATAAACATAGTTAGTTTCTATGGGTCGTGTTCAGTGGGCCACATTGTAACAAAACGTTTCATAGCAAAAAGAGCATACAAATATTGCACATAAACTAAGCGAAAAAGAAACGTCTCATTTTCAGGACCCTGTCTTTCAAAGATAATTCATAATTCATTCTATGACTAGGGTGACTGAGCCTTCCTCTGACACCGCCTAGTATATAGGTCTTGGATGGCAGGAAGCTTGACCCCAGTGATGTACTGGGCCGTACGCACTACCCTCTGTAGCGCATTACGGTCAGATGCCGAGCAGTTGCCATACCATGCTCTCGATGGTGCAGCTGTAGAACTTTTTGAGGATCTGGGGACCCATGCCAAATCTTTTCAGTCTCCTGAGGGGGAAAAGGTGTTGTCATGTCCTCTTCACGACTGTCTTGGTGTGTTTGGACCATGATAGTTTGTTGGTGATGTGGACACCAAGGAACTTGAAACTCTCGACCCGCTCCACTACAGCCCCGTCACCTTTTCTTGGAGTCCACAATCAGCTCCTTTGTTTTGCTGACGTTCAGGGAGAGGTTGTTGTTCTGCCAGGTCTTTGACCTCCTCCCTATAGACTGTTTCATAGTTGTCAGTGATCAGGCTTACCACCGTTGTGTCATCAGCAAACTTAATAATGGTGTTGGGGTCGTATGCGGCCATGCAGTCGTGGGTGACCAGGGAGTACAGGAGAGGACTAAACACGCACCCCTGAGGGGCCCCCGCATTGAGGGTCAGCGTGGCGAATGTGTTGTTGCCTTTCCTCACCACCTGGGGGTGGCCCGTCAGGAAATCTAGAATCCAGTTGCAGAGGCAGGTGTTCAGTCCCAGGGTCCATAGCTTATTGATGTGCTTGGAGGGCAATATGGTGTTGAACGCTGAGTTGTAGTCAATAAATAGCATTCTCACATATGTGTTCCTCTTGTCTGGGTGGGAAAGGGTAGTGTGGAGTGCAATAGAGATTGCGTCATCTGGGGATCTGTTGGGGCGGTATGCGAATTTGAGTGTCAATGGCCAGCCTTTCAAAGCATTTCATTCCTACAGAAGTGAGTGCTACGAGGCGATAGTTGTTTTTAAAGGTTACCATGGCGTTATTGGGCACAGGGACTATGGTAGTCTGCTTGAAACATGTAGATATTATAGACTGGGTCAAGAAGAGGTTGAAAATATTAGTGAAGACACTTGCTAGCGCATGCTCTGAGTTTGCGTCCTGGTAATACGTCTGGCCCTGGGGCCTTGTGAGTTAACATTAAAAGGTTGTCACCTGTTTAACGGTCTTACTCACATCGGCTAGGGAGAGCGTGATTATACAGTCGTCCGTTTAATTTGATTCTATGTGTGTAAAATGTTGTTAAGTGTGTGTTATAGTGTAGGTGGGTATTATGGTGTTAGGTGTGTATTTAATGATGTTAGGTGTGTATACTGTTAGGTGTGTAGGCAGCAGCAAGCAGCAGGTGTGTTAAATGAGGATAGACGTGGTTGTGTGAGGTGTGTATCAGATGTTAAGTTTGTTTGTATTATGGTGTGTTAGGTATGCACTATATGGTGTGTGTGTGTTGTCCAGCCCGTCCCATACGAGCCTTGTCACGGGCGTCCGGACTCACAGCCTGCACGGCCTCGTCTCCCCCCAGGATGCGGAAGCCAAACCCAGTCTTCTCCCTCAACAGGTGCACCTCCACATCCTGGTACTCTGGACCTAACGAGGGGAGAGAAAGAGAGAGGGGAGAGAGGGGGAAAGAGAGAGAAACAGAGTGAGGGGCAGGGAGAAAGGGGGAGGGGAGAGGAATAGAGAGAGAGGGGCGGAGGAAGCAGAGTGAGACAGAGGGAAAGAGAGAGAGGGGAGAAGAGGGAGGGAGGGGCAGAAAGACAGGGAGCGGAGAGGGATGGAGAGGGCGAAAGAGATATTGAGGGAAAGATGGGGTGGAGATAGACAAAGACAGGTGAGAGGAGGTAGAAATAGACAAAAAATGCCAAGAGTGTGCAAAGCTGTCATCAAGGCAAAGGGTGGCTATTTGAAGAATCTAAAATATAACATATATTTTGATTTGATTAACTTAGGGAGCGGCTCCCGAGGTGAGGGTTTTGGAGAGTCTGGCGTGCCCAAAGTAAAATGCATGCCACTCAGGCCCAGAAAATAGGATATGCACATAATTAGTACTATTGGATAGGAAACACTCTGAAGTTTCTAAGAGTGTTAAAATCATGTATGTGAGTATAACAGAAGTGATATAGCAGGCAAAAACCAGAGGAAAATCCATCCGGATTTGCAGTTTTTTTTGTAAATGTGCATCTATGTGCCTATTGCATACAACTTTATGTAGGACTGAGACTGCAGTACCTATGGCTTCCACTAGATGTCAACAGTCAAAGACTGGGAATTCTAGCAGTGACCAGAACGGATGGGGACAGGAAATTGTCAGGCGACCACTTTTGTAAACAAAGTTTGACGCGCGCGAGATTGTGAACGCGTCCGGTTGAAATATTACAGCAAATATACCCAAAAGGATACCTAAGGATACATTAAAAATGATGTTTGATTTGTTTGTAGAAAGTGTATAGGTATAATTTGAACGTGTTCTCTTCACGGTTCAATGGGCGACTCAACGGTGGATTTTATGATCATAACGCGCCAACCAAACGGAGATTTATGGATATAGTAAATTACTTTTTCTAACCAAAGAAGCATGGATTGTCTTAGTTGGACACTTGGGAAGCCCTCAGCAGAAGTTCATAAAAGGTAAGCGATTTTATATTAGCGATTTTATGCGTTTTGTGAGACCCGTGTTGGGTTATGGATTTATGCTAATGCATAAATATTAGAGGTGCTACCCTCAAACAATCAAATGTTGTGCTTTCGCCGTAAAGCCTTTTTGAAATCTGACAACGCTGTGACATTGCCAAGAATCAGAGAATCAGAACAAATCAAACAACGTTTCTAATCGATCCTTAGGTACATTGTTATGTCATATATATATTATATTAACGATAATATTTCACACTGATAATATCTTGGGCTATAGAAAAGGAAAAAACCGAGGTGTGCGCTCCCGGTCCCGCGCGCCAAACACAGAAGTTACAATCCTCACTCTCCTTGGATAAACTTCTTCTACTCCCCTATTTTTCAAGGTAAACACATGAAACCTTGTCTAAAGACTGTTGACATCTAGTGGAAGCCATAGGTACTGCAACCTGGGAGCTGAATTTAAGCACTTCCTATAGCAACTCATTGGAAAAGGAGGCAGCTCACCGAATCACATTTTCTCGGATGGATTTTCCTCGGGTGTTTGCCTGCCATATAAGTTCTGTTATACTCACAGACATTATTTTAACAGTTTTAGAAACGTCAGAGTGTTCTATCCAACATTACTAATTATGTGCATATCCTAGTTTCTGGGCCTGAGTTCCAGGCATTTTACTTTGTGCACGCCACTCTCCAAAACTCCGAACACTGCTGCCACTCCCTAACTCGTTTTAACAACTAGCGTGGTTGTGGTAGTACCGTGCCCAGGCCTGAACCCTGAATGGTTTATAATAAAAAATACAATAATCAGATAAAAAGGAACAAAGTTGTACATTAACCAAGGATTCAAGAATCTTAGCGAAACAAAGTATTCTTCAAATGGGGCGATAGTTGTCAAGATCATCTGTATCCCCACCCTTATGGAGTGGCAGCACATATGTGGATTTCCATGGTTTTGGAATACTTGCTGATAACAATGTTAAGTAAAAAATGTGGGCTATTGAGCCAGCAGTAAGGGGAGCTGCACACTTAAGCAGACCAGGCTTTTTTTTGTCTAATGTTAGCAAAGCATCCATGACTTCTTTATCAGTGAATTAACATGGAAAAAACACCTGATCAGCAATTTCAGTATCATTCAACAGATTTTAGCCATCAACATCCAAACCACTCTTTTCAAGAGCTGGCTTTTGAAATAATTAAAATATATAACCCGCAGAGATAAAAAGATGATTAAATGCATTAATTATATACATTTAGTCAGTAATAAGGCCAGAATCTAAATTAATTTCTTGAGGGAGAGAAGATGAGACACAACCCTTCAGTGACATAACAGCTTTCCAAAATGTAGCTGCCGGAAGAGCCGGTTGAGGCATGGGGAGCCTGCCGAGCCAACCGAGGCTTGAGACACCTGTCGAGCCAGCTGAGGCATGGAATCTTGACAAGCCGCGGGATGGGAGCTCGACGATCCGGCTGACGCGTGGGATGGGAGCCCCACGATCCGGCTGACGCGTGGGATGGGAGCCCCATGATCCGGCTGACGTGCGGGATGGGAGCCCCACGATTAGGCTCACGCGCGGGATGGGAGCCCGACGACCCGGCTGACACGCGGGATGGGAGCCCGACAACCCGGCTGAGTCACGGGGAGCCTACCGAGGCTTGAGAACCTGTCTAGCCATCTGAGTCATGGAAGCCTGACGAGCCAGCTGAGGCATCCCCAGTTGCTTGGACATGACGTCACCAGTAAAAAAAAAAACAGTTGCTTCCCCTTGGTGAGGCGCAGTTCTGTAACGTGTACGCTGGGAGTCGGGAAGCAAGTACAGGGAGTGAAAATGTAATAATAAATAGAACAGTACAAAACAAGAAAAAAAAAAAAAAGCATACAGACATGAAACAGAGTCAATAAAGCCAGAGGAAAGAACCAAGGCGAGTGACAGATATAGGGGCGTTAATTAGGAAGGTGATGGAGTCCAAGTGAGTGTCATGAGGTGCAGGTGCGTGTAATGATAGTGGCAGGTGTGCGTAATGATGAGACAACTGGCGACGTCGAGCGCCGGAGAGGAGGAGCGTGAGTAAACATGACAGAAAAACCCCACTCCCAGCATATTTCTATGGAGTATTTGTAAATATGAGGTCAATAAAAGTAGATTCCGTAGGGTCCTTTAAGTTAGGACAAGTGGGGTTTGTAATCAGCTGGGTCAAATTTAGATTAGTGCAAAAATCCTAAATAGGCAGCATCCTGCGTTCCCATGCAAGATTCAAATCTCCAGTGATCAACACCTCTGGGGTAGTAAAAATGGCAATTAAATCAGTGAGTTTGTTTAGTACACATTTCTTGGCGGAGGGTGGAGGATAGATTCCTATAACTGTTATTTTTTAGTTTGAACCCAACTGAAGACTTAAAGCCAACACTTTAAATTGTATAGGACTGGATGTAGCCTTTAACAGAGACACAGAAAGAAGATTATTTGCGTAAATAGCAACAACACCACCTTTGCCTTTCCTATCAGCCCCATAGCAACATCAGAGTCCAGGGTTTTATCAGTTAACCAAGTTTCAGATAAAATAAAGTGTCTGCCTGAAAGGCCCAGATATTGACATTATCCATTTTAGGTGATAAACTATGAATGTTAAGATGTAAAAATGATTAAACCTTTTCTGAATGTAAAGTTATAGAGTTTCACTATAAGTCAAATTACTTAGAGATTTCAGAACAACAGGAGACTCAAAGATTGGATTATACAAATTAGGAAAATTAAACAAAGTAGGAATAGCAATGACAATGCTCCAGTTAGCCCCATTAGGCATGTCACCACTTTCAGATACAACATGTTGAACTCTCACAGTGACCAAAGAGGAAATGGTAAAAACTGACTTACATGTAATGCTAACATTGTTCTCACATCAATTTAGTTGACCAAGAACCGTAGACCCCGGTGAAGCAGAACCCACCTTAGACCCCGGTGATGCCATCACAATGTTGGCCGATACTGAAGGAACCTCCGACGCTCCATGAAAAGATGGCGCTGGGACATCAGGCTCCAGAGCTGCGAAGATATTCGATGTTGGCAGCCCATTCATGAATCCCGTCACCGCAGAGGGCTCAGAAAGTAGAGGACGCTGCCCTCAACTTCGGAGAGGAGGAAAATGAGAAAATTGCAGGTCTTGGCTTTCCCAGTAGTCTGTGCAAATCAGCTATTTGTATGCCCAGCATAGCGACTTCTTCTCTGTAGCCCTCCGCGAGCAGGCAATTGTCGGACTGAAAGTCAGGGTGTTCGACTTCATCCCAGAACAGGGCGAAGTATTTACAACTCCTGCAGCGTTGATAGCGCAACGAGTCCTTCATTATTGCACCCTCATTATCGCACCCTCCTGACTCCCCCAACATATCTCCTAGATATAGGACCTACACTTCCAATTTTTTTTAACAATGACGCTGGGAGTCATGAAGCAGGTGCAGTTGGTGAGTATAGTAATAAAGAACATAGAGCGATACAAAACAAGTGAAGCGTCTGTACATGAACACAGAACCAATCTACATATTCTTTTTTTTACACCTACAGGGGTATATCATTCATGTAATGAAGCTACTGTATGTTGATTTGGTTGTTCGTTTTTGGTTGTGGTAGAGCTAATTTCTGCTACTACTGGACGAAGCGGATATTACTTTGTTATATGTTCTCAGTCAAGGAAAAGACTACAGTGCAGAACCAGGAAGAGTGGCTTTGCTGGCATGCATAAAAAAAGTGAGTTTTCTCCACCAAGATTTACATTTACATGCTAAAATCGCCACTGCCTTATACGATGAAACAATACTCACGCCTACTCTCGTAGATGGCCCTGGACTTCTCATAGAGGTCGTATGGGTCGGGCTTGTTGAGGTCGAAGCCCTCTGTAGAGTCAGGGACCGAGGTGCTGTGCTGTGGCTGGGTAGAGAAGGGCGTGCCTGTGGGAAGCACTCGGGCTGACAGGCTGGTCTGGGGACTACCATGTGGGTCCCACTGCTCTGGCAGCTGAAGGCACAGCAGCAAAAAGAGAGAAAGGAATGGGAAGGGAGAGAGAGAAGGGTGAGGGAGCAGGGAGAGTAAAGTGAGAAATGTATGATTTATGAATTACATTAATTTAATACAATCAGGTTTACTTCATTGTTTATACATTTGCATCTTAAACAGGTCAACATTCACAAGGCCGCAGGGCCAGACGGATTACCAGGATGTGTACTGCGAGCATGTGCTGACCAACTGGCAAGTCTCTTCAATGACATACCTCTCGCTGTCCGAGTCTGTAATACCAGCATGTTTTAACCTGTTACAGATCCAATCCCGTGAACGGGATCGATTTTGGCCACATCCGGTGAAATGCAAAGCGCCAAATTCAAATGACAAAAATACTCATTTCAAACATTCATGAAATTACAAATGCTGCACACCCTTCAAAAGCTTAGACTCTTGTTAATCTAGCAGCATTGGCAGATTTCAAAAAGGCTTTACAGCGAAAGCAGAACATTTGATTGTCTGAGGACAGCACCCCCAATCAAAAACTCTATTAGCATAATAACATAACCAGCAGAGGTGTCACAAAACTCAAAATAGCATAAAATAAATTGCTTACCTTTCATGATCTTCCTCTGATGGCATATCAAAGCATCCAGGTTACACAATAAACTGTCCTTTTGTTCGATAAAGTTCCTCTTTATATCCATATAGCTCCGTTTGGTTGCCGCGTTTTGTTCAGTAATCCACCTGCCCAAAGGCTTTCATCCATGCAGACAAACGATATCCCAAAAGTACCCATAAAGTTCACCGAAAAAAGTCAAACAGCATTTGTAATCAATACTTAGATACCCTAAAATGAATATACACTATAATATTTCAGACGGAATATAACCTGCTGAATAGAAGAATAGAATAACTGAGTGCGCATTCCCTGTTACGCGCAGAATCCAAAACAGTACACTTGAAGTGAACCCAGGAACTAGTGGTCTTACTCCCTTGATTTTCATGATTGAACGTTCCAACCTTTTTCTAAAGACTGTTGACATCTAGTGGAAGCCATAGGAACTGCAATATGGGAGCTAAAATACCCAGCATTGAATAGCATGCCAATAGAAAACAGTGTGACATGACTGATTCAGACATCCTGGATGGATTTTGCTCGGGTTTTTGCCTGCCATATCAGTTCTGTTATACTCACAGACATTATTTTAACAGTTTTAGAAACTTCAGACTGTTTTCTATCCAAAGCTACTAATATGCATATCCTAGCTTCTGGGCCTGAGTAACAGGCAGTTTACTTTGGGCACGTTTTTCATCCGAACTTCAAAATACTGCCCCCTAGCCCTAAGAAGTTAAGCAGATCACCATAGTGCCTGTGCCCAAGAACACCAAGGTAACCTGCCTAAATTACTACCGATGCGTAGCACTCTCGTCTGTAGCCATGACGTGCTTTGAAAGGCTGGTCACGGCTCACATCAACACCATCATCCCAGAAACCCTAGACCAACTCCAATTTGCATACATTCCCAACAGATCCACAGATGTTGCAATCTATAATACACTCCACACTGCACTTTCCCACCTGGACAAAAGGAACACCTATGTGAGAATGCTATTCATTGACTACAGCTCAACGTTCAACACCATAGTGCCCTCAAAGCTCATCAATAAGCTAAGGAACCTGGGACTAAACACCTCCCTCTGCAACTAGATCCTGGACTTCCTGACGGGTCGCCCCCAGGTGGTAAGGGTAGGTAACAACACATCTGCCACGCTGATCCTCAACACGCACCTCCTGTACTCCCTGTTCACTCATGACTGCAGGGCCAGGTACGACTCCAACACCATCATTAAGTTTGCCGAAAACACAACAGTGGTAGGCCTGATCACCGACAACGACGACACAGCCCATTGGGAGGAGGTCTTGGACCTGGCCGTGTAGTGCCAGTACAACAACCTCTCCCTCAATGTGATCAAGACAAAGGAGATGATTATGGTCTACAGGAAAAAGAGGACCGACCATGCCCCCATTCTCATCGACGGGGCTGCAGTGGATTAGGTTAAGAGCTTAAAGTTCCTTGGTGTCCACATCACCAACAAACTAACATGGTCCAAGCACACCAAGACAGTCGTAAAGAGGGCCCGACAAAACCTATTCTCCCTCAGGAGACTGAAAAGATTTGGCATGGGTCCTCAGATCCTCAGGTTCTTCAGCTGCGCCATAAACTACTTAGGGAGCAGTGGGGCGCTACTCCCGACACTACCCGGTGAAATGCAAGGCGCCAAATTCAAAATCCAAAAGTTGAATTATTAAACATTCATCAATATACAAGCGTTGCATAGTCATCAAAAGCTCTGCTTCTTTGCAATATCACAGCGTTGCCAGATTTCAAAAAGGATTTACGGCAAAAGCACAACATTTGATTGTTTGAGGGTAGCACCTCCAATATTTTTCCATTAGCATGAATTCACACAAAACACATTTCACAGCAAAAACAAATCCTTACCTTTTGAAGAACTTCTGCTGAGGGCTTCCCAAGTGTCCAACGAAGACATCCAATGGTTCTTTTGTTAGAAAAAGTCATTTATTATATCCATAAATCTCTGTTTGGTTGGCGCATTATGTTCATAAAATACAGCGTCCACTCGCCCATTGAACCGTGAAGAGAACGCGTTCAACCTATACCTATACACTTGTCCAAGAACAATCAAACATCATTGATAATGTATCCTTAGGAACACTTTCATGTATATTTACTATAATATTTAAACCGGATTATAAACTGGGCGATAGGAAAGGAAAAAAACACAGCGCGCGCGAGCCCATGAACGCGCTTCCTCTTCTGTTTACATCCATTTTTCTTCTATTACCATCCAGAGCAACTAAACATCATCAAACACTGTCTAGAGACTGTTGACATCCAGTGGAAGCAATAGGTACTGCAATCTTACTCCCATATATGTTTCAATAGGGAGGGGTTCAAAATGAGGCAATGTGTCAAAAACACTTTTTCCAGGACAGAAATTCCTCGGGTTTTCGCCTGTTATATCAGTTCTGTTATACTCACAGACAATATTTTAACACTCTTAGAAACTTCAGAGTGTTTCCTATCCAATAGT
>QNTS01000213.1:91695-193661 GCA_003317085.1 Hucho hucho
CAATCAAATGTTGTGCTTTCGCCGTAAAGCCTTTTTGAAATCTGACAACGCTGTGATATTGCCAAGAAACAGAGCTTTTGATGAGTATGAAACACTTGTATATTGGTGCATGTTTAATAATTCAACTTTGGGATTTTGAATTTGGCGCTTTACATTTTACCTGGTGGTGTCGGGAGTGGGTAGCTAGCGACCCACCGCTCCCTGTCTAGTTAATAAACAGATCATTGACCACTTCGAATCCCACCGTACCTTCTCCGCTGTGCAATCTGGTTTCCGAGCTGGTCACGGGTGGACCTCAGCCACGCTCAAGGTACTAAACGATATCATAACCGCCATCGATAAGAGACACTACTGTGCAGCCGTATTCATTGACCTGGCCAAGGCTTTCGACTCTGTCAATCATCACATCCTTATCGGCAGACTCAACAGCCTTGGTTTCTCTAATGATTGCCTCGCCTGGTTCACCAACTACTTTGCCGACAGAGTTCAGTGTGTTAAATCGGAGGGCCTGTTGTCCGGGCCTCTGGCAGTCTCTATGGGGGTGCCACAGGGTTCAATTCTTGGGCCGACTCTCTTCTCCGTATACATCAATGATGTCGCTCTTGCTGCTGGTGATTCTCTGATCCACCTCTATGCAGACAACACCATTCTGTATACTTCTGGCCCTTCTTTGGACACTGTGGTAGCCTCCTGGGGATTGCTGGGGCGCTAGCGCCCCACTCCCGACACTACCCAGTGAAATGTGAGGCGCCAAATTCAAAATCCAAAAGTTGAATTATTAAACATCCACCAATATACAAGTGTTCCATACTCATCAAAAGCTCTGTTTCTTGGCAATATCACAGCATTGTCAGATTTCAAAAAGGCTTTACGGCGAAAGCACAACATTTGACTGTTTGAGGGTATCACCTCACATACTTTTCCCATAGCCATGAATTCATTAGCCAGCTTGGCACACACATAACACATTTCACAGCGAAAACAAATCAATTACCTGTTGAAGAACTTCTGCTGAGGTCTTCCTAAGTGTCCAACGAAGACAATCCATGGTTCTTTTGTTAGAGAAAGTCATGTATTTCATCCATAAATCTCCATTTGGTTCGCGGGTTATAATCAGAAACTACAGCGTCCACTACTCCATTGAAACGTGACTAGAACTCGTTCATCTTATACCTATAAACTTGTCCAAGAACAATCAAACATAGTTTTAAATGTATCCTTAGGAACACTTTTACGTATATTTACTATAATAAATCAACCGGAATATAAACTGAGCTCTAAAGACGGTAAAAAACACAGTGCACGCTTCCCAAGAGGGCGCGCGCACTCCTATAGAGTTCCAAAGATGCACTTCCTTATTCCCTCTTCTTCTCTGCTCTAAAGCATCTGAACAGAATCAAAACTCTGTCTCGAGAATGTTGACATCCAGAGGAAGCGATAGGTACTGCATTCATATGCCCTTTTATGGGCATTTTCATGAGGGAGGGGTTCCAAATGAGGCACTCTGTGAAAACCACTTTTTCCTGGACAGAAATTCCTTGGGGTTTCGCCTGCCATATCCGTTCTGTTTTACTCACAGACAAATGGTTAACAGTTTTACAAAATTCAGAGTGTTTCCTATCCAATGGTACCAAATATGTGTATATCCTATTTTCTGGGCCTGAATGGGAGGCATTTTACTTTGGGCACGCCAGGCTCTCCAAAACGGTCACCTCGTGTGCTCATCCCTAAGAAGTTAACAAACCTCCAAATGAGCTTCAATGCCATTCAGCACTCCTTCCGTGGCCTCCAACTGCTCTTAAACGCTAGTAAAACCAAATGCATGCTTTTCAACCGTTCGCTGCCTGCATCCGCCCGCCCGACTAGCATCACTACCCTGGACGGCTCTGACCTAGAATACGTGGACAACTACAAATACCTAGGTGTCTGGCTAGACTGTAAACTCTCCTTCCAGACTCACATTAAACATCTCCAATCCAAAATTAGATCTAGAATCGGCTTTCTATTTCGCAACAAAGCCTCCTTCACTCATGCTGCCAAACTTGCACTAGTAAAACTGACTATCCTGCCGANATCTTGCTCCTTTGCACCCCAGTATTTTTACTTTGCACATTCATCTACTGCACATTTACCATTCCAGTGTTAAATTGCTATACTGTAGTTACTTTACCACCATGGCCTATTTATTGCCTTATATTCCTTATCCTACCTCATTTGCACACATTGTATATAGATTTGTTTTTTTTCCTACTGTATTATTGACTGAGTGTTTGTTTTACTCCATGTGTAACTCTGTGTTGTTGTATGTGTTGAACTGCTTTGCTTTATCTTGGCCAGGTCGCAGTTGTAAATGAGAACTTGTTCTCAACTTGCCTACCTGGTTAAATAAAGGTGAAATAAAAAAAATAATAAAAAAAATAATCGCAAAACTTTTAGTCGAGCAACCACTGTAGGCCTCTCAGATCAGACCTATGCCACTGCTGCCCACCACATGCCCCTCACTCCCGCAAAGAGGACCTCAACATGAAAGTCACACATACGCCAGGCCGTGAGCAGGCAAACAGGCCCAACCCCCGCTCTTACACTAGCCCAAGTAAATGGAATGGACCAGATGCTCAGCAGGCTCTGCTCACACTTAGTGGTCTGAGGCCAAACCACACGACTAACAACAGACACTTTATGGAAAACAAAGCCTTCACTATCTCACCCTTGAATATCCAAGTCCTGAGGTCATCTGCCTTTGGACACACTGATTGCTCTCTAGGTTACAGAGAGCTGGTAGTCCCATCCACCAAATTACCAGGTGTGAAACAGGGAAGGGACTCAGGGGGTTTGCTATTAGGTATAGATCAGACCTAACTCACTCTATTAAATTAATAAAAACAGGAACATTTTTCATTTGACAAGAAATACAAAAGGAAATTCACTCAAAAGAGAATTGTTTTCTCCTGTGTGCTACCTATATCCCCCACTAGAATCCCCATACTTAACGAAGACAGCTGCTTCATCCTGGAGGGGGAAATCAATCATTTTCAGGCCCAGGGACATGTACTAGTCTGTGGCGACCTAAATTCCATAACTGGACAAGAACCTGACCCTCAGCACACTGGGGAACAAAGACCTACCTGGAGGTGACAGCATTCCCTCCAGCATATTTTAATGTTATTTATGTTTTATTTAACCTTTATTTTAACTAGGCAATTCAGTTAAGAACAAATTATTATTTACAATGATGACCTACCCTGGCCAAACCCTAACTCGGACGACGCTGGGCCAATTGTGTGCCGCCTCCCTAGGCACAACTATGACAACATAACCAACAAAAACGGGTCACAACTCCTGCAGCTCTGTCGCACGCTGGGTATGTACATATTCAATGGTAGGCTTCGAGGGGACTCCTAAGGTAGGTACACCTATAGTTATTGAGTACTGTAGACTACTTTATCACTGACCTCAACCCAGAGTCTCTCAGAGCATTCGCAGTCAGCCCACTGACACCCCTATCAGATCACAGCAAAATCACAGTCTACTTGAACAGAGCAATACTCAATCATAAGGCATCAAAGCCAAGGGAACTGAATAATATTAAGAAATGCTATAGATGGAATGAAACTAGTGTGGAAACCTACCAAAAAACAATTAGGCAACAAGAAATTCAATCCCTTTAGACAACTTCCTGGACAACATATTTCACTGTAATAGTGAAGGTGTAAACTTGGCAGTAGAAAACGTAAACAGTATATTTGACCTCTCAGCTTCCCTATCAAATCAAAGAAATTCAGGCAGAAAACCTAAGAAAATGAACAACAATGACAAATGGTTTGATGAAGAATTCAAAAAACTAAGAAAGAAATTGAGAACCCTATCCAACCAAAAACATAGAGACCCAGAAAACCTGAGCCTTTACTATGGTGAATCACTAAAACAATACAGAAATGCACTACGGAAAAAGAAGAGACATCACGTCAGAAATCAGTTCAACGTAATTGAAGAATCCATAGACTAACCACTTCTGGGAAAATTGGAAAACACAAGGCAAACAACACTAAGAGTTAAGTATCCAAAACTGAGATTTGTGGATAAACAACTTCTCCAATCTTTTTGGCCCTGTAACAAAGAACAAACAGCGAAAACATATACATGATCAAATACAAATCTTAGAATCAACTATTAAAGTACCAGAACCCACAGTATTCTCCAATTATACTGAATGAACTACAGGACATAATACAAACCCTCCAACCCAAAAAGGCCTGTGGTGTTGATGGTATCCTAAAAGAATTGATAAAATATACAGACCACAAATTCCAAATGGCTATACTTAAACTCTTTAACATCATCTTTAGCTCTGGCATCTTCCCCAATATTTGTAAAAAAGGACTGATCACCCCAATCCACAAAAGTGGAGACAAATTTAACCCCAATAACAGGGATATGTGTCAACAGCATACTCATTATCATTAACAGCAGACTCGCCCATTTCCTCAGTGAAAACAATGCACTGTACTGAGCAAATGTAAAATTGGCTTTTTACCAAATTATCATACGACAGACCACATATTCACCCTAATTGACAAAGCAACAAACCAAAACTAAGGCAAAGTGTTTTCATGCTTTGTTGATTTCAAAAAGGCTTTTGACTCAATTTGGCTGCTATACACATTGGGGTCCGCTATACACATTGATGTAAAGTGGCGTTGGGGGAAAAACATACGACAGAAAATCCATGTACACAAACAACAAGTGTGTGGTTAAAATTTGCAATAAACACACACATTTCTTTCCACACATACGTGGGGTGAGACAGGGATGCAGCTTAAGCCCCACCCTCTTCAACATATATATAAATGAATTGGCGAGGGCACTAGAAAAGTCTGCAGCTCCCAGATTCACCCTACTAGAATCTGAAGTCAAAATGTCTACTGATTGCTGACAATCTGGTGCTTCTGTCCCCAACCAAGGAGGGCCTACAGCAGCACCTAGATCTTCTGCACAGATTCTGTCAGACCTGGGCCCTGACAGTTTGGGTTCGTGCAGTGGGGGAGATCTTCGTGGGCTATACTCAGCCTTGTCTCAGGGTAGTAAATTGGTGGTTTGCGGATATCCCTCTAGTGGTATAGGGGCTGTGCTTTGGCAAAGTGGGTGGGGCCAAATCCTGCCTGGTTGGCCCTGTGCGGGGTATCGTTGGACGGGGCCACAGTGTATCCTGACCCCTCCTGTCTGCAATAGTTTATAGTTTATCTGGTGTAATTCTCCTGTCTTATCTGGAGTCCTGTGTGAATTTAACCTCTACTGGCTAGGGGGCAGTGTTCGGAAGTACGGAGAGTCTGACATGCCCAAAGTAAACTGCCTGTTACTCAGGCCCAGAAGCTAGGATATGCATATAGTATTGGATAGAAAACACTCTGAAGTTTCTAAAACTGTTAAAATAATGTCTGAGTATAACAGAACTGATATGGCAGGCAAAAACCAGAGGAAGATCCATCCGGAAAATATGTTTTTTTGATGTCACAGTTTTTCCATTGACTTGCTATTGTCTATAGAGGGAATTAGCTCCCAGATTGCAGTTCCTATGGCTTCCATTAGATGTCAACAGTCTTTAGACATGGTTTCAGGCTTGTTTTTTGAAAAACGAACAAGAAATATAAGTTTTTTCAAGTGGCTGTTGAAACGGACACTACTGTTTTGCGCAAGTGACTGTATGCGCGCTCTTCATTATTTTTCTTCCCTTTTGAACAGACTATTCTCCATCTGAAATATTATAGTTTATTTAGATATTTGATATATTCTTTGTGTTCCTGGGACCCATGTGATTGCAAACAGAGGAAGATCTTCAAAGGTAAGTGATTTATTTTATCGCTATATTTGATTTTGTAACGCCTGTGCTGGTTTGAATAATATGTTGTTGTGGGGGTTGTGGGGCGCTGTCCTCAGATAATCGAATGTTCTGCTTTTGCCGTAAAGCCTATTGTAAATCCGACTACGTGGTTCGATTACCAAGATTCTAAGCTTTTGAATGGTGTACAACACTTGTATTTTCATTCATGTTTAATATGACTATTTTTGTAATTTGAAATTGGCGCTCTGCATTTCATCGGATGTTGTCGTAGGAGCGGTCCACCTAGCCCAAACAGGTATGCTCCCTCTAATTCTCTCTCTCTCTCCCTCTCCCTCCCCTCCCGGAGGACCTGAGCCCTGGGACCATGCCTCAGGACTACCTGGCCTGATGACTCCTTGCTGTCCCCAGTCCACCTGGTCAGTTTCAACTGTTCTGCCTGAAGCTATGGAACCCTGACCTGTTCACCAGACGTGCTACCTTGTCCCGGACCTGCTTTTTTCGACTCTCTCTACCGCACCTGCTATCTCGAACTCTGAATGCTCGGCTATGAAAAGCCAACTAACATTTACTCCTGGCCACCCCTCAGAGCCTGGTTCCTCTGTAGGTTTTTTCCTAGGTTTCTGCCTTTCTAGGGAGTTTTTCCTAGCCACCGTGCTTCTACATCTGCATTGCTTGCTGTTTGGGGTTTTAGGCTGGGTTCCTGTATAGCACTTTGTGACATCGGCTGATGTAAAAACGGCTTCATAAATACATTTGATTGATTGATTTACAGTAAATCTCAGTAAGACAAAATTAATGGTGTTCCAAAAAAGTTCCAGTTGCCAGAACCACAAATTCTAGACACCGTTGCCCTAGAGCACACAAAAAACAATACATACCTCGGACTAATCCTCAGCGCCACAGTTAACTTCCACAAAGCTGTGAACGATCTGAGAGACAAGGCAAGAAGGGCCTTCTATGCCATCAAAGGAACATAAAATTCAATATACCAATTAGAATCAGTTATAGAACCCATAGCCCTTTATGGTTGTGAGGTCTGGGGTCCACTTTACCAACCAAGAATTCACAAAATGGGACAAACACAAAATTGAGACTGCATGCAAAATTCAGCAAAAATATCCCCTGTGTACCACAAAAAACACCAAATAATGCACGCAGAGCAGAATTAGGCCGATACCCGCTAAGTATCAGAATCCAGAAAAGAGCCGTTAAATTCTACAACCAATTAAAAGGAAGCGATTCCCAAACCTTCCATAACAAAGCCATCACCTACAGAGAGATGCACATGGAGAAGAGTCCCTTAAGCAAGCTGATCCTGGGGCTCTGTTCACAAACACAAACAGACCCCACGAAGACCCAGGACAGCAACACAATTATACCCAACCAAATAATGGGAAAATAAAAATATAATTCCTTGACACGTAGTAAAGAATCAACAAAAAAACTGAGCAAACTAGAATACTATTTGGCCCTAAAGAGAGAGTAGTCAGTGGCAGAATACCTGACCAATGTGACTGACCCAAACTTAAGGAAAGCTTTGACACTGCCCACAAAATGAGTTGGAAACTGAGCTGCACTTCCTAACCTCCTGCCAAATGTATGTCCATATTAGAGACACATGTTTCCCTCAGATATTTCTCAGATAGGGGACCCACAAGCCCAATTTTGATGAACTCCCATGTCTATTGGTTGAAACACCAGTGTGCCATCACAGCAGCAATATTTGTGACCTGTTGCCACATGAAAAGGGCAACCAGTGAAGAACAAACACCATTGCAAATACAACCCATATTTATGTTTAAATATTTTCCCTTATTTGCGAATAATATGACATTTGGAATGTCTATATTCTTTTGGAACTTTTTTGAGTGTAAACTTAACTGTACATTTTTGTATTGTTTATTTTACTTTTGTTTATTATCTATTTCACTTGCTTTGGCAATGTAAACATATGTTTCCCATGCCAATAAAGCCCTTAAATTGAATTGAACTGAGAGAGAGAGAGACAGAGACAGGGGGAGAGAGAGAGAGACGGAGAGAGAGAAACACAGAGAGAGACAGAGAGAGAGAGAGAGAGAGAGAGAGAGAGAGAGAGAGAGAGAAAGATACAGAGAGAGACAGATGGAGACAGAGAGACACACACACACACAAATAGGGGTGCTTTACCTGTTTGGAGGTCTTCCATGGAGAGAGGTGACCTGCAGAGAAACAAATGTTAGTCCTTTGAGCAGACAGAAAAATAACTGTATGATAGGTTATCTTAACATTACAATGGCAGAAGTAAAGAACAGTGGGAAACTTTGTACAAGAGTAAGTAGGCTGTTGGTACAAAACAATCATTCAATAGCAGTTTCTCTTGGAATCCATACATCGTAGGCTATCAAAATCTGTTCAGCTTTTTGGTCTCTGGATATTCTCTACCTCAGAGCATAAAAACATGTGTCATGGCACTTGATGTCTCCTTAAAATTCAAAGTTGTGATAAGCCTACCCTGAACACATGTTATCCATATATATGGCCTATTTAAAAAACATAACATTTTGGTAGCTTAACTACAGACAGATTAGAGCCTTCTCTTTTCAGCAGTACACTAAGAGAAATGGTACTTTGGGGTTCCATATTTAAGCAATAAGGCACAAGGGGGTGTGGTATATGGCCAATATACCATGGCTAAGGGCTGTTCTTAGGCACAACGCAAAGGAGGTTTGGCCATATGTGACTCACCACCTGGATTAGGTCTCATGTAGCAACATTTGAATTTCTGTTTTTTACACTGGATAAAAGTAGAGACTCAGAACTACAAAATGGTATATCATACACTGCATTTCAGGAAACAATACGAAAGTAATTCTGGTTTCTAGTATATGTGATATATTATATCACATATACTAGACCCCAGAGGTGCCTCATTTCTTTCATAAACTGGTTACCAACTTAATTAGAATAGTACAAATATTTGTTTTGTCGTACCCATGGTATACGATCTGATATACTACAGCTTTCAGCCAATCAGCACGTCTTTCGACCACACAGTTTATAAAGAACCTTTCGGTTCTTTGGATGAGATAATCCTACCCAGTGAAGGCAAAGAACCTTGAGGGTTCTCTCCCTACCCCAGAGTGTAATGTGGATTTCAGCAAACAATAGCTAACAAAAGCTAACCCGGTCACATCAAACTCTGAAATGACAGCCAATTCCGTTTTAATTAGTTTTAGCTGTTTGCATTGACATGTATATACAGTTGAAGTCGGAAGTTTACATACACCTTAGCCAAATACATTTAAACTCTGTTTTTCAAAATTCCTGACATTTAATCTTAGCAAAAATTCCCTGTCTTCGGTCAGTTAGGATCACCATTTTATTTTAAGAATGTGAAATGTCAGAATAATAGTAGAGAGAATGATTTATTATCCGGCGCCGACAGAGATGGCAGCATCGCTTCGCGTTCTCAGGAAGCTATGCAGTATTTTGTTTTTTTATGGATTACTTCTTACATTGTTACCCCGGGAAATCTTAACTTCTTAGGGAGCGGCAGCAGAGGTGACGGTTTTGGTTTTGGAGAGTCTGGCGTCCCCAAAGTAAAATGTCTTCCACTCAGGCCCAGAAAATAGGATATGCACATAATTAGATAATGTCTGTGAGTATAACAGAACTGATATAGCAGGCGAAAACCAGAGGAAAATCCATCCGGATTTGCATTTTTTTTTGTAGATGCCATTTTTCTCCAAGCTGCCTATTGCATACAATGTTATGTAGGACTGAGACTGCAGTACCTATGGCTTCCAATAGATGTCAACAGACTTTATACAAAGCCTGGAAGGTCTAGCAGTAAGCAGAACGGATAGGAAGAGGAAGTAGTCAGGGGACCGCTTTTGTTTACAACGTTTGACGGGCGCGAGATTGTTCACGTTATCGTACGGTTGAAATATAACAGTAAATATACATCAAAGGATACCTAAGGATACATAAAAAATGATGTTTGATTTGTTTCTAGAAAGTTTATACGTATAATTTGAAGTGTTCTCTTCACGGTTCAATGGGCGACTCAACGGTGGATTTTATGATCATAACGCGCCAACCAAACGGAGATTTATGGATATAATAAATGACTTTTTCTAACAAAAGAACCATGGGATGTCTTTGTTAGACACTTGGGAAACCCTCAGCAGAAGTTCTTCGAAAGGTAAGTGATATTTTTTAGCTCTTATATGGGTTTTGTGTGACCCGTGCTGGATATGAATTTATGCTAATGTGGAAAATATGTGGGGTGCTATCCTCAAACAATCAAATGTTGTGCTTTCGCCGTAAAGCCTTTTTGAAATCTGACAACGCTGTGATATTGCCAAGAAGCAGAGCTTTTGATGATTATGCAACACTTGTATATTGATGAATGTTTAATGATTCAACTTTTGGATTTTAAATTTGGCGCCTTACATTTCACCGGGTAGTGTCAGGAGTGGCCCGCTAGCGCGCCGCTACTCCCTAAGTAGTTAAGTTTTATTACATACAGCCGGAAGGAATTATTGAATATAAGAGCAACGTCAACTTACCAACATTACGAGCAGGAATACAACTTTCCCGAAGCGGATCCTCTGTTTGGTCCACAAACCAGGACAATAGACTGGATCCCAGCCGACGACCCAAAACAACGGCGGCGCAGGAGAAGGGGGAGACGTGGCGGTCTTCTGGTCAGGCTCCGTAGACGGGCACATCGCGCACCGCTCCCGAGTATACTACTTGCCAATGTCCAGTCTCTGGACAACAAGGTAGACGAAAACCGAGCAAGGATTGCCTTCCAGAGAGACATCAGTGATTGCAACGTTCTTTGCTTCAAGGAAACATGGCTCACTCAGGACACGTTATCTGAATTGGTACAGCCACCTGGTTTCTCCACGCATCGCGCCGACAGAAACAAACATCTATCTGATAAGAAGAAGGGCGGGGGTGTGTGCCTCAAGATTGACGAGTCGTGGTGTGATCACAACAACATACAGGAACTCAAGTCCTTTTGTTCACCTGACATAGAATTCCTTACAATCAAATGCCGACCGCATTATCTACCAAGAGAATTCTCCTCGATTATAATCACAGTCGCATATATCCCCCCTCAAGCTGACACATCGACGGCACTGAAAGAAATTCATTGGACTCTATGTAAACTGGAAACCACATATCCTGAGGCTGCATTTATTGTGGCTGGGGATTTTAACAAGGCTAATCTGAAAACAAGGCTCCCTAAATTTTATCAGCATATCGAATGTGCGACCCGGGCTGGTAAAATCCTGGATCGTTGTTATTCTAACTTCCGTGATGCATACAAGACCATTCTCCGGACCTCCTTTTGGTATTCTGACCATGACTCCAATTTGTTGCTCCCAGCCTACAGACAGAAAATAAAACAGGAAACGCCCGTTCTCAGGTCTGTTCAACGCTGGTCCGATCAATCTGATTCCACGCTTCAAGATTGCTTCGAGCACGTGGACTGGGATATGTTCCGGACAGCATCAGACAACAACATGTATACGCTGATTCAGTGTTTATTAGCAAGTGCATTGGTGATGTTGTACCCATAGCAACTATTAAAACCTTCTCCAACCAGAAACCGTGGATTGATGGCAGCATTTGCGCAAAACTGAAAGCGCGAACCACTGCTTTTAACCAGGGTAAGGCGACCGGAAACATGACTGAATACAAACAGTGTAGCTATTCAATCCGCAAGGCAATCAAACAAGCTAAGCGTCAGTATGGAGACAAATTAGAGTCACAATTCAATGGCTCAGACACTTGCCAAGAAGCAGAGCTTTTGATGACTGTGCAACACTTGTATATTGATGAATGTTTAATAATTCAACTTTTGGATTTTAAATTTGGCGCCTTACATTTCACCGGGTAGTTTCAGGAGTGGCCCGCTAGCGCGCCGCTACTCCCTAAGTAGTTATTAAGTTTTATTACATACAGCCGGGAGGAATTATTGAATATAAGAGCAACGTCAACTTACCAACATTACCGCTGCTCCCTAAGAGGTTAACTACTTAGGGAGTGGTGGGGCGCTAGCATAGTCATCAAAAGCTCTGCTTCTTGGCAATATCACAGCGTTGTCAGATTTCAAAAAGGCTTTACGGCGAAAGCACTACATTTGATTGTTTGAGGGTAGCACCTCCAATATTTTTCCATTAGCATGAATTCATAAACCATCGCGGTTCACACAAAACACATTTCACAGCGAAAACAAATCCCTTACTTTTTGAAGAACGTCTGCTGAGGGCTTCCCAAGTGTCCAACGAAGACATCCAATGGTTCTTTTGTTAGAAAAAGTCATTTATTATATCCATAAATCTCTGTTTGGTTGGCGCATTATGTTCATAAAATACAGCGTCCACTCGCCCATTGAACCGTGAAGAGAACGCGTTCATTCTATAGCTATACACTTGTCCAAGAACAATCAAACATCATTGATAATGTATCCTTAGGAACACTTTTATGTATATTTACTATAATATTTCAACCGGATTATAAACTGGACGATAGGAAAGGAAAAAACCACAGCGCGCGCGAGCCCGTGAACGCGCATCCTCTTCTGTTTACATCTGGTGACCAGTTTGAAATTCTTCTTCTATTACCATCCAGAGCATTCTAACATCATCAAACACTGTCTAGAGACTGTTGACATCCAGTGGAAGCAATAGGTACTGCAATCTTACTCCTATATATGTCTGTTTTCAATAGGGAGGGGTTCAAAATGTGTCAAAAACTATTTTTCCAGGACAGAAATTCCTTGGGTTTTCGCCTGCTATATCTGTTCTGTTATACTCACAGACAATATTTTAACACTCTTAGAAACTTCCTATCCAATAGTCCTAATTATGTGCATGTCCTATCCTGGGCCTGAGTGGGAGGCATTTCACTTTGGGCACGCCAGACTCTCCAAAACCGTCACCTCGGGAGCCGCTCCCTAAGAAGTTAAGCCATTTTGCCACAACTTTGGAAGTATGCTTGGGGTCATACCATTAGACTGCTGAACAATTCATAAAAATCGCCACCGGACAATTTACATCGACCCCCCCCTCCCACTCTTGTACACTTTTGCTATTCGCTGTTTGTTTGTTACCTATGCATAGTCACTTCGCCCCCACCTACATGTACAGATTACCTCAACTAGCCTGTACCCCTGCACACTGACTCGGTACCGGTGCCCCATACATATAGCCTCGTTAATGTTGCTCTTATTGTGTTTCTTTTTATTATTACTTTTTATTTTAGCCTACTTGGTAAATATTTTCTTCTTCTTGAACTGCACTGTTGGTTAGTAAGGGCATGTAAGTAAGCATTTCACGGTAAAGTCTACACTTGTTGTATTTGGCGCATGTGTCAAATAAAGTTTGATTTGATACAGCTTTAGAACAGTTCTACAGTATTAGTAAAAATGTGATCGATCTCAGAAATGGCTAATATATGAACGTTATTTGATTTTAGCATGTTATTGATTTCATGAACTTTATTTCTAAGGCTATCTATATTAATATGGGCTATTTTCATCCCTTTCCTGGGTAGCATATCAGAGATAGACATAATACTGAAAAAATATACATTTGGTGTGTGTGTGTGTGCTGCAGGGTTGAAGCTACGAACCCATTGATTGTCTCTCTCATCCCCAGGCTTCTGGGAGGGAGGGTGGACAATGAGCCTGTCATAGCGGATGTAAGCAATGTCCCCACACGCTCTGGCAGCTTTCATGGCTGGGATCAGTTCTTTCCTCTTATGGCGCACAGCTTCATGATAGTCCTTGTTGAGGAAGATATACGTTCCTCTCAAGTTCTTGGCTCTTACCAGAACAGCTACCTTGTCCTTGAAACTCAGGAAATTGACCACGATTGGGCCTATCACCTGGGCTAGTGGTGGGTTTTCCAGTCCTGTGGGCGTGCTGCACCTTAATCTTTCTGTGGTCCATCTTCAATCATTTCCCTAACTTTCTCCTCAGACTCCATCCAGGTCTAATGTGGAGATTCTGCAAATCTGTGATAGTCTGATTTATCCGTCATTGTTATCATGGATTCACACTGATGTCCATTCTCAATGACTTACAGATTGCTGTCATCTTGCCGTTCTCCTGTTTCAACTCATCGAGTTTACCCCGGGAGAACTGCAATCTGTTCTTCAGGTCCTGGACGACCTGGGCGTCCATTATTTTATTAGTTGGATCCACCAGTACTTGGACAAAACACTTGTTGTTGTAACAACTACTTGTAGAACTCTTTTTGTTAGTTTAAAAGATGCTTCACGTGTGATAGAGACACCACTGTCCTCAATGGTACTCCTGCCGGCTTTGGTCTTTGTCATGGTAGCTAGCAACGTAGGTTACGCTGTTACTCCGCACAGTTGCAGACAGGACAGGTCACAGAGAAGATTGAAAACAACAAACAGCAGGGATCTAGACAGCCACAAACCTGGGACAATCCGCAGTCCCAGCCACAATGGCAAACCACAATGGCAAATCAAGCCCTCAAGAAAACCCTGCTAGCTTGATATGCAGCTAGCAGCTAGGCTAGCTACCTCCTCAGACACGTCCTTGGTTGGCAGGATCACTGGACAGAGACTAGCAGTCCCAGCAACTGATGCCAACTACGTCGCGGGATCCAAACAAAAAAATGAGCTAGCTACTAAGAACTTTCCAATACACTTTCAAAACAACAACCTTTTTCAAAACAACAAAAACCAAGCTCTTACTCATTCAACCAGAAGTCATAGACTGTTCTCTCTGCTACCACACGGCAAGCGGTACTGGAGCAATGGGTTGGAGGAGACACTATTCAGCTGGCAACCGAAGCCAACTTGCAGGCGCCCAGCCCGCCACAAGGAGTCGCTAGAGCACGATGGGACAAGAAAATCCCGGCTGGCCAAACCCTCTCCTAACCTGGACAATGCTGGGCCATTTGTGTGCCGCCTTATGGGTCTCCCAGTTACAGTCAGCTGTGACACAGCCTGGGATCAAAGCCTGGTTTGTAGTGATGCCTCAAGCACTGTGATGCAGTGCCTTAGACTGCTGCACCACTTGGAAGGCTAACCTTTAAGTCTTCACTGAAGACTCATCTCTTCAGTAGGTTCTACGATTGAGTGTAGTCTGGCCCAGTGGTGCGAAGATGAACGTCAAGGCACTGGAGCGACAAACTGCCCTTGCTGTCTCTGCTTGGCTGGTTCCCCTCTCGCCACTGGGATTCTCTGCCTCTGAACACTGGCAAGTGCTATTCCATGCCGTCCCTAGGAGGGGTGCATCACTTGAGTGGGTTGAGTCAGATGTGATCTTCCTGTCTGGTTTTGGGTCCCCTCGGGCTCGTATGGTGGAGGAGATCTTCGTTGGCTATAGTCAACCTTGTCTCAGGGTAGTAATTTGGTGGTCTGTTGATGTCCCTCTAGTCGTGTGGGGGCTGTGCTTTGGCAAAGTGGGTGGCGTTTTATCCTGCCTGGTTGGCCCAGTCTGGGGGTATCGTCAAACAGGGCCACAGTGTCCCCCCCCCGCTCATCTCATCTCAGCCTCCGGTATCTATGCTGCAGTAGTCTATGTGCCGGGGGGCTAGGGTCAGTCTGTTATATCTGGTGTAATTCTCTTTTCTTATCTGGTGTCCTGTGTGAATTTAAGCATGCTCCCTCTAATTATCTCTCTCTCCCTCTCTGAGCCCTAAGGACCATGCCTCAGGACTACCTGGCCTGATGACTCCTGGCTGTCCCCAGTCCACCTGGTCGTGCTGCTGCTCCAGTTTCAACTGTTCTGCCTGTGGCTATGGAACCCTGACTTGTTCACCTGACGTGTTACCTTGTCCCGGACCTGCAGTTTTTGACTCTCTTTCTCTCTCTCTACCACACCTGCTGTCTCGACCTCTGAATGACCCTGCTGGTCATCTATGAACGTTTGATCATCTTGAAGAACAATTTGGCTTAATGGCCAGGTACTATCTCCACCAAGCACACCCAGAAGAGGACTGGCCACCCCTCAGAGCCTGGTTCCTCTGTAGGTTTCTTTCTAGGTTCCTGCCTTTCTAGGGAGTTTTTCCTAGCCACCGTGCTTCTACATCTGCATTGCTTGCTGTTTGGGGTTTTAGCCTGTATAGCACTTTGTGACATCGGCTGATGTAAAAACGGCTTTATATATACATTTGATTGATTGATTGATCAGAGCTCTTGCAGTATGAACTGATATGTTGTCCATCTAATCAAAGAATCAGAGAATTAACCTAGTCCTAAAAGCATAAGCTACAGCTAGCTAGCCCTGCAGTGCATAAAGTGTTCTCTCTCTTAGTTAACTCAAAGAGAATCACAATAGTACAAATACAAATTCCTTACTTAAAAAATTAAGGTGGATCAACAGAGAGAGAAATAGCTATACAAATGTGTTTTACCTACCCTGACTAGCTAATAAATCTAATTTAGCCTACTCAACAACCTGACTCAAACTGAGAGAAATGCTATTCATGTTAGCCAGCTGGTTAAGGCTATCCAATGCTGCAACTCTTCCAAGTCAAGGTAAAGTTTCGGTTTTATACATTTATTGGCAACGTGGCCCATCGGTGAAACTGCTAAACTATTTGCTGTACACTGTACTGCGTGATTGTACACATGGATTAGATTGTGAGTTTTCTAACGCGTTAGTTCAAGTTTGTTGACTATAACATTAATATGGCGAAAACAATGTAGGCTGTGTAGCTATTAGCGGTTATGGTATAAAGGTTTGTCTTGGAGAGAATCAAATCAAAGTTTAGCAGGTGTGCATGTGACTAATAAACATTTTTTATAGTGGTGCAGCAAAATGATTTTGTTATTAGAACCTAACAATACAGTCAAATGTCAAGCAATTAAAAGAAGAATAAAAAGGAAAAAAAAGAAATAAAGAAAAGCAGGACAAATCCAATTAACAACCCAAAAAGCACTGTAGCAGTATCAAAATGCAATATATAGATATGCACACTGGGGGAATTTACACAAAATAAACTAAGAACGACATTTACAGGAATAGGCTCCCGAGTGGCGCAGCAGTCTAAGGCACTGCATTGCAGTGCTAGACGCATCACTACAGACCCTGGTTAGATCCTGGGATGTATTCCAACCGGCTGTGAACGGGAGTCCCATAGGGCAGCGCACAATTGGCCCAGCATCGTCTGAGTTAGGGGAGGGTTTGGCCAGGGTAGGCCGTCATTGTAAAATTTGAATTTGTTCTTAACTGACTTGCCTAGTTAAATAAAGGTTCAATAAAAAATGTTATATATTAGAGTGAGCTATGTGGTGTGTAAATAAATAGTGTAACTAAAATACAATGTACAATTGTAGAAATATTAGAAAAAGCTACGACTGGGATACAGCATTTAAATACACAATTGTGAAACGGGAAGTGACCAGTGGTTCAATGTCTCTATAACATGGGACAGCAGCTGTGTGTGTTTTGTCCGAGTGAGTGGGCATCACCTGGTAGACGGCTAGTGATGGCTGTTCAAAAGTCTGATGGCTCTCGATCTTGGCTTTGATGTACCTGTACTGTCTCCGTTTGTCAGACGGTAGCCGCATGAACAGTCCATGGTTCGAGTGACTGAGGTCCTTGACTCTCTTGAGAGCCATTTGCTTAAAGGTGGAGCAGTTGCCCTACCAGGCAGTGTTGCAGCCCACAGAATGCTCTCAATGGTGCATCTGTAGAAGTTTGTGAGGATCTTAGGGGCCATGCCGAATTGCATCAGCCGCTATTGCGCCTTCACCACTACGATGTCGGTGTGGCGAGGCCAATTCAGGTCGCCAGTGATGTGACGCTCCTTTGTTTTGTTGAGGTATGTTTTGTTGAGGTATTTTCCTGGCACCACTCCGCCAGGGCTCTAACCCCATAGACTGTCTCGTAGTTGTTGTTAATCTGGCCTACCACTTGTTGCATTGTCTGCAAACTTGATGACTGAGTTGGAGACATTCGTGGCCATGCAGTCATGGGTGAACAGGGAGTACAGGAGGGGGCTGAGACTACACCCCTGGGGGCCATCATGTTGAGAATCAGCATGGCGGAGGTGTTGTTGCCTACTCTCACCACCTGGGGTCGGCCCGTCAAGAAATCGAGGATCCATTTGAACAGGGAGGAGCTCAGACCCATGGCCCTGAGCTTAATGACGATCTTGGATGGCAGTATGGTGTTAAATGCTGAGCTGTAGTTTATGATCAGCATTTTCACGTAGGTATTCCTCCTGTCCAGGTGGAATATGGCAGTGTGCAGTGCAATGACGATTGCGTTGTTCATGTATCTGTTGGGACGGTGTGCAAATTGTAGTGGCTCAAGAGTGTTGGGTATGGTGGAGGTGATATGGTCTTTGACTAGCCTTTCAAAGCACTTCATGATGACAGAAGTGACTGCTACAGGGCGATAGTCATTTAGTTCATTTACAGTACCTTGGCTTGCTTGGTTACAGGAACAATGGTGGCCATCTTGAAGCAAGTGGGGACGACAGACTGGGATATTGAGAGGTTGAAAAAGTCCGTAAACACTCCAGTCAGCTGGTCTACGTACGGTCTGAGGATGTGGCTTGGGATGCCATCTGGCCGGCAGCCTTGCAAGGGTTAACACGCTCAAAGATCCTACGCACGTCGGCTACAAAGATTCAGAATTCTCTGGAGATAATGGAGTCGACATTTGATTGTGAGGTATTCCAGGTCAGGGGAATAGAAACTCTTAAATGTTTGTACATTCCAACAATGACACCATGCGTTGTTGATCATAAAACATACTCTTCCACCTTTTTCCCCCCTGCAAAGCTCTTTTACCGTGTCTACACGATGCATGAACCCTGTAGGCTGTATAGCCTGATCAAGCAAATCCCGCAAGGGTGGTTTGACCTTTTCCTTAATCGGACTAGAACTTTAGCTCGCCTTCCCCTCCTCCAGTGGCATCTTTTTGGAAAAAGGTATCCCGTGATGAATGGAACTGCTTCAGGTAATCTAGACCGAGGATCCCGCTCCGGGAAAGTCACACTTTTGGTGAGTAATCTCCGATCGCTTGTGCTTGTGAGTCATAGGAAATAATACTAGAAACTCTCACATCAAATAAAGTATAAATTAACACTAAAATAAACAAAAGACTGCATATTAATTCCGCCAATTCTGTTGCAAAATGTTTCTGAAATGGAAACAAACAGAACTAAACAAGGATGGACCTACCTGAATTTGTCCAATAGAAACTTGTTTTAGGCTACTTACTACATGATACTTGAATTTGCCCTATAGCCATCATGAGGTTGCTACAGCTCAATGTAACATCAACAGGTTTAGGTTACAAATTAAGGTTTAGAACGGAGGTTCACAAATCAACAGAAAAATTGGAGTAATCAACGTGACAGACAGTGACACATTCAACACATTCAATCTGGGGTGTAATCATTAGTCCACCTTGATTACTAAAATTTGTCTCTCGACATGTGAACCTCCGTTCTAAACCTTAATTTGTAACCTAAACCTATCAATGTTACATTGAGCTGAAGCAACCTCAACCTCCGTTCTTTTTTTTTTTTTCTTTTAATCTTTATTTTAACAGGGAAAACAGACTGAGACCTGGATCTCTTTTCTGGCTGTGCCCTGTGCAAACATGTTGACATGTACAGTTTTAAACATACAGACAAGAACATTTCAAAACAAAGACACAATTCAACAGAAACAATCACAGACAACATCATATTGATCCTCCATAACATTTTTGAAATGGGCAAGGGACACCAGAGTGTCTAACTTAAGTTGGATCTGCAGTTTGTTCCATAAATAAGGTGCAAAGGAACTGAAGGCAGTCCTTCCCAACTCTGTGGAGACCGCAGTGTAATCAACACTTGTATATTGATGAATGTTTAATAATTCAACTTTTGGATTTTGAATTTGGCGCCTTACTAGCTAGCGCCGTTTATCCCTATTACGCTATAAAAGAGACCCCTGTAGTATCCTAAAATCAGACTCCAACTGCATTAAAGCTTGGTCCGCTGTTGGAGCAATAGAGTACATCACTGTGTCATCTGCATATAAATGGAAATTACAATATCTGACATCATCACCAATGTTGTTTATATAAAGTGAGAACAATAGTGGGCCAATTATTGAACCCTGAGGGACCCCTTTAAGTAACTGTAAGGGGTCAGACTTGACCCCGTCGACCATGACGGCCTGAGTTCTATCTTTAAGATAGTCATGAAACCGTCGGCAGGCATCAGTGCCTAGTCCTATAGATGACAGCTTACTCAGAAGGATAGCATGGTCTACAGTGTCAAAAGCTTTTGACAAATCTACAAACAACGCAGCACAATGCTTTCTATCATCAAAGGCATTTGCAATATCATTTACAACAAGCACAGTGGCCGATGTGGTACTGTGTTTAGATCTAAAACAAGATTGATTGGTGCTAAGAATACTGTTAGCAGAAAGAAAAGATTGTAACTGTTTGTTAACTACTTAGGGAGCAGTGGCACGCCAGACTCTCCAAAACCGTCACCTATGCAGCCGCTCCCTAAGAAGTTAACTACTTACAGAGTGGTGGGGCGCTATGCAAGGCGCCAAATTCAAAATCCAAAAGTTTAATTATTAAACATTCATCAATATACAAGTGTTGCATAGTCATCAAAAGCTCTGCTTATTTTACAGCGAAAACAAATCCCTTACCTTTTGAAGAACTTCTGCTGAGGGCTTCCCAAGTGTCCAACGAAGACATCCAATGGTTCTTTTGTTAGAAAAAGTCATTTATTATATCCATAAATGGCGCGTTATGATAATAAAATACAGCGTCCACTCGCCCATTGAACCGTGAAGAGAACGCGTTCAACCTATACCTATACACTTGTCCAAGAACAATCAAACATCATTGATAATGTATCCTTAGGAACACTTTTATGTATATTTACTATAAGATTTCAACCGGATTATAAACTGGACGATAGGAAAGGAAAAAACCACAGCGTGCGCGAGCCCATGAACGCCTATCCTCTTCTGTTTACATCTGATGACCAGTTCCCAATTCTTCTTCTATTACCATCCAGAGCAGCTATAACATTACCAAACACTGTCTAGAGACGGTTGACATCCAGTGGAAGCAATAGGTGCTGCAATCTTACTCCCAGAAATGGCTGTTTTCAATAGGGAGGGGTTCAAAATGAGGCAATGTGTCAAAAACACTTTTTCCAGGACAGAAATTCCTCGGGTTTTCGCCTGCTATATCCGTTCTGTTATACTCACAGGCATTATGTTAACACTTTTAGAAACTTCAGAGTGTTTCCTATCCAATAGTACTAATTATGTGCATATCCTATTTTCTGGGCCTGAATGGGAGGCATTTTACTTTGGGCACGCCAGACTCCAAAACCGTCACCTTGGGAGACGCTCCCTAAGAAATTAACTTGGCTTTCGAAGATTTTAGAAAGGCAGGGCAGGATGGATATAGTTCTATAACAGTTTGGGTCTAGAGTGTCTCCCCCTTTGAATAGGGGGATGACCGTGGCAGCTTTCCAATCTTTGTGGATCTCAGACGATACGAAAGAGAGGTTGAAAAGTCTAGTAATAGGGGTTGCAACAATTTCGGCTGATATTTTTAAAAAGAGAAGATCCAGATTGTTTAGCCAAGCTGATTTGTAGGGATCCAGATTTTGCAGCTCTTTCAGAACATCAGCTGTCTGGATTTGGGTGAAGGAGAAGCGGAGGGGGGGGCTCGGGCAAGTTGCTGCAGGGGGTGCTGAGCTGTTGACCGGGGTAGGGGTAGCCATTTGGAAAGCATGGACAGGCGTAGAAAAATGCTTATTGAAATGATCGATTATCGTATATTTATCAGTGGTGACAGTGTTTCCTAGCCTCAGTGCAGTGGGCATCTAGGAGGAGGTGCTCTTATTCTCCATGGACTTTACAGTGCCCCAAAACTATTTGGAATTAGTGCTACAGGATGCAAATTTCTGTTTGAAAAAGCCAACCTTAGCTTTCCTAACTGACAGTATATTGGTTCCTGACTTCCCTGAAAAGTTGCATATCACAGGGGCTATTCAATGCTAATGCAGAACGCCACAGGATGTTTTTGTGCTGGTCAAGGGCAGTCATGTCTGGGATAAACCAAGGGCTATATCTGTTCTTAGTTCTACATTTTTGGAATGGGGCATGCTTATTTAAGATAGCAAGGAAAGCACTTTTAAAGAGCAACCAGGCATCATCTACTGACGGGATGAGTTCAATATCCTTCCAGAATATCCAGGCCAGGTCGATTAGAAAGGCCTGCTCGCTGAAGTGTTTTATTGAGCGTTTGACAGTGGAGTGGTGGTCGTTTGACCGCGGATCCATCACGCACGCAGGCAATGAGGCAGTGATTGCTGAGATCCTGGTTGAAGACAGCAGAGGTGTATTTGGAGGGCAAGTTGATCAGGATAATATTTATGAGGGTGCCCATGTTTACGGATTTAGGGTTGTACCTGGTGTGTTCCTTGATAATTTGTGTGAGATTGAGGGCATCTAGCTTAGATTGTAGGGCGGCCGGGATGTTAAGCATATCCCAGCGCTGGTTCTTCGGCAGTTGGTACTCAAAACCATCCTCTTCATTCAGGATCGTTGCCACATCAACAAACTCCACTTCTTCACTCTCCTCTTGTTTTTCTTCACCATCCTGTCCTGGCTGAGCAGTTTCACAACCACCTGCCTGGTAATTGTTTTCATCTTCTCCAAAAGCGCTTTCAAGAAGTTTGAGCCGTTGTCTGTTGCAGTTCTCACAATCGTACCCTGGATTTCGAACTCAGAATAGATGTAATTTAGGGCACCTCCCAACACATCAAAGGTGTGTGAGCCTCTGCCAGACTGTCAGGGTCTAGCCAATGGGCTGTAACACCAATTAAGCTCTGTCTTCTTGCAGACCAGCAGTCGGTGGTGGTGGCGAAGTGGTCACCACTTCTCATGACCTCAGTCACCTTCTTCTTAATTTCCTTTGAGGCTTCATCAATCCTGGAGCGCAGTCTAGGCCTTGATATGATCTTTGAGTTATGCTGCAGAGCCTGGACAAACCCTTTGAATGGTTCTTGTTCCAAAACAGTGAATGGTTGGAGCCCTTGGACCACATACTTCACCACAGCTTTATCGATGGATTTTTGGGACTGTCTTCAGTAATGTTCTCAGCTTGATGGTGGAGGGAGTCTCAGGGGCATGTTTTCTCTTCAGTGTGTTTGCTGTCAGTTCTCCATACTTCTTAAGATCGTGTATTCTGATATATTAAGAAAAGAAAGAAATCAGAAAGACATTAGCTACTTAGCTACCATCACCAAATACTTAAGGTATTGATTCCTAATTTTAAAGCTATAAACAACATTAGTTAAGTGAGAGTTTGTGAACACCATTTACTTAAGTCTACAGTAATAAGCTAGGTAAGAATAACAACTTTATCAACTAATACAAGGAAGAAATGGTCTTGCTAACTAGCTAAGCTAGTGGGTGTTAGCTAAAATTCGAAAGTTAACATTAGCTAGCTAGCTTGCCATGGGTGTTTAGAGAAAAGGTATTTAGCTACACTAACATTAGCTGAATAAAATGTGCTCAGATTTGGAAACTACTAGCTATTTAGATAGTTTATGCTTGCTAACAAGTTAGCTAGTTAGCTCATGTTAGTTTAGTTAAATTGCTGAATCCGGGGACATTTTAGCCAGCTACTAGCAATGGAACTATTTATGTATAGGATTAGCTAGCATAAATTAACACTGCTTGTTGCATTAGCAAATGTGGGCTAGCTAGCTAGGTTAGATAATGTTAGCTAGCATGCTAGTATAAGTATCATTAGCTATCATGCTAACTTTATTCCAGCTAGCTGGCAAGCTAACAGTAGGCTTACCTCAATGTGTTTTTTTAGATTCAACGGCGAGTTCTTGAATGCTGGTATTTCCTTAACTTTCGGTAAACATAACAGACATTTCATCCGCTAGGATGAATCCTTCATTCTGAGAAAAGAAAACGTTTATTTTAGATACGGCCAAAGGTGTTCGTCCTCATCGGGAGGTGGTGGTGGTAGTAGAGCGATCTCGTACATGATTTTGGACATGCTTGGGAAAAGTGCCGCTGAGTGGATAACTGTTTTGCAAGTAACAGGCCCCAGGTGGGTGGGGTTTACACTTTAGGACCCCTAGATTTGCCCCAAACTGATGCGGATTGGATCAATTTTGCTTGCATGTCATCGCCTGCTGCCTTGCAAAACAAGTTCACCCATGAGTGAGCCAACTTGCCGACGTTGCTTGCATATTCTTTCCAACATTATTCCTTTTTTTTCTTCAGCTTCACATTGATTTGATTTTGTAGCAAGTAATGATGGCTCAGTGGTCTAACGCATGATTGACCCAGAGCCGTCCGGGTTTGGCTGGTGTAGGCCGTCATTGTAAATAAGAATTTGTTCTTAACTGACTTTCCCAGTTAAATAAAGCTTAAATAAAAAAAATAAAAATTAAAGTATTAGAGTAAAAGTATACATTTTCTTTTGAAAATGAAGTGAAGTAAAACTAAAAGTTGATAGAAATAGAAATGGTAAAGTACAGTACAGATACCCCAAAAAACTTTGAGCACAGTAACATAGTATTGCTACTTTGTTACTTTACACAACTGCTTCTCTCTGCGTTCTTGAGAAAGGTATGAAGGAGAGAGAGGAGGATATGTAAATGCACAGTGGAGAGATATTATGTAGCTAATGGTATTGTCAGCCTATTAATTATGAAAATATAAAAAATGCCCAATTCTTAAGGTATTCAAAATCAAATACAAATTCACTATAATTGTAGGTTAACTCTGTTAGACCTCCCTTCACAATCAATGAACCAACAGCATCGCCTAGGCCTATACGTTCTCTCCCAGACTCTGGAGCGCAGCACAAGGAGCGTAGCACAAATACATCCAGTCTGCATAATAATACAGTCCACACTCAAAGGCGATTACTAGAATTTGTTTAATTTGTAGTATAGGCTAAACCAATTATCTTAGACCAAGACATCTTAGATCTATGTTTTAAAAAAAGAAAAATCTGCCATGTGTATGTATTGTATAACGGCACAATCACTATTTTAATTCCGTTTTTTTTCGGGTTTGGGCTCATACAGTATATAGGACTATGTGCTCTAATATGCGTAGCGGTGATTTGAATACAGTTGAAGTCAGAAGTTTACATACTCTTAGATTGGAGTCATTAGAACTCGTTTTTCAACCACTCCACAAATGTCTTGTTAACAAACTATAGTTTGGAAAGTTGTTTAGGACATCTACTTTGTACATGACAAGTAATTTTTCAAAAAATTGTTAACACACAGATTATTTCACTTATAATTCACTGTATCACAATTCCAGTGAGTCAGAAGTTAACATACACTAAGTTGACTGTGCCTTTAAACAGCTTGGAAAATTCCAGAAAATTATGTCATGGCTTTAGAAGCTTCTGATAGGCTATTAACATTATTTGAATCAATTGGAGGTGTACCTGTGGATGTATTTCAAGGCCTAGCTTCAAACTCAGTGCCTCTTGCTGGACATCATGGGAAAATCAAAAAGAAATCAGCCAAGACCACAGAAAAAAATTGGAGACCTCCACAAGTCTGGTTCATCCTTGGGAGCAATTTCTAAATGCCTGAAGGTACCACGTTCATCTGTACAAACAATAGTACGCAAGTATAAACACCATGGGACCACGCAGCCGTCATACAACTCAAGAAGGAGACGCATTCTGTCTCCTAGAGATGAACGTACTTTGGTGTGAAAAGTGCAAATCAATCCCAGAACAACAGCAAAGGACCTTGTGAAGATGCTGGAGGAAACAGGTACAAGGTATATATATCCACAGTAAAACGAGTCCTATATCGACATAACTTGAAAGGCAGTTCAGCAAGGAAGAAGCCACTGCTCCAAAACCGCCATAAAAAGCCAGACTACGGTTTGCAACTGCATATGGGGGGGGACAAAGATCGTACTTTTTGGAGAAATGTCCTTTGGTCTGATGAAACAAAACTATAACTGTTTGGCCATAATGACCATTGTTATGTTTGGAGGAAAAAGGGGGAGGCTTGCAAAGCTGAAGAACACCATCCCAACCATGAAGCACGGGGGTGGCATAATCATGTTGTGGGGGTGCTTTACTGCAGGAGGGACTGGTGCACTTCACAAAATAGATGGCATCATGAAGCAGGAAAATTATGTGGATATATTGAAGCAACATCTCAAGACATCAGTCAGGAAATTAACTACTTAGAGAGTCAATATAAGTGTTGCATAGTCATCAAAAGCTCTGCTTCTTGGCAATATCACAGCGTTGTCCGATTTCAAAAAGGCTTTACGGCGAAAGCACTACATTTGATTGTTTGAGGGTAGCACCTCCAAAATTTTTTGCCATTAGCATAAATTCATAAACCATCACGGTTCACACAAAACACATTTCACAGCGAAAACAAATCCCTTTCCTTTTGAAGAACTTCTGCTGAGGGCTTCCCAAGTGTCTAAAGAAGACAATCCATGGTTCTTTTGTTAGAAAAAGTCATTTATTATATCCATAAATCTCCATTTGGTTGGTGCGTTATGTTCAGAAAATCCAATGTCGAATCGCCCCTTGAAACGTGAAGAGAACGCGTTCAAGCTATACCTATACACTTGTCCAAGAACAATCAAACATCATTGATAATGTATCCTTAGGAACACTTTTATGTATATTTACTACAATATTTCAACCGGATTATAAACTGGACGATAGGAAAGGAGAAAACCACAGCGCGCGCGAGCCTGTGAACGCGCATCCTCTTCTGTTTACATCTGGTGACTAGTTCGAAATTTTTCTTCTATTACCATCCAGAGCAACCTAACATCACCAAACACTGTCTAGAGACGGTTGACATCCAGTGGAAGCAATAGGTACTGCAATCTTACTCCCATATATGTCTGTTTTCAATAGGGAGGGGTTCAAAATGAGGCAATGTGTCAAAAACACTTTTTCCAGGACAGAAATTCCTTCGGTTTTCGCCTGTTATATCAGTTCTGTTGTACTCACAGACAATATTTGAACCCTCTTAAAAACTTCAGAGTGTTTCCTATCCAATAGTACTAATTATGTGCATATCCCAGTTTCTGGGCCTGAGTGGCCCAGAAATATACATAAAAGTGGCAGGCATTTTACTTTGGGCACGCCAGACTCTCCAAAACTGACACCTCAGCTGCCGCTCCCTAAGAAGATAAAGTTTGGTCACAAATGGCTCTTCCAAATGGACAATTGTCGTGACTTTGTATCGGTTAATGTGACTGTTGCTCATCGAATGATTAACGGTTTATAATTGCGTGATTAAATGAAGCAGGCAATTATTAACTCAACCTGGGGCACCATGGGAAAATAAGTTTTATTGAGTTTCTATTTCCCAAATTAAATTTACAAAAGTCGCTAATTAACTTCTTAGGGAGCAGCGCACGAGGTGACCGTTTTGGAGACCCTGGCGTGCCCAAAGTAAAATGCCTCCCATTCAGGCCCAGAAAATAGGATATGCACATATTTAGTACCATTGGATAGGAAACACTCTGGATTTTCTAAAAGTGTTAACCATTTGTCTGTGAGTAAAAGAGAACGGATATGGCAGGCGAAACCCCGAGGAATTTCTGTCCTGGAAAAAGTGGTTTTGACAGAGTGCCTCATTTGGAACCCCTCCCTCATGAAAATGCCCATAAAAGGGCATATGAATGCAGTACCTATCGCTTCCTCTGGATGTCAACAGTCTCGAGACAGTGTTCAGATATTTTTGGGATGTTTTAGAGCAGAGAAGAAGAGGAAATCAGGAAGTGTCCCCTTGAATGTCAACAGAAGGTAGCGCGCGCTCCCGAGGAGGCACGCTCTGTGTTTTTTTCCGTTCTTATCGCTCAGTTTATATTCCGGTTGATTTATAATAGTAAATATACGTAAAAGTGTTCCTAAGGATACATTTAAAATGATTTTTGATTGTTCTTGGACAAGTTTATAGGTTTAATTTCAACGAGTTCTCGTCACGTTTCAATGGAGGAGTGGAGGTTGTAGTTTCTGATTATAACGCGCGAACCAAATGGAGATTTAAGGATATAATACATTACTTTTTCTAAAAAAAGAACCATGGATTGTCTTCGTTGGACACTTTAGGAAGACCTCAGCAGATGTTCTTCAACAGGTAATTGATTTGTTTTCGCTGTGAAATGTGTTATGTGTGAACCGTGAAGGCTAATGAATTCATGGTAATGGGAAAAATATGACTCCACGATGGGAGTTTGTTAGTTTACACCACGAAAGCGGCATTTCGGAAAAACTTTAGACTGTTGCGACACTATAACGGTTCTTTGTCTCGAAAACTACTCATACTTTGTGAACATATACCCACGTACAAATTATTAAGTTGAAAACCTAAAACTTATTGGCGCCTTGCATTTCACCTGGTAGTGTCGGGATTGGGGCGCTAGCGACCCCACCACTCCCCAAGAGGTTAATCATAGGGCTGTTGCGTATTACCGCCATCCCGGCAGTCGTGAGTCATGACCGCAGTCAAATTCCACGTGACCGTTGAGTCAAGTTAATCTCCTGTTATGCACTCCGGACATGTGTTGGTAGTACCTAACCTGCTAATGACCCTCAGGTCGCTAATGGCCTGGTACTCAGAACTCTATTTGTCCCTCTAATGCACAGGTGTCTCATTCAAATGAGGGCCGAGTGTCTGCGGGTTTTGACTCCTCCCTTGTACTTGATTGAATAATTAAGGTCACTAATTAGTAAGGAACTCCCCGCATCTGGTTGTCTAGGGCTTAATTGAAAGAAGAAGAAAAAACTGCAGACACTAGGCCCTCAATGGAATGAGTTTGACACCCTGAGTGGAAAACATGGTCGTTGTGGATGTTGTTTAAAAGCAAAACACAACAAAATGGACAGTGCTTTCTAAGATGATGGTTACAGTTCCTGATATTTAATCCTAGTTAAAAATTCCCTGTTTTAGGTCTGTTAGGATCACCACTTTTATTTTAAGAATGTGAAATGTCAGATTAATAGTAAAAATAATTATTTATTTCAGATTTGATTTCTTTCATCACATTCCCAGTGGGTCAGAAGTTTACATACACTCAATTAGTATTTGGTAGTATTGCCTTTAAATGTTTTAACTTGGGTCAAACGTTTCAAGTTGCCTTCCACAAGCTTCCCACAATAAGTTAGGTGAATTTTGACCCATTCCTCCTGACAGTGCTGGTGTAACTGAGTCAGGTTTGTAGGCCTCCTTGCTCACACACGCTTTTTCAGTTCTGCCCACAAATTTTCTATAGGATTGAGGTAAGGGCTTTGTGATGGCCACTCCAATACCTTGACTTTGTTGTCCTTAAACCATTTGGACACAACTTTGGAAATATGCTTGGGGTCATTGTGTTCTGACTGTCCTGCTTGGCTCAGTTGACCAATGACCACAATCCTGCAGAGAGATCTCACCCCCACCAGAGGAGAAGGGGTCTCAAGGGATATGAAGATGGGGGGGTTTTATGCCACCTCACCCCATTGTAAACCTACGACCGCAGGCAAAATTAATTTGTCCTCTCATATTGGAGAACCAGCCTCTGTGATGTCTGTGGTAAGTAGCAGGAGTCAGGCGCAGGAGGTAGGTTATGTGTAATGAGTAATTTTTATATTGTCGCCAGGAAAACACCAAAACACACTGGCAAGGACAAAATACTCATACAAAACAATAAATCAAGATAACGGGCTCAAAAACACAAACCACCCGGAGTACCGAGAACCAAAATCAAATTCTCACAGAGCAAGACTTGGAACGAATATAACAGGGGCGTGATTGGGAGAAATTACTAAAAGGTGTGTACACTCAAAACCAAAACCAATAGACACACAGAAAGGGAATCGGTGATGGTTAGAAAACCGGTGACGACGAACACCGCCCGAACAAGAAGAGGGACCGACTTCGGCTGAAGTCGTGACAGCTTCAGAACATTAAACATGCAATAAATGAACTTTGGGACAATGAGTTTCGTCAGCCACAATAGTGGTAATGACGAAAGATGGAATATGAAAATTAATGTCATTTTTGTAATGTTATTAAAAATGAAAGGACGACGTTATATTGAAAACATTTTAAACTTAAGAGTTTTCCTAGTATGTGCTTGATGTTTATGCATTGTACGTTGGGTGGAAAATGTCAAAATCAAAGAGAATGTTTTGGTAAAGATGAAATGTGAAGTTAGTTGTCGAAAATTGGATTTGGGTAAAACCTTGCCTCATAACTAGGTACGCCCCAAGAATTGCCCTAAAGGCGGTTACGCCCACTTCTGACACGAGGGTATAAAACATGTGAGTTAAGAATTAACATATCAGACTAAATGACCCAAGCTGCAGCGACGGTCTGAGAAGTCAAACAAACCCAAAACGCAACACGAGGTTGAAGACAAAGGAACCTTTTCGATCCATGCTACGGATGAGTAGCTGCGTCTAGTACCGGGTGAATTCAAGCAAGACCACCTGGTCACCACTCTCCATTGAATTGTGTATCTACACGGCCTTCATTCCTATGCTGTGAGCTCTAAGCTACAGGGCTGTTTGTCCTCAGAAAACCCCTTTCAGAACAAGGGCGAGGAATCAGACTATTAAGCCAAAAGGACGCTGACATCGTGAGGACAACCAGAGAGGTGCAGCTGAGAAGTGCGTCATTGAGAACCACCTGAGCTCTCCACGCGGATATTCCCATCACAGACCTTCAACACGTAATTACCTCATTATATTCTGACCCATAAGAGCCGCAGTTCGGGGCAAGGTTAGGGTTAAAATAAGCATAGCTGACAAATGCACCCAAATGTACATTTCTCTTGTGTACTTACTCTTTTTCTCTCTCTTTTAAATCCCAATTTTGGGTCACACGCGTCATAGTGTGTTGGCCCGTTATACTAAGTTCTAATCAATAGCCTAGACTGTGTTTTGTGTATGTGTATCTTTTATTATCATTTTAGCTTGCTAGTAAATAAATAATCAACTCAACTCTTCGGTGGGACTCGGGTTTGTGCAGATTCACGGATTATGCGACATTCAGAATGAGACTGTAAAGGACATTGATTAACCTCTCTGCGCTAGGGGGGACGGTCACGTCCCACATCGACAACATCCAGTGAAATTGCAGAGCGCCATATTCAAATGACAGAAATACTAAATTCAAACATTCATGAAAATACAAGTGTTGCACACCATTCAAAAGTGTATAATCTTGTTAATCTAACAGTGTTGTCAGATTTCAAAAAGCCTTTACGGCGAAAGCAGAACATTTGATTGTCTGAGGACAGCGCCCCGTGTACTTCCTCCATTAGCATTAAAACATAACCAGCACGGGTGTCACAAAACTCATAAAAAGAGATGAAATAAATCGCTTACCTTTGAAGATCTTCTTCTGATGGCATTCTGAAGTGTCCAAGCAAGATAATCAATGTTCCTTTTGTTCGATAAAGTCCCTCTTTATATCCCAAAAGCTCCGTTTGGTTGGCGCGTTTTGTTCATAGTGTGAAATATATACCTATAAACTTTGTCCAAACAAATCAAACAACGTTTCTAATCAATTCGTAGGTACGCTATTATGTATATTAACGATAATATTTCACACGGGTAATATCTTGGGTGATAGAAGAGGAAAAAACCGAGGCGCACGCTCACGGTCCCGCACGCCAAACACAAAAGGTACTTCCTCACTCCACTTGGATACACTTCTTCTACTCCCTTATTTTTCAAGGTAAACGCTTGAAACCTTGTATAAAGACTGTTGACATCTAGTGGAAGCCATAGGTACTGCAACCTGGGAGCTGGATTTAAGCATTTCCAATAGCAACTCACTGGAAAAGGAGGCAGCTCACAGAATCACATTTTCTCGGATGGATTTTCCTCGGGTTTTCGCCTGCCATATCAGTTCTGTTATACACACAGACATTATTTTAACAGTTTTAGAAACTTCAGAGTGTTTTCTATCCAATACTACTAATGATGTGCATAACCTAACAGGCAGTTTACTTTGGGCATGTTTTTCATCCGGACTTCAAAATTCTACCCCCTCGCTCAAACAGGTTAACACTTTTTTGATTACTACATGATTCCATATGTGTTATTTCATAGTTTTGATGTCTTCACTATTATTCTACAATGTAGAAAATAGTAAACCTAAAGAAAAACCCTTGAATGAGTAGGTGTGTCCAAACTTTTGACTGGTACTGTGTGTATATATATATATATATATATATATATATATATATATATATATATATACATACATACACACAGTACCAGTAATGGCAAATAATTGTTTGTCTATGTATGACAGAAAAATTATTAGAGGGTGAATACACAATCTCTACTGCCTAAACAGGTAAGTATAGGAATATCTTGGGTATAGTAAAGGTACCTTCATACCTTCTCTGACGCATTTTGTTATGGAGGTGAAAAGAAATGACGCAAGGAATCGAAGAAAGATACATTGAGGAAGAGCCCATGATTAGCCAGTGTGACTGCACTCCCTGCTGAAGGCCCACAACATTAACTACTTAGGGAGCAGTGGGGCACTAGCGCTCCCGACACTACCCAATGAAATGTGAGGCGCCAAATTCTAAATCCAAAAGTTGAATTATTAAACATTCATCAATATACAAGTGTTGCATAGTCATCAAAAGCTCTGATTCTTGGCAATATCACAGCGTTGTCAGATTTAAAAAAGGCTTCACGGCGAAAGCACAACATTTGATTCAAACTCCTATCGGGGAGAGTATAAAATACGTAATCGTATTTAGGTATTGGTTGCGCCCAGAGTTTTTTGCGTATTTTAGCGATTATATTTTAGGGAATGGAAAGCTTCTTGAAGACGACTCCCGAAGGGTTCACAGGTTGCTTCTGTAGGTTACCAAGAAAACAATCTTTTAGTCATTTATTATATCCATAAATCTCCATTTGGTTCGTGCGTTATGATCATAAAATCCACCGTTGAGTCGCTCTTTGAACCGTGAAGAGAACACGTTCAAATTATACCTATACTTTCTACAAACAAATCAAACATCATTTTTAATGTATCCTTAGGTATCCTTTTGTATTTTTGCTGTAATATTTCAACTGGACGATAACGTGAACGATAGGAAAGAAAAATAAAGTGGTGCGCGTTCACAATCTTGCGCGCGTCAAACCTTGTTTACAAAAGTGGTCCTCTGACTTCTTCCTGTTCCTATCTGTTCTGGTTACTCTTAGAATTCCCAGTCTTTGACTGTTGACTGTTGACATCTAGTGGAAGCCATAGGTACTACAGTCTCAGTCCTACATACCATTGTATGCAATAAGCACAATGGAGAAGATGGTCATTTACAAAAACTGCAAATCCGGATGGATTTTCCTCGGGTTTTTGCCTGCTATATAAGTTCTGTTATACTAACATACATTATTTTAACACTTTTAGAAACTTCAGTGTGTCCTATCCAATAGTACTAATTATGTGCATATCCTATTTTCTGGGCCTGAGTGGCAGGCATTTTACTTTGGGCACGCCAGACTCTCCAAAACCGTCACCTATGCAGCCGCTCCCTAAGAAGTTAAACCCTGTCCCTGGAGCTGAAGAGAGTCCCATGGAGATACATGATGGGTCAGAGTCAGAGCACTGTCTGTGGTGGTGAAATTATTCCCACAGCATTGGAGTAGGTAAGAAACAGAGCCATATACAGAGTTCAACAATAACTGCCATTCAAAGAAACACTGAATATTTCAGGAAAATGACATTCTAATTATGCAATAAAGGCTTGTGAACCCGGGGAACTTTTCATTCCGAGTCGTTAATTCTAATCATTCTATTCATTCGATGTTGCTATAGTAAACAAATCATTGGTATGCTAGCAGAGATTCAATGATGATGAGAGACAAGAACTTAAATAAATAATGATTTAATAAACATCCAATAGGCCTACAGTGGCAACAAGTACTAGCTAACAAAGCTAGTTGGTGATGTTAATAGTGATGTTTCCATTGATGGCACATGAGTGGAAGAACTGTCCATGGCCCTGGTGCTGGTTGGGTACCGCCAGTGCTTGCCTCTTCTTTGGTGGAAAAGACGTCCCACTCACATCGTTGCCAGCTAAAATGGCACTCCAGCATTTTCCGTTCTCCGTGTTAGTTGCTGCCAATAACGCTTGAGTGAACTCTCACACTGATGACCATTCACAGCCCTTATCTCCAGCCCCGCATCGGATAACTTGTGCATTCTGAAGTTGCTACCCAAGCGTCGTTAGTTGTTTTCTCATGTTTTGACCCAGTTGTTCATTCTAATCATTCAACTTTTCTATGCTAAACAAATCTGTAGCATGTAGCTAGCTAGCTAGCAGAGATTCAATGATGATGAGAGACAAGAATGTCAATAAATAATGATTTAATAAATAAGTGCTAAATAAATGTCCAATAGGCCTACATAGGCCGCAGTGCACTGGCTAATGAATGTTTCCATGGTCAATTATTTGTTTCATGTTCATTCTTGGGCTAGCCTACTGGCATGGGAGAGATCGTATTTGTAAAATGATCAGTGGCGACCCGTCATTCAGGGCAGAGCCCCACCTGTTTTGAGCCCCACCTGTTTAGCTAAAATAAAAATAAATAAAATACAAATGATTTCATATAATTATTATAATATACACTACCGTTCAAAAGGCTAATTGATCATTAGAAAACCCATTTGCAATTATGTTAGCACAGCTGAAAACTGTTGCCTCTTCACTGTTGATGTTGAGACGTGTTTTGCGGGTACTATTTAATAAAGCTGCCAGTTGAGGACTTGAGAGGTGTCTGTTTCTCAAACTAGACAATCTAATGTACTTGCTCTCTTGCTCAGTTGTGCACAGGGGCCTCCCACTCCTCTTTCTATTCTTGTTAGAGACAGTTTGCGCTGTTCTGTGAAGGGAGTAGTATACAGCATTGTATGAGATCTTCAGTTTCTTGGCAATTTCTCGCATGGAATAGCCTTCATTTCTCAGAACAAGAATAGACTGACGAGTTTCAGAAGAAAGTTATTTGTTTCTGGCCATTTTGAGCCTGTAATCGAACCCACAAATGCTGATGCTCCAGATACTCAACCAGTCTAAAGAAGGCCAGTTTTATTGCTTCTTTAATCACCACAACAGTTTTCAGCTGTGCTAACATAACTGAAAAATTATTGAGTTAATAAAGCCGCATTCAAACATGGTCTCTTTTTTGCTTTCTTGAGTAAGGCAACTCCAAAATGCAGGAGTTTCAGCCTAGCTCAGTGCTTTCTGTGGTGGTGCGGCAGCCAGCGGAAAATACAGAGTGTAGGGGTTGGCATTTTTATTTTGTATTTATTATGGATTCCCAAGGCAGCAGCAACTCTTCCTGGGGTCTGGCAAAATTAAGGCAGTTATACAATTTTAAAAACGTTACAATTATGAGATTTGTTGCTGTCCCACCCGCATTTCAACTAATCAGCATCCAGGATCCAAACAACACATTTTATAATTTAGATTATTACTATAATTGGATTGTCTTAAGAACATTGGGTGTCAACATGCAAGAATAAAGACGCCAAATCTTGGACCTAGCCAGAATTTTACATCTGAAACCAAGTTCAGTATTGTGATCTACCGGCATCTTATCATGCGCGTTAGAGGTAAGGACACCTACACAATGCTACTGAATAGCTGCAGTCAGTATTGGCTCCTAAACGAGTCTCTCCCCCCACACTGTGGTCAGGGCGACTGGCAGTGGAGGCTCACAGACTAGCCTGCTGAGTCCTGGCTGGATTCCAGAATGCACCGATTGGCTCCTGGGTCCTCCTGCCCCTCCCCCGGCAGTGTGATATGCATTCTCATTGGTGAAGGTGGCTGTCAGTGGTCTCCAGTTGGCTCGATGCTAAACAGACTGTCAGGGGACGGAGATGTGAACACAACCGGAGCTCAGTAGAACGCTGGCGACATGCCAACGCTGGGGTAGTCAAACAAAGGAACACATATACACACACACGGACAGTCTGACGCCTATTGTGAGTAATTCCGAGCCCTGTCTGTCTTTTACCCTGCAGCCAGTTACCCCGAGGCATTCGGTGTACATCTGTGTGTGTGTTTGTGAAAGTGTGTGAGTTCAGTGTGTCAGGCTGATATTCTCTTTAGGGCCATTGCCCTGAGCTGTTTGATGTATGAGGGGACACCGGGTGGGATGGGGGGATGTGTGTGTTTGCTCTGTGTGTGTGTGTGTGTGTGTGTGTCTGTGTGTGGGTGGAGAGACTGGGGGAAGCGATGGGAGGGTGGCAGTTGGGGAGGATAAACAGTTTATAATGCCAGGTAGAATGTAGACCCTGAGTGTGTGTGTTTGTGTGTGTGTGTGTGTGTGTTTGTGTGCGCACACAAGCAGCTATGTCACAAGTGATTCAAGTCACTATTCAACATCCATCCATGTCTGAGGATGTCAGGAGATGACGTGGAAACCGGCGCTAGGGGGAACAGTGAGGACTGTTACATTCAAGTAGGTTTCAGTTTTGCTAGCTGGATGGGGATGGTGGATGGGCTAAGCATCTGCCTCTGAATTCATAGGTTACAAGTTTAAATCCAGTATTAAAAAGTTATTTTTGTTTTAAGCCTATCCCAAACCTTAACCCTTACCTTAAACACTTCAGAATTTGAGTTTACAAACATGGATGAACGTATAATTCTGATGTGAGACTGTGAGATCTAGTTGCACACAAGTGCATGGTGAGTAGTGAGTTTGTCACATGTACACTAGATAGAATGAGGGTATAGATAATCGCACACTGAAATATTAAACACTGAAAATAAACCCTGTATATAGAGATGTGCAGATCTGATTGGATTAGACTAGAATCATTAACAAAAGTACCAATAATGATGAAGATTCATTCATAATCCAACATTTTATTTTTAGAATTTAGGTTTGAGATAAAACTGATGGTTAGGAATATTAGTGGTTGAAATTCCATTAGAATGCACAGTACCTCCCTCCTTTATGACATGGCAAGAGCCAGACAGTGACTAGTGAATTAGAATGTGCTTTGAATAATAAAGCTGTAGTGTTGAAAGTAAACCACCAGATGGCGTGTGTTAGCGCTGCACGGATTATGAGATGTGCTAGACTGTTCAAGCTGTCAGCTGTGAAAGACGCACACACACAGACCACACACACACAGACCACACACACATGCAAGTATCCACGCACTCACGCTTACACACACACGCACACACGCACAGGAAACAGTCCAGTTTCCAATTGGCTACTCAGTGTAGCGCTCGCTACAGTCAAAATGTGCCAATAACATATTTTGAGTCAGTCTCAGTCAGCCAGTACTACAATATTGATCACATCATCCAACTCACAAAATATGATCACTAAGATTATTGAAACTGGAACTTTTCCAGTGTTTGTGTGTGTGTTTGTTAATGTGTGTGAGTGTGTGTGTGTGTGTGTGTGTGTGTGTGCGCATCTGTGTGTGCATCTGTGTGTGTCTACGAGCAGTGATTGAGTGTTAGCTAGATCTGGGTGTAGAGACTTACATGTGTATCAGGAACAGCTAGCTGTAATAAAAAACACACATTTGTGAGTATAAATAAATTAACTAAGCTGTAAATAAATTAACTATGTGCATTGAAACTTGTCACTTGGAGTGCTGCCCATTTTTGGCTTTTTCCCTTTTCCTCATGCCATGGATAACAGACAGCAGCTGTGACATTATGTCCATCCCACAATCCTCTGTGCCTGACCATCACAGAGACAAGCACCTCTAGGCTGCATGGGAGCCTGGTTGAGTGTGTCTTTGTGTGTACAGTGGTTCCTCCTTTAAAAGTTGTGAGCTTATACCGCGGGCCTTAGAGGTACCCAGCGTCATGGCTTCATTGCTCCAGACCACCACAAGGGGGAGTTAGAGCACTCATTATGCATTTGGGTCCCAAGGTCTTTATATGACCAATCATATCGAGTGGTTCCAATGACGAATTTGACGCGAGCCACCTGTCCCTGGTGACTTTCTTCAGCAAAGATGGCTGACAAAACATTACGGGGGAAGCAAATGTAAGTAGTTATAACGTCATAACGAGTCAAGCAAAACATTTACAATTGAGAGGAATATGTTAGTTAATGTAGAGACAAACAATATATGCATATTTCTTTGTCATAAAGTTAATTTACGGAAATTGCTATTTAGCAAAAAAAAATCTCGGTCATATCCAATACCAGGCGTATCAAACTCCATTGTTTGAATGATGTTATGACTGCATGTATGTATTACAAATATACACTTCAACAGTGTTTACCATTCCTGCTCCTGGGACATCAATGATTACACATTGTAACTATGCAATAGACTAGAAACATGATTTAAGGTTGATTTGTAATTTATATACAGAATATACAGTACATCCTGCCATTACGCCCACAAGTTTGCTGAATGACGCGTGGAAGAGAGCGAGGAACGAGATGGGAGTAACAATCCAGGCTATTTGCTCTGAGACCAGCATAATAATGTAATGAAACAAGCAGGGAGCAGGTTTAGGAACCCTCTACATTCTAGCCCAAAGTCCAGCACTCTATTGACTGTGCCTAAATGTATTAATTGGGGTTGGGGCCGATTGTGGCAAAAACACTTTATCAATTGAAGTTAGAAGCAAAAGCCGACAACTATTTTAGCACCGTTTTGCGCTGCTCTGAGACAAGCATGGGGACTTATTTTTCCCCGTCTGGGAAAATTTTAAACCTGGTCTCTCGTCTGCACGACACAGGGATTCTTTGGCTAAATAGCCCAGTACTGTACTGCCGACCGTCACGTTGTACAGCGCCATATTTTCTAACAGAAATCCAGAGGGTTTTTCATTTCTCATGGAATAAAAACACCATAATATTAGTCAAATTAATAAAGCAAGTACCAGTCAAAAGTTTGGACACACCCATCATGCAAATTTTTCTTATTAGCAGGACAATATACTTTTTATAACTCGGCCACTGTTGTTAAAATCCCTCAATTTGCAATGTATTCGATGCTTAAGTACTCTAAAGTGTTAAATTTCTAACTCAAAATAGCAGTACAGTATTTCTTCATCAACATCTTTATGCTTTCGTTAATAAAATAAAGAGAAAAAATCCATTCAAATGCGGATATTTATAATAACTAGTCGCACTTCCACCCAGCTCCTCAACCACAAGTAAAAACTTGCTGAGATGATCAATGTATTTGTTGCATTGTTGTATTGTCAATTTCTCTAGCCAAAACATCTTGATGGCCTTGACCAGTTCATCTTTGACTGTCGGCTTGGCACAGTTACAGACTAATGTTTTCAGTTGATGCCAAACTTCATCAATTGGAATCTTTAACATGTGGAAAGGGGAAAAAGTATTATTATTTGTTTTCACAAGCGTAGCAGGATGGGCTATTAGCTGAACAATAGACTATTCAACCTTTACTAAAGAATTGTCTAATAGACAAGCAGTGGTGTCGGTTTTGGAGAGTCTGGCGTGCCAAAAGTAAAATGCCTGCCACTCAGGCCCAGAAACTAGGATATCCACATAATTAGTACTATTGGATAGAAAACACTCTGAAGTTTCCACAACTGTTAAAATAATGTCTGTGAGTATAACAGAAGTGATATGGCAGGCGAAAACCTGAGCAAAATCCATCCGGAAACAGTTGTTTTCTTGACATGCCTTCTATTACCATAGGCTGGTAGCATGGTGGATTCTAGGACCTAGGAAGGTTTCATGAGTTTGTCACGAACAAGAGGCTCATACAGGATGTTGATATCCGAGGAGTGACAAAGGGATTTCTGTCTGGTACGTGAGAGACACGACAGCGCGCCTCTCGGTTTTTTACTTTACTATAGTTCAAGGTATTATCCGTGTGAAATATAATCATTAACATACATAATAGTGTAGCTAAGGATCGATTATAAACTATGTTTGATTTGTTTGGAAAAAGTTTATAGGTATAATTTGAATGCTCTATACAGTGGGGCAAAAAAGTATTTAGTCAGCCACCAATTGTGCAAGTTCTCTCACTTAAAAAGATGAGAGAGGCCTGTAATTTTCATCATAGGTACACTTCAACTATGACAGACAAAATGAGGAAAAAAAATCCAGAAAATCACATTGTAGGATTTTTAATGAATTTATTTGCAAATTATGGTGGAAAATAAGTATTTGGTCACATACAAACAAGCAAGATTTCTGGCTCTCACAGACCTGTAACTTCTTCTTTAAGAGGCTCCTCTGTCCTCCACTCGTTACCTGTATTAATGGCACCTGTTTGAACTTGTTATCAGTATAAAAGACACCTGTCCACAACCTCAAACAGTCACACTCCAAACTCCACTATGGCCAAGACCAAAGAGCTGTCAAAGGACACCAGAAACAAAATTGTAGACCTGCACCAGGTTGGGAAGACTGAATCTGCAATAGGTAAGCAGCTTGGTTTGAAGAAATCAACTGTGGGAGCAATTATTGGCAATGACAGAGGTCAAACGTTTTCTGTAAGTCTTCACAAGGTTTTCACACACTGTTGCTGGTATTTTGGCCCATTCCTCCATGCAGATCTCCTCTAGAGCAGTGATGTTTTGGGGCTGTCGCTGGGCAACACGGACTTTCAACTCCCTCCAAAGATTTTCTATGGGGTTGAGATCTGGAGACTGGCTAGGCCACTCCAGGACCTTGAAATGCTTCTTACGAAGCCACTCCTTCGTTGCCCGGGCGGTGTGTTTGGGATCATTGTCATGCTGAAAGACCCAGCCACGTTTCATCTTCAATGCCCTTGCTGATGGAAGGAGGTTTTCACTCAAAATCTCACGATACATGGCCCCATTCATTCTTTCCTTTACACGGATCAGTCGTCCTGGTCCCTTTGCAGAAAAACAGCCCCAAAGCATGATGTTTCCACCCCCATGCTTCACAGTAGGTATGGTGTTCTTTGGATGCAACTCAGCATTCTTTGTCCTCCAAACACGGCGAGTTGAGTTTTTACCAAAAAGTTCTATTTTGGTTTCATCTGACCATATGGCATTCTCCCAATCCTCATCTGGATCATCCAAATGCTCTCTAGCAAACTTCAGACGGGCCTGAACATGTACTGGCTTAAGCAGGGGGACACGTCTGGCACTGCAGGATTTGAGTCCCTGGCGGCGTAGTGTGTTACTGATGGTAGGCTTTGTTACTTTGGTCCCAGCTCTCTGCAGGTCATTCACTAGGTCCCCCCGTGTGGTTCTGGGATTTTTGCTCACCGTTCTTGTGATCATTTTGANGGTGTCCTTTGACAGCTCTTTGGTCTTGGCCATAGTGGAGTTTGGAGTGTGACTGTTTGAGGTTGTGGACAGGTGTCTTTTATACTGATAACAAGTTCAAACAGGTGCCATTAATACAGGTAACGAGTGGAGGACAGAGGAGCCTCTTAAAGAAGAAGTTACAGGTCTGTGAGAGCCAGAAATCTTGCTTGTTTGTATGTGACCAAATACTTATTTTCCACCATAATTTGCAAATAAATTCATTAAAAATCCTACAATGTGATTTTCTGGATTTTTTTTCCTCATTTTGTCTGTCATAGTTGAAGTGTACCTATGATGAAAATTACAGGCCTCTCTCATCTTTTTAAGTGAGAGAACTTGCACAATTGGTGGCTGACTAAATACTTTTTTGCCCCACTGTATGCCAAATCTTTTCAGTCTCCTGAGGGGGAAAAGGCATTGTCGTGCCCCTTTCATGACTTTATTGGTGTGTTTGGACCATGACAGTTTGTTGGTGATGTGGACACAAAGGAACTTGAAAATCTCGACCCGCTCCACAACAGCCCCGTCGATGTGAATATGGGTGTGTTCAGCCCTCCTTTTCCTGTAATCCATGATCATCTCCTTTGTCTTGCTCACGTTGAGGGAGATGTTGTTGTCCTGACACCACACTGCCATGTCTCTGACCTCCTCCCTCTAGGCTGTCTCATTGCTGTTGGTGATCAGGCCTACCACTTAATGATGGTGTTGGAGTCGTGCTTGGTGTTGGAGTCATGGATGAACAGGGAGTACGCACCACCAAGGGGCACCCATGTTGAGGATCAGCGTGGCAGATGTGTTGTTACCTACCCTTACCACCTGGGGGCGGCCTGTCAGGAAGTCCAGGATCCAGTTGCAGAGGGAGGTGTTTAGTCACAGGGTCATTAGCTTAGTGATGAGGTTCGTGGGCACTATGATGTTGAATGCTGAGCTGTAGTCAAGGAACAGCATTCTCACATAGGTGTTCCTTTTGTCCAGGTGGGAAAGGGCAGTGTGGAATGCGATTGAGATTGCATCATCTGTGGATCTTATGGGGCGGTATGAGAATTGGAGTGGGTCTAGGGTCTCCGGGATGATGGTATTGATGTGAGCTGTGACCAGCCTTTCAAAGCCCTTCATGGCTACCGACGTGAGTGCTACGGGGCGGTATCTGGATTGGCTGTATCTGGATTGATAAGAAGCTATCTTTCAAAAAGCATGTTGATGAAATTAAGAATTAAAATGGTCAAATTGCGAATTTAACTACTTACGGAGTGGTGGGGTGCTAGCGCCAAATTCAAAATCCAAAAGTTGAATTATTAAACATTCATCAATATACAAGTGTTGCATAGTCATCAAAAGCTCTGCTTCTTGGCAATATCACAGCGTTGTCAGATTTCAAATAGGCTTTACGGCGAAAGCACAACATTTGATTGTTTGAGGATAAACCCTCACATATTTATCCATTAGCATAAATTCATAAACCATTAAGGTTCACACAAAACCCATTTCACAACGAAAACAAATCCTTTACCTTTTGAAGAATTTCTGCTGAGGGCTTCCCAAGTGTCCAACGAAGACATCCAATGGTTCTTTTGTTAGAAAAAGTCATTTATTATATCCATAAATCTCTGTTTGGTTGGCGCGTTATGTTCATAAAATACAGCGTCCACTCAACAATTGAACCGTGAAGAGAACACGTTCAACCTATACAATCAAACATCATTGATAATGTATCCTTAGGAACACTTTTATGTATATTTACTATAATATTTCAACCGGATTATAAACTGGACGATAGGAAAGGAAAGAATCCTCTTCTGTTTACATCCGATGACTAGTTCGAAATTCTTCTTCTATTACCATCCAGAGCAACCTAACATCACCAAACACTGTCTAGAGACTGTTGACATCCAGTGGAAGCAATAGGTACTGCAATCTTACTCCCATATATAGCTGTTTTCAATAGGGAGGGGTTTAAAATGATGCAATGTGTCAAAAACACTTTTTCCAGGACAGAAATTCCTCGGTTTTCGCCTGCTATATCAGTTCTGTTATACTCACAGACAATATTTTAACACTCTTAGAAACTTCGTAGTGTTTCCTATCCAATAGTACTAATTATGTGCATATCCCAGTTTCTGGGCCTGATTGGCAGGCCTTTTACTTTGGGCACGCCAGACTCTCCAAAACCGACACCTCAGCTGCCGCTCCCTAAGAAGTTAAATGTATTTGGCTAAGGTGTATATAAACTTCCTACTTTAACTGTATATATATATATATATATACACACACATATATGTCCCCCCCACTTCTAAAACAAAAGTTGCTCCGCTGGTGAAAAGGGTAATATAGACAGTCAGAGAAAGGCTATTCAAGAGACAAAGACACTTACCTGCCCCTCCTCCTCTTTGTATGAGTAGCGTGGCCTCGGCTCCGACAGAACACTCTTTGAGCAGCTCCACCACACGTCCATGTCCCGCCCCCACAACACCCTGCTGGTTCACCTCCAGGATTAGGTCTCCTTCACTCAGACCCACTCCGCCGTGCACACCCGGCTCCAACACCTGTCCAACACAGAACATAGTCAGGTATGAGGATGGAAAAGTAGGGGTGATGACAGACAGACAGGCAGACTGATGGACTGACGAAAGGACAGACGGACAGACGGGCGGACAGAGAGATCAATAGAATGCACAAGGCTACATTTACAACATACTGAGAGTAACGAGAGTAACACCCCACAAAGTAACACCCCACGAGAGTAGCACGAGTAGCACCCCACCTGTTTGACACACTGCCCCGTGGAGCTGTCGGCGATGGTAAATCCGAACCCCTCCGCCCCCTTCACAATGGTTACCGTCAGCAGCTCTGCACCCTGGATCACGCCCCCGGCAATCCCTGTCGCCCCCGACGATGCCATGGAGATGTTGTCGTCGTGCGATGTCATGGCCTGTGCAGACCGGGGGGTGGTGGGAGATAGCGAGGACCCATCAAGGTGGGGTGCCCCGGGCTGGGTTAGAGCCTGGGGAGGGAGCTGGGAGCTCAGGGAGAGGTACTCCAGGTAAGGGTCGTAGCTACTGCGCCCATTCACCACCAGGGGTCGGTGTTCCAGGCCCATGGGGGTCAGGGAGGCACCGGTGGACACCCCAATAGAGTCCTCGGGGTCAAATGGTAGGGGGTATCCCCGGCAGAGGACAAGGGTGACTCTCTGGCCGATGGGCACGGACTGGAAGAGTTTGACCACGTCGGCGTGCGTTGTGCCCAGGCAACAGATGTCATTGATGTAGACTATGACGTCACCTGAAGGGGGAGGAAGCAGAGGTCTTGTTCAGTAGGCATCAATTGAAAGAAGAGGGTCTAAATCAGGGAGGACATGTCAAATAAGCATTTCATTTTTTAATATTTGAATATAAGGAATTTTAATATAAGGAAAGTTAAGAATAAATATAGTAGGCTTAGCCTATAGAAAGTTGATGGGATCCTCCTCTTTTTAATAAAGGCCTCCTCTTTTTAATAGAGACCATCACTCTGTTTTCTCTTGCAATTGCATAGCCTATAGAAATGTTGTGCAACATGAGCTCATGGGCTCTCATGAAGTGTTTGATTAGATTTTCGATTACATTTGCAATGATGTCAGAGTGATTAGAGGGACAATAGAGTGCTGAGTACAAGGCAGTTAGCAAGTTTGGTAGGCTACTGACCATCAGGATGCATTAGAGCATGGAGAAGCCTAATTACCCTGACTAAACGGTCACTTGGAATTTGACTGCTTTCATGACTCGTGACCGCCAGTGTGGTGGTAATACAGTCACCGCAACAGCCCTACCCAGGACTCATCCATCAACAGTGTCTTCAGAAAGTATTCACACCACCTTTACTTTTTCCACATTTTGTTGTGGTAGAGCCTGAATTAAAAAATGATTAAATTGAGATTTTGGATCACTGATCAGTTTATACACACAATACCCCATAATGTCAAAGTGAAATTTTGTTTGTAGAACATTTTAGAAGGAACCTGCAAGTAAACATTTTGTTGGACGATGCATACCATGTGTATCCCGTACATACGACTAGTAAAACTTGATTATCTGGCTTATTTGACCTGTGGCATTGCTGTGAGGGAGGTGTTCATTTGTATGTGTGGGGGTGTGGGTGGGTGGTTGTGTGTGTGGGTGCTCTCTGCTTCCACGGATACTTGAAAGATCCATTGGATTGACCAATACTTTCATCATGGACTAGATGCAAAGTGTAGCTTTCAATATTAGGGTTGTCCTGAATACAGCTGCTGGTATAGACACAGCTCTGTCTTCTGTGGCTAAAGCCATCTGGACTGGTTGAAGCCGTGGGAAGAATTATTTTGAAAGTGATTGTCTGCCGTGAATCATCATAATCCATACACAGGTAAGAGTGTACAGTTAAAATGCCAAGATAGCTACATCTGCAAACGTTATTGTCTCAACAGTATCAAAAGGTGGTTTTCATTGCTAGCTATTGTTAGCTATATGCCTAGCTAGCTAGCTAGACAGTTGCATACAGGTAACGTTATGGCTTGCTTCATCCTGCAACAAGCCATCGTTTACAGATGGATTACTGGATTATAGATTTCAAGGTCATTTTCTTGCATGTTCAACTATCTGGCTAGCTAGATGAATTACATTTACATCTTGTCACGACTTCCGCCGAAGTCGGTGCCTCTCCTTGTTCGGGTGGTGTTCAGCGGTCGACGTCACTGGTCTTCTAGCCATCACCGATCCACTTTTCATTTTCCATTTGTTTTGTCTGTGTTTTACACACCTGCTTTCAATTCCCTCAATTACATGTTTTGTATATAACCCACTGTTCCCCCCATGTCTTTGTGTGGGATTGTGCGGCGATGCTTCAACATCTCGGCACCGCCATGGACCGCGTTGTCCAGACCATGGACCGTTGGGAGAGACAGGGAGTTCCTCCAGCGCCTCTACCCGTACAACCAGGGTCTCCACCTAACGTTTTTCCTTCACCCGGTCCCAGTGGGATTCGTCTCGCCCTTCCCCGGGAGTACGATGGGAAGGCTGCACGCTGCCAGGGGTTCTTGTTACAATTAGACCTCTACCTGGCAACCGTCCACCCGGCTCCTTCGAGCTGTGAGAGGGTGTCCGCCCTCGTCTCGTGCCTCTCAGGGAAAGCCTTGGAGTGGGCCAACGCCGTGTGGGAGGAAGGAGACGCGGCGCTGGACCACTTTGAGGATTTCACCCGCCGTTTCCGGGCAGTCTTCGGACTACCCACCCGAGGGTAGAGCGGCAAGTGAACGTCTCTTCCATCTGAGGCAGGGGACGAGGAGCGCCCAGAAGTTCGCCATGGATTTGCAGAACCCTGGCCGCAGGCGCGGGATGGAACGACAGGGCCCTGATTGACCATTATCGCTGCAGTTTGCGAGAAGATGTCTGTCAGGTGTTGGCCTGCAGGGACACCACCCTCACCTTTGACCAGCTGGTGGACCTGTCCATTTGGTTGGATAACCTGCTGGCTACCCACGGACGTTCAGAGCAGGCTCTGTCGGTTCCATCCCCCAGCACCACCGCTCCAGTACCCATGGAGCTGGGAGGTGCTGTGCATAGGGAGACTGGAGGAGGTTCCGTCTCGTGCACCATCTGTGGACGCAGAGGTCACACTGCCGGTCGGTGCCAGGTCGGTTCCTCTGGGGATCGAGGCAGCAGGCAGGGTACTCTGGTGTCATCCCAGGTGAGCCAGCACCATTCTCACCCAGAGCCCTCTGTTGCACACTTGTTTTTGTATGTTACTTTATCTGAGTTTTCCCTACATTCCCAGCATACGGCGCTCGTCGATTCAGGTGCGGCTGGGAATTTTATACAGATCGTTCGCCCTTAGTTTAGGGATTCCTCTTGTTCCCGTGGATGTGCCCTTCCCCGTTCATGCCTTAGATAGTCGACCATTAGGGTCAGGGTTGATCAGGGAGGCCACCGCTCCTCTGGGTATGGTAATGCAGGGGGGTCACAAGGAGAAGATCGGTCTCTTCCTCATTGACTCTCCTGCGTTTCCCGTGGTGCTAGGTTTACCCTGGTTAGCTTGTCATGACCCCACTGTTTCTTGGCAACGGAGGGTGGTCGCGAGAGTGCTCGGGGAGGTGTTTAGGGGTTTCCGTGGGTGCTACTATGGTGGAAAGTCCAGACCAGGTCTCCACCGTGCGCATTCCCCCTGAATATGCCGATTTGGCTCTCGCCTTCTCCAAGAAGAATCGACGGGGTGATTGTGCGATAAATCTCCTGGTAGACGCTGCACTTCCCAGGAGTCACGTGTATCCCCTGTCACAGGGGGAGACGGCGGCTATGGAAACATATGTCTCCAAATCCCTGCGTCAGGGGTACATTCGGCCCTCCACCTCACCCGCCTCCTCGAGTTGCTTTTTTGTGAAGAAGAAGGAGGGAGGTCTGCCCCCGTGTATTGACAATCGAGGTCTAAACCAGATCACGGTGAGGTATAGTTACCCGCTACTGCTCATCGCCACAGCGATTGAGTCAATGCACGGGGCGTGCTTCTTCACCAAACTAGATCTCAGGAGCGCTTACAATCTGGTGCGTATCTGGGAGGGAGACGAGTGGAAGACGGCGTTCAGTACGACCTCAGGGCATTTTGAGTACCTCGTCATGCCGTACAGGTTGATGAATGCTCCATTAGTCTTCCAAGCCTTTGTAGACGAGATTTTCAGGGACCTGCACGGGCAGGGTGTAGTGGTGTATATTGATGACATTCTGATATACTCCTCTACACGCGCCGAGCATGTGTCCCTGGTGCGCAGGGTGCTTGGTCGATTGTTGGAGCATGACCTGTACGTCAAGGCTGAGAAGTCGCTGTTCTTCCAGTAGTCCGTCTCCTTCCTAGGGTATCGCATTTCCACCTCTGGGGTGGAGATGGAGATTTCAGCCGTGCGTAATTGGCCGACTCCCACCACGGTGAAGGAGGTGCAGCGATTTCTAGGGTTTGCCAACTACTACTGGAGGATTATCCAGGGTTTTGGTCAGGTAGCGGCTCCCATTACCTCACTGCTGAAGGGGGATGCGGTGCGTTTGCAGTGGTCGGCTGAGGCGGACAGGGCTTTTGGTCACCTGAGGGCTCTGTTTACCTCTGCTCCCGTGTTGGCCCATCCGGATCCCTCTTTGGCGTCCATAGTGGAGGTGGACGCGTCCGAGGCTGCTCTCACAGCGCTCGGGTACGCCACCGAAGCTCCGCCCCTGTGCTTTCTTCTCAAAAGAAGCTCAGCCCGGCGGAGCAAAACTATGACGTGGGGGACCGGGAGCTGTTGGCTGTTGTCAAGGCTCTGAAGGCGTGGAGACATTGGCTTCAGGGGGCTAAACACCCTTTTCTCATCTGGACTGACCACCGCAATCTGGAGTACATCCGGGCAGCGAGGAGACTGAACCCTCTCCAGGCAAGGTGGGCCATGTTTTTCACCCGTTTTGTTTTCACCCTTTCCTACAGACCAGGTTCCCAGAATGTAAAGGCAGACGCACTGTCCCGGCTGTATGACACAGAGGAGCGGTCCATGGATCCTACCCCCATACTCCTGGCCTCCTGCCTAGTGGCGCTGGTAGTGTGGGAGCTGGACGCGGAGCCCGCTCCGCTCCAGTGTCCCGCTGGTCGTCTGTACGTTCCGTCTGCTGTCCATGACCGGTTTGTTGGTTGGGAAGTACTGGTGGCCTACCTTGGCCAAGGACCTGAGGGTTTATGTTTCCTCCTGCTCGGTGTGCGCTCAGTGTAAGGTTCCTAGGCACCTACCCAAAGGGAAGCTACACCCCTTACCCGTTCCACAGCGGCCTTGGTCACTTTTCATTTTCCATCTGTTTTGTCTGTGTTTTCCACACCTGGTTTCAATTCCCTCAATTACATGTTTTGTAACCCTCTGTTCCCCCCATGTCATTGTGTGGGATTGTTCTTTGTAGTGCTTGTGCACATTATTTACTGGTGCGTTACGAGCTATTTTGTGCCCATGTACTCTCGTGTTGGTTGTACCGTTGTGTTTATTAAACGTCTAAGTTTATTACCCAGTTTTGCTCTCCTGCGCCTGACTTCTCTGCAACCAGTTACGCAACCCCTACACATCTAGCCAGCAGGTAATTATGAAGCTAAATGTTTGCTAAATCTTGCTAGCTATCCTGTAGTGTCTGCATTGCCATTGTTGGCTGGAAACAGGTTAACTACTTACGGAGTGGTGCGGCGCTAGCCAAATTCAAAATCCAAAAGTTTAATTATTAAACATTCATCAATATACAAGTGTTGCATAGTCATCAAAAGCTCTGCTTCTTGGCAATATCACAGTGTTGTCAGATTTCAAAAAGGCTTTACGGCGAAAGCACTACATTTGATTGTTTGAGGGTAGCACCTCCAATATTTTTTCTATTAGCATAAATTCATAAACCATTGCGGTTCACACAAAACACATTTCACAGCGAAAACAAATCCTTTACCTAAACTTCTTGAAGACGACTCCCGAAGGGTTCACAGGTTGCTTCTGTAGGTTACCAAGAAAACAATCTTTTTCAGTAAATAATATAGGTATTTAGAGGCAAACCAACCGCGCAATACAAGTATTTTATGTCGCAGGTGAGCGGGTAACTTGGCACTTCTCTTGAGCAAGTTGGATATGGATATGTGAACAGGTTCTTGTTAGAAACATTATTGATAATGTATCCTTAGGAACACTTTTATGTATATTTACTATACTATTTCAACCGGATTATAAACTGGACGATAGGAAAGGAAAAAAACACAGCGCGCGCGAGCCCGTGAACGCGCATCCTCTTCTGTTTACATCCGATGACCAGTTCGAAATTCTTCTTCTATTTACCATCCAGAGCAACTAAACATCATCAAACACTGTCTAGAGACTGTTGACATCCAGTGGAAGCAATAGGTACTGCATTCTTACTCCCAGAAATGGCTGTTTTCAATAGGGAGGGGTTCAAAATGAGACAATGTGTCAAGAACACTTTTTCCAGGACAGAAATTCCTCGGGTTTTCGCCTGCTATATCACTTCTGTTATACTCACAGACATGTTAACAGTTTTAGAAACTTCAGAGTGTTTCCTATCCAATAGTACTAATTATGTGCATATCCTATTTTCTGGGCCTGAGTGGGAGGCATTTTACTTTGGGCACGCCAGACTCTCCAAAACAGTCACCTCGGGAGCCGCTAGCGTCCCACCACAAGTAGTTAAAGCAGCATTACTTCCCAATGCACCCTCCAACTACAATGTATGATATACAATTTTGAAGCTCTGAGTCTGTACTTTTATCCAATGTAAAAAACACAATTTCAAATTTTGGAACATAAGACTGAAAAGAGATGGTGGGTAACATATTTGGTTAATTAATCTCTGGCTCAACAAGTGGAAGGGGTAGCTAATTTATTTGTTTGCTCATCTATCACTGATCAGAGACATTTAGCATGCAATAATGTAGCCTGAATCAAGTATATTATTTATCTATTGATAGAGCCTAGGCTATTTTCCTATAATCCCAATGAAACAAAAATCCTGTCTCGCATGAAAATTCCTAACTTTATTCTGTAATCCATAGGTTGCATTATCAAAGCATGTCAAAATACTGCTATAATAAATTTTTTAAACAAAGTTGGTGCACGTTAAGATACCTTGATATTTAAACAATTTCCTCTCTTCATCTCCCCGTTATTCATGAGATGATCTGCCATCTGTTTAGTTATCAACTCGATTATGCCAAATAGGAGATATTTTGTCGTTCGTTGGAGGTTATCTAGCAAGCGTTGCAACTTTGCTCATTTTACTTTTGTTTGACTGTCGTTACAAAGTTTGTATGATTCAACAACGCTATAGCTTACTCGGGGTGTGCTCTGTGCATCCTGAGTACGTTCTGTGTTGAGATAGCTTATTGCTGAATTGCACTGAAATAATAAATGGCCTGTTTCGCAATTCTCAACAATGTCACTCTAAGTTACTCTATCATTACCAAATATCAGTTTCACTTGCTGTGAAATCTTGACATAGTGGCGCAGCAAAAATCTTATTTTGGGGGAACCCTGGCATAGTGACCATACTTTGGTTTAAAATGCTTTAAATGGGCACTTCCAGTTTTTGTGGTATTTCCGGGACTCTCGGGCTAAATATGAATTATTCCCAGTATTGAAACTTGCTAGATTTTCGGGAAAATATTCATCCCTGCTTATGCAACCCTATTATGCATTAGTCATATACACTAAGTGTACAAAACATTAAGAACACCGTCTCTTTCCATGACATAGACAGATAAGGTGAATCCAGGTGAAAGCAATTATCCCTTATTGATGTCACTTGTTAAATCCACTTCAATCAGTGTAGCTGAAGGGGACGAGACAGGTTAAAGAAGGATTTTTAAGCCTTGAGATGATTGAGACATGGATTGTGTATGTGTGCCATTCAGAGGGTGAATAGGCAAGTGCTTTTGAACGGGGTATGGTAGTAGGTGCCAGACGCACCAGTTTGTGTCAAGTACTGCAATGCTGATGGATTTTTCTGAATTTTTTGGTGGGGGGCTCCCGAGTGGCACAGCGATCTAAAGCACTGCATCTCAGAGGCGTCACTACAGACCCTGGTTCGATTCCAGGCTGTATCACAACCAGCCGTGATTGGGAGTCCCATAGGGTGGCGCACAATTGGTCTAGCATTGTCTGGGTTTGGCCGGGGTAGGCCGTCATTGTAAATAATAATTTGTTCCTACGTGCACTGATGACATGTATTTTTTCCCCTGCCCCTGTTTCGAGACAGGTTAATTCTAAATCAAAATAAATTTCACACATATATTATTTAGTATTTGTAAAGACAAGATAAAATCAAGAATATTCTGATGGGTGACAATATTAGCCTGCCACTTGCGAATTATATATTATCACTTGTGAATGATGCCCAGCATAAAGCAAGAAATAATTCATTTTCTTTGTGATTTTTTCTAATCATACTCGCCCACCTCATGTAGCCAAGACTATAGGCCTATACAGTGCATTCGGAAAGTACTCAGATCCCTTGACGTTTTCCACATTTTGTTACATTATAGCCTTATTCTAAAATTGATTAAATTAAACATGTTCCTCATCAATCTACACACAATACCTCATAATGACAAAGAAAAAATTAATTCAGCAAATGTATGAAAAAGTAAAAACAGAAACACTTTATTAATATAAGTATTCAGACCTGTGCATCCTGTTTCCATTGATCATCCTTGAGATGTTTCTACAACTTGATTAGAGTCCATCAATTGATTGGACATGACTTGGAAAGGCACAAACCTGTCAATATAAGATCCCACAGTTGAAAGTGTATGTCAGAGCAAAAACTAAGCCGTGAGGTCGAAGGATTTGTGTCGAGGCACAGATCTGGGGAAGGGTACAAACACATTTTTGTAACATTGAAGGTCCCCAAGAACACAGTGGCCCCATCATTCTTAAATGGAAGAAGTTTGGAACCACATTGATTCTTCCTAGAGCTGGCCGCCCGGCCAAACTGAGCAATCGGGGGAGAAGGGCCTTGGTCTCACTAAAGTCATAGATTTCCCAGTTCAGAGTTTCCAGTCCACAATCAAAGCTACGGTAGATATAACGTGATTTGATGTCATTTTATCTGTGGCCAATGACCTTGAGCCTTCTTGGATGGGCACTTCTAATGTAACTCTATGGCAGCACCCAAGGGGCTTGAATTTTCGAGCTCTCCCCGTCGATTTTGCGGTGAGGTAGTGTCCTCGTGAGTGACAGAACACTGAGGTAATCACAGCGCAACTAGAGAACATTACCAACCCCTACGCTCCGTATTTTCCGCTGGCTGCCCCACCACCACAGAAAGCACTGAGCTAGGCTGAAACACCTGCATTTTGGAGCTGCCTTACTTAAGAAAGCAAAAAAAGAGACCATGTTAGTATACGTCTTTATTAACTCAATGATTTTTATTTATTTTTTACATTGTTTGCAAACTTATATGTGACACGTACTAATGCCAAAATAACATGCAAAACAGGCAAAAAAGATATAAATAATAATTACTAATAATAACCAGTCCTGACTGATGGGTCACCACTCAACACAGAATAACCTCATCTGCGCACACCCTCAAATCGTTTGGAGAAAGTATCCTTTCAATTTTATTTAGTTTTTTTCAATTGTATTCTTCATACTATAAAATAATATAAAATAATGCCACCGAATTCTAACCAAATCTTGGCTGCTAAATGAACTAGTGTAGCCCACAGCCATATGGCAAAGCCAGATCAGGACCTAATATAAGGACAACTCCGAGTATTCTTCATATCATGTTTCTTTAGACCTGTCTAAAATAAATAATGGATTTATTGTGAAGGTGTAGGTTATATTACATGGATTTAATAGACTTTTAAAAATGTTGATGTTCCAAAGGTCGGCATAAGTGCCTTGTATCCTATGCTTGGAAGCCAGGAGATGCTAAATGTGTTTATGTTAATTAATGGTAAATTACCGACAGTTATTTGCTTGACAATCACCGGCTGACAACATGTTGTGACCGTCACAGCCCTAGTCCTGGGTGGATGAATCTTTGAAGATATTTCAATCAGTATTCTCGAAACAATCCTTCAGCATTAATCTCAGCCAGAGATGGTGTGTGTGTCTGTGTGTTTGTCCATGTTGGTGTGTTTATTTTGGCAATGTCAAAGAGAGAAGGAGACAGCAATCACAAGACAGTGAAATCAGTTCAGAGAGAGAAAGAGCAAGAGGGAGATAGAGGCAGAGAGAGAAAAAAGAGGGGGAGCAGAGAGTGAGGGGGGGGGGGGTCGAGAAGAGAGAGACAGGCAGACGGATATGATATGCTCCAGTAAAATGAGCAGTTTAGACACCATCAGTGTCCAGGCATGAGGCCAGCCCTGTGAGTCAGTGGAGAAAAGAGACTTAAACACAACACACACACGCACACACACACACACGTGCCTGCATACACAGGCACACATGCGCACAAACACACACACACACAAGGTGGCCTCATAGATTACATTGTTTGCTAATTTTATCTATTTTACAAGATGATTAGGAACACATTGTTTAAAAAAAATCTACTTATAAAAAGTCCATGTAGCTTAAATTTCAAGTTAGCTGGACTTCAAATTGGTAAATTGTTGACCTGACATGGAATACTCCACTAACCCCCAAAAAAATTCTCAATGTGAGTTGAATTTGAAAAACAATGTGGAGTGAACAGGGAAATATTGAAATCTGTCTTTGCAACAAAAATAGCTGAGTTTATCACATGAGAGTTTAGTTTGCTGAGCTCTGCAACCTACAATACTGTGTTTGCTTTAAATACATTAACATATTACCCAGTGTGCCTTTCAGCAAGTTGTATTTTACTTTAATTTATAGCCAATTTACTTGTCAGTGACCAGTTTAGATATAACACATTTATTTCAGAGGATGAAATATGATGCACCAGATATGTTAAAAAGTGGGTGGATTTGTTCTAAGATTATTTTACCTGTTTATTGGGTCTGTGGTTAGTCTGAACAGATTTGAAAGAACACAATGTCTGGTCCATTAATTGGATCTGGACTGAAACTGGAAAGGAGCCACATGGGACTAGGGCTGTGGCGGTCATGATATTTTGTCAGCCGGTGATTGTCATTCAAATAGCTGCCAGTCTCACGGTAATTGACTGTTAATTAACATAAACACATTTAGCATCTCTGGCTTCCATGCGTAGCCTACAAGCCACTGATGCAGATCTTTGGAACATATACATTTTAAATAGTATAATAAATAAATCTATTTAATATAGCCTACACCATCACAATAAATCAATTTTAATTCATTTTAGGTAGGTCTAAAGAAACATTATGATCCTAAATCCTATTTCAGAAGAACAGAATAGCATATTCTGAGTTGTCCTTATGTTAGGCCCTGATCTGGCTATGCCATATGGCTGTGAGCCACACTAGTTAATTTAGAGGGCAAGATTTGCTTGTAATTTCCATGGCATTATTTTATAGTAAGAACAAAACAATTGAACATAGCTGAATAAAATAGAAAGAATATTTTTTGAGCGAGTGCGAACATATGGCTAATCTGTGTTGAGCGGTTAACTTCCTGATTGATGTCATGAGATGTTGCTTCAATATATCCACATAATTTTCCCTCCTCATGATGCCATCTATTTTGTGAAGTGCACCAGTCCATCCTGCAGCAAAGCAACCCCACAACATGATGCTACCACCCCCGTGCTTCACGTTCGGGATGGTGTTCTTCGGCTTGCAAGCCTCCCCCTATTTCCTCTAAGCATAACGATGGTCATTATGGCCAAACAGTTATAGTTTTGTTTCATCAGACCAGAGGACATTTCTCCAAAAAGTACGATCTTTGTCCCCATGTGCAGTTGCACATGGGGTTTGGAAATTGCTCCCAAGGATGAACTTGAGGTCTACAACTTTTTTCTGAGGTCTTGGCTGATTCCTTTTGAGTTTCCCGACTGTCAAGCAAAGAGGCACTGAGTTTGAAGGTAGGCCTTGAAATATATCCACAGGTACACCTCCAATTGACTCAAATGATGTCAGTTAGCCTATCAGAAGCTTCTAAAGCCATGACATAATTTTCTGAAATTTTCCAAGCTGTTTAAAGGCACAGTCAACTTTAGTGTATGTAAACTTCTGACCCACTGGAATTGTGATGCAGTGAATTATAATTGTTGGAAAAATTACTTGTGTCATGCACAAAGTAGATGTCCTTTCCGACTTGCCAAAACTATAGTTTGTTCACAACATTTGTGGAGTGTTTGAAAAACAAGTTTTAATGACTCCAACCTAAGTGCATGTAAACGTCCGCAACTTCAACTGTATGTGTGTGTATATATATATATATATATATATATATATATATATATATATATATATATATATATAAATAAAATGTGTAGAAATATTTTTGATTTAGAATGGCACACACAAAATATTAAGTAATCCACAACCTGCACTCAAATAGCAAATGGAGGTTGTGTGCAGTTACTTTGTTAATATGCCTTTTCAAACATTTTTGCAATAAACACAGGTTGGAAAGCAAATGGCTCCTGCTGCTGAAAAGAGAAGAGTCTACTCCGTCTGCTGTAGGCTGCTAAAAAATTTGATCAACTTCTAAATATTGTTTTAGGAAGTAAAACAAGAGAGATATATAATTGACTTAGAATTGCATGAAATGTGTTTATAAAAGGACACATTTTTCTGGGATCATAGGCTACAACAAAAAAAATCTGCTTGTGCAACTTCTGTAAGTGCCACAACTCTACTGTTCTATTTCACTATGCAAATGCGATGACATGCATGCAATGCTTTATTATAAAAGGTGATTTTTTTCTCATGGGTTCCTGTACCTCAGAACTCCCCAGGTAGCCCCCTGCTGAGCTCCCGATTTACAAATCAAGCACTAGTCTCAACAAATCCTAAATAACGTGAGAAATTAGTTTTGATTTAGAATGATCCATTATCATGCACTTGTCAGAACAGGGGCAGGGTAAAAAAAAAGTAATCCATATGCGCTTGAAGAGCAAATAGCAAACACTTATTTTATTCCATGCATCAACCAACTATGAGTAGCTAGCTCTTACTGCGCAACAGGTGATCCTATTCCGCTCAAACTCTGAATGCCAGGGCTCTCATGAAGTGTTGATTTTTGATTGTTGTTTGCATTGATGTCAGAGTGATTAGAGGGACAATAGAGTGCTGCATACCGGCCTTTAGCGACTGGCTGTTAGCAAGTTTGGTAGGCTACTAATGACCATCAGAGGCATCAAAGCGATGTTTTGGAGAAGCCTATTTATTGTGACTCAACGGTCACATGGAATTTGACTGCGGTCATGACTCCTGACTGCCAGTGTGGTGGTAAATACGGACACCGTAACAGCCCTACATGGGACTCTAAATACAACATTAACATACTATTCTGAACCAAAATAAAAAATATAACAGCCGAGTTGATGTTATATTTAAGCAATAATGCACGAGGGGGTGTGGTATATGGCCAATATACCACGGCTAAGGGCTGTTCTTAGGCACGATGCACCGCGGCCATTAGCCGTGGTATATTGGCCATATACCACAAACCCCCGAGGTGCCTTATTGCTATTCTAAACTAGTTATCAACGTAATTAGAGCAATAAAAATATGTGTTTTGTCATACCCGTGGTATATGGTCTGATATACCACGGCTATCAGCATTCAGGGCTCGAACCACCCAGTTTATAATACAGTTTAGCCAACTTCAGATCTCTTGGCATAATGGTTAAGGTGTTGGGTTGACAGTCGCTGGACTGTGATATGGATGGTATCCTTACATTGTTAAATAGTTAAGGATTGTAAATTTGAGAGGACTTCAATACAAAAGTTGAGTAAACTTAAAAAAATCAAGGCAACAACAGAAAATATATTTTTTTTGTTTACTCAATTTTGACAAATGTTGACTCAGTTGAGTCAACTCAGAACTGTTCTGCCCCAAAGTTGAGGGATCTAGAAATTGTATTGCAGCTAGATGCCTTGATTTTTAAAAAGATGACTCAACTTCAAATCAATTTTTTTACACTGCATCCTGGGGACGTGTGTGTATGTGCATGTGTATGTGTGTGTGTGTGCGTGTGTGTGGTTAGTTCCTGTACAGTACCTGTGTCCATCTTCCCATCCTGTGCGGCTGGGCCCTCAGGTATGACACTCTTGACCTGCAGGAACTCATCCGGCTCGTCCCCTCCAATGATGGTGAAGCCAAAGCCCATGTTGCTCTTCTGGAGAGCCGTTGACAAGAAGGAGCCCTTCAGCTGTGTGGGGTCCCGTGTGAACGGGGGCTTCTCTGGAGAATGGGAGGGTGAGATTAGAGTAGGCCAGTTAAATACACTAGAATAATCACACTTTTAAAAATATATTTTTTGTTAAGACAGTAGGATATAGAGGGAGAAACAAATGAGGGAGGAGAGACAGATCAGAAATGGTCAGCCTGGACTGGAGCGGCTATTACATGTGGACTAGAGTTGGTGGTGTTACCCACTCAGCCAAACTCAGGCAAAATAATAATCACTCTTATAGTGATTACATCACTGTAGGACAACTTTATCATTATAAGCGGTTAATACTTGTTAGGGCTAGGGTCCTTTTTTCAGAATTTCCACATGACTGACGTGCCCAAAGTAAACTGCCTGTTACTCAGGCCCAGAAGCCAGGATATGCATAGAAAACACTTTGAAGTATCTAAAAATGTTAAAATAATGTCTTAGACTTTATAACAGAATTGATATGGCAGGCAAAAATCTGAAGAAAAACCAACCAGATTTTGTTTTAGGTCCCAGGCCTAAATGGAAATAATGATGGAAAGCTGTGGATCCTATGTAATTCTGGCTCCCAGATTGCAATTCCTATGGCTTCCACTTGATGCCAACAGTCTTTATTCAAGGTGTCAGGCTTGTTTCTTCAAAAACGAGCAAGAATTTGGAGTTTTGGTGAAGAGAGTACCGGAACAATATCAGTCTTTCGGCGCGCGAGGAAGAGGGCACGCGCTTACTAATTTTACTTTCCTATTGAACATACTACTTTCTGTATGAAATATTATAGTATATTTACATTTTAGGGTACCTGAGGATTAAATAGAAATGTCGTTTGACTTGTTTAGACGAAGTTTAGTGGTAGCTTTTTGGATTCCTTTGTCTGCATGTTGAATGAGCGGATTACTGAAGTCGGGAAGTTTTGTTAGGATTTAATCTAACAAAACGACCATTCATGTTGTAGCTGGGACCCTTGGGATTGCAAACAGAGGAAGATTTTCAAAAGTAAGTGATTTATTTAACCGCTACTTGTGATTTTGTGAAGCCTGTGCTGGTTGAAAAATATGTTGAGGTGGGGCGCTGGTATGCTTTCGCTGTAAAGCCTATTGTAAATCGGACAACACAGTAGGATTAACAAGAATTTGATATAAGATAATTATATGTTCATGAATGTTTAATATTACAAATATTTATTTGAATTGCGCGCCCTCCAATTTCACGGGATGTTGTCAATTGGTGTCCCGTCCGCTAGCCTTATTATTCACTTTAACAGCGTTCACTAAAAAAGTGGAGTGTCTGTATGTAATATGATATGCCATTTAGCAGACGATTTTATCCAGAGTGTACACATTTTATAATATTTTTATGTGATCTCTGTGGGAATTGAACCCACATCCTTAGCATTGCTAGCCTGATGCTCTTACCAACCATGTTATGCCTGTGTCGATTATACACTGAGTGTACAAAAAATAAAAACACCTTCCTAATATTGAGTTGCACCCGCCCCTTTTGGCATCAGAACATCCTCAATTCATCAGGGCATGGACTCTACAAGGTGTCGAAAGCATTCCACAGGGATGCTGGTCCATGTTGACTCCAAGAAAATGTTGACGCCTTAGAAAAATTACAATTGGCCCAGAACAGGGCAGCACGGCTGGCTACTTAAGTATACATGTAGAGCTAACGTTAATAAAATACATGCCAATCTCTCCTGGCTCAAAGTAGAGGAGAGATTGACCTTCATCACTACTTGTTTAAACGACTAGCACACAGCGCAGACACACATGCATACTCCACAAGACATGCCACCAGAGGTCTCTTCACAGTCCCGAGTCCAGAACAGAGCACAGTTCTACATAGAGCCCAAGGCTACATGGAACTTTATTCCACATGAAGTAACTCATGGAAGTATAGAGGTGTGGCTGTACCTCTGTAAATAGTAGGTAAGGGCAGAGCTGACAGTCCTTGGCTCTGCATCTGCTGCTGCTGCTCCAGACGTCTCTTGGCCTCCAGGACGGGGTTCTCAAACTGGGTCCTTCTGTTGATGTGGCTGCAGGGAATAGGACTATGACAGTGAAATCCAGCAGCATGAGTGGGTTTTGGGTTCTCTTTTTCACGGGATACAGATACACATTGACTAACACACATCTAATGTGATATCGGTGAACACAGCTAAAATTGAAACCAATGCATGATTGAGGTGAAAGTGTCATGTTAGGAATTTGTTCTAAGCCTGTGGCTACCCAACAGTAGCTATTGTAGTACACTCTAATGGAAAACTGTAATTTCTACAGTAAATGTGTCTATTATAAACAGTAAAATACTGTGAAGGCATTATACTGTAGCATACTGTAAATGATGCTGCATTGTGGGAAAATATTGCGGGCGGTGAAAAAAAAGCTATTTTGAATGGTACTGTATGTAAACACATTACCTAGCAGCCAACCAGCTTGCAATAATCCTGTTTAATTACAGTAAATCAAACAGTCTCCCCTCAATGTATTCATTTACCATTATAGTAGCATTGCATTTTTTACAGTACTATAGTACAGTCAGTTGATCTGATATTATAGTAACTTAGCTAGTGGCAAATAAGTAACTGTGAATATTACAATAACTTACTTGCCACTAGTGGCCTCCTGAGTGGCGCAGCGGTCTAAGGGACTGCATCACAGTGCTAGAGGTGTCACTACAGACCAGGGTTAGATCTCAGGCTGTGTCGGGATGTCCTTGTCCTATCGTGCTCTAGCGACTCTATGGCGGGCCGGACGCATGCACGCTGACTTCGGTCGCCAGTTGTACAGTGTTTCCTCCGACACATTGGTGTGGCTGGCTTCCAGGTTAAGCGAGCAGTGTTAACGGCCCTGCGAATTCGGAGGACGCATGGCTCTCGACCTTCGCCTCTCCCAAGTCCGTACGGGAGTTGCAGCGATGGGACAAGGCTAACTACCAATTGGATATCACAATATTGGGGAGAAAAAGGAGTAAAAATGCAATAAATAAAAAATAAAAAAATAAACTTACTTGCCACAAGTACCCCCTTTACAGTGTAACTAATTAAGACAGAAATACATTTTCTTAGAACAGCATTGTTGAATGTTGAAAGTTCTTTAAATGTTTGTTGAATATTATAATGCTAATGTTAGACCTGAACCTAATAGGAGCGTTAGCTAATGTCCTGGGAATGTTCTTAGAAACAGAATTCTGTCAGCAGAAACATTTTTTGAATGTTGAAATTTTACTGTATCATCCTAATGTTAAACCAAAACCGAATTTGAACTTAATGGGAATGTTAGCTAACGTCCTGGGAATGTCCTTAGAAACAGCATTTTTTTAGCAGAAAAAAATATCTGAATGTTGGTGGAATGTAACTGTATCATCCTAATGTTAGACCAAAACCTGATTAGATGTTAATGAGAGTGTTAGCTAATGTCCTGGGAATGTTATTTGTTTGCGGGGAGGACTTACTCTACGTAGTAACTGCCATAGATAGGGTCATTGATCTTCTCCCAACCATACGGCAGCTCTAGACAGAAGGAAGAAAGAAATTGTGTGTTAGGAGAGGGGGAAAAAATTAAGAAAGAAAGAAAGAAAGAGCGAAGGAATGATTTGGCAGGAATATGCCCACATTCAAGAAGGCCCCTTTTCCAGGTACTGGATTGAGCGAAACTAGTTAAATGAAAACAAAATGGGTAGAATGTCCGTAAGGGAACAGCAGGGAGGTAAGTGAGAAGTGAATGAAATAATTCTAAAAAATAAAAACAATAATAATAACATATATATATATATATATATATACATACACACACTACCGTTCAAAAGTTTGAAAAACACATTTTTTGTCCATTACAATAACTTCAAATAGAAAGTCCAGGGGACAGGAGGAGCAGGTAGCTGCCTAGTGGCTGATGTTATGGGGATAGTTACGCTTGGTCTGACAATTTTTGCCATGAACTCCTATACTACCCGCGTCTGAGTGTTGGAAGCAGGGGGAAAAGGCCGTGGCTTGGGTGCCTGAGGTCCTTGATGATGATGGTGCTCCTGTAGAACACTGTGAGGGCCCTCGAGGACAGGCCGAATTTCGCCAGCCTCCTGAGGTTGAAGAGTTGCTGCCGTGTCTCCTTCACCACGGTGTACGTGTGGTTTGACCATTTCAGCTCATCAAAAATATGTACGCCAAGGAACTTTTTGACCATTTTTCTCCGCGGCCCCAGCAATGAGGACAGCGGCGTTCCCAACCTGGTTCCTCCTGAAGTCCACAATCAGCTCCTTTGTTTTGCTGACGTTGAGGGAGAGGTTGTTTACCTGGCACCACACCGTCAGAGTGCCTACCTCCTCTTTGTAAGCCGTCTCGTTGTTGTTGGTAATCAGGCCTACTACTGTTGTGTTGTCAGAGAACCTGATGGTGGAGTTGGAACTGTGTGAGGCCATGCAGTCGTGGGTATACAGGGAGTACAGGAGGGGACTAAGGATGCACACTTGTGGGGCCCAGTGTTGAGGAGGTAATGTTGCCTAACTTCACCACCTGTAGGTGGCCCATCAGGAAGTCCAGGAGCCAGTTGCATAGGGAGGAGTTTAGTCCCAAGGTCGTGAGCTTTGTGATGAGCTTAGAGGGCACTATGGTAATGAAGGCAGAGCAGTAGTTGACGAACAGCATCCTCACGTATGCATTATTTTTGTCCAGGTGTGCAGTGCAATAGCGATTGCGTCGTCCTTGGATCTGTCAGGGCAGTACACAAATTGGAGAGCGTTGTGTGTGTTGGGGAGGGAGGAGGTGATGATCTCGAAGCACTTTATAGTCAGTTCAGTTACTTTCTTTCCCTTTCTTGGGCACAGGGATGATAGTGGAAAATGTCAGAAAACATAACAGTTTTGAGGGCACGGTTATGGATACCGTCTGCGAGGGTTAACACGCTTGAATGACTTACATCGGTCCTCTGTGAAGACAGTAAGCATGTAGCCCTCATTGTCCTTAAGGGCTCTCCTCGGCAGCTCAGAGTCGTTATGCTCAAAGTCGGAGAAAAAGGTGTTTATCTCGTCCGGTAGGTTGGTGTCCGCAACTTGACTGGTTTTCTTTTTGTAATCCATGATCATTAGAAGCCCCTGCCACACACGCCTTGTGTCCGACCTGCTGCATTGCTCCTCCACTTTGTCCTTATACTTGTGTCTCACCATCTTAATCGATCTGCGTATGTTGAATTTGTACTGTTTAATGCAGGGAAACTTAAATCTGTTGAACCTCATTCTTACTAGCATGTTACATGTGCAACCAGAGGAAAAAAACCTCTAGACTACCTTTACTCCACACACAGACATATACAAAGCTTTCCCTTCGCTATGTTCCGGGATTCTTCCGATGGCATTGAGGAGTACACCACACCAGTCACTGGCTTCATCAATAAGTGCATTGATGACGTTGTACCCACAGTGACCGTACATATATACCCCAACCAGAAGCCATGGATTACAGGCAACATCCGCACTGAGCTACAGGGTAGAGCTGCCGCTTTCAAGGAGCAGGGCTCTAACTCGGAAGCTTAAAAGAAACCCCGCTATGCCCTCCGAAGAACCATCAAATGGGCAGTGCCTCAATACAGGACAAAGTGGCAATACAGGACAAGCTATTACGGACTACAAAGGGAAGCACAGCCGCAAACTGCCCAGTGACACAAGCCTACCAGACGAGCTATATTACTTCTATGTGCGCTTCGAGGCAAGCAACACTGAAGCATGCATGAGAGCACCAGCTGTTCCGGATGACTGTGTGATCACACTCTTCGTAGCTAATGTGAGTAAGACCATTAAACAGGTCAATATTCATAAGGCCACAAGTCCAGGCAGATTACCAGGACGTGTACTTCGAGCATGCGCTGACCAACTGGCATGTGTCTTCACTGACACAAGCCTACCAGACGAGCTATATTACTTCTATGTGCGCTTCGAGGCAAGCAACACTGAAGCATGCATTTTACTTTGGGCACGCCAGGGTCTCCAAAACGGTCACCTCATGCACTGCTCCCTAAGAAGTTAATGTCCCCAGCCACTAGGAGCGTCGCCTCTGGATGAGGATTTTCTTGTTTGCTTATGGCCTTTAACAGCTTGTTCAGTGCAGTCTTACTGCCAGCAACGGTTTGTTTTGGTAAATAGTCAGCCACAAAAATGATATAAAAAAAAAGAAAACTCTCTTGGTAAATAGTGTGGTCTACAGCTTATCATGAGATACTCTACCTCAGGCGACCAAATATTAGATTTCGTGCACCAGCTGTTATTGACAGACCGCCACCCCTTGTCTTACCGGAGGCAGCTGTTCTATCTTGCTGATGCACAGAAAACCCAGCCAGCTGTATGTTATCAATGTCGTTGTTCAGCCACGACTCGGTGAAACATAAGACATTACAGTTTTTAATGTCCCATTGGTAGAATAGTCTTGATCGGAGCTCATTCAGTTTATTATCCAGTGATTGCACGTTGGCTAATAGGACTGATGGTAGAAGCGGGTTACCACTTGCCTTCGGATTCTTACAAGACACCCCTACCTACGACCCCTACATCTCCTCTTCATGCGAATGACGGGGATTTGGATCTTGTCCGGTGTCTGAAGTAAATCCTTTGCGTCCGATTTGTTGTCTGTCAGCGTACCAGTGTTTTGTTGCTTGTCATTGTATTTGTTTTTTTGTGGACCACAGGAAGAATAGCTGCTGCCTCTGCAAAGGCCAATGGGGATCCAAATAAACAAACAAATCAACATAGAATTCTCTGGCTGAATGAAACATTGACTACATCAAACCACCTTGAATCTCTGCCATTTCCCCCATTTATTAACCCCATTAGATATATAGAGAGCTATATAGGGAATAGGGTACCATTTACTGCTTACCCCCTCCAATCTTAAATATCCCTATTTTCTCCCCTTGTCTGTGAGCCACCTTAAATGGCTGAAAGAGGAGACAGTTTCCATAGCAACCACCAGAGGAAGTATCCTTTTTCTATTCGGAGCTGAGGGCTCTGTTTTGTCTCTATTCCATGTCTCTCAAATAGAGAAAGAGCGAAAGAGAGAAAAAGAGAAACTGAGGATTTTGTTAATAGCGTGTGTGTGTGTAATTGTGTTTGCAGTATGAAATGTATAGATGTGTGAGTGTGTATTAGCTAAGTGTGTGTGTGTGTGTGGTTTAAGCTCTGATTCATATTACACTTGGATGCGTGACTGAATGAGCGTAACACACATCTTCTATGACACTAAATCAATTGACGCCACACATGCACGCATGCACACACGCACGCATCGCCTCAGCCTAAAAGAGATAGTAACACATAGCACAGACAGTTTAAATGAGCGTGTGGGTCATTATGGGTATTTGTGCACAAATGTGATGTGTTGGGTACAACTTCAGTTTGCATGATGTTTGGGTATGTGTGTGTGTGTCTTGCATCTCGGATAGTAAATCTAATTTTGAAACGTCTGTATTAGATGACTTATTCATCTTCTTTCACACACACACACACACACACACACACACACACACACACACACACACACACACACACACACACACACACACACACACACACACACACACACACACACACACACTCCCCCTGACCATCAGAACACTGCAAGAACTAATCTGAATAATATCTGAGCTCAGGAAGGTAGCACACTCATACAAGGGGTGGATCATAGAATTACATATATAATCAGAAATATAGTTGCAAGCAGCCATGGCAGGGTTCAAGCTATGGCCCCACAGCGTCACCTTCAGGACAAATTGGACACAGCCCTAGGATGAGCAATGTCTGTACTCCGTTACACGCTGGCCAAATATCACAACCCAAAATCAAACAGATCATGCAACATGCGTTGATGTATTTTGGAAATCTTTTAAGCAAGGAGTCATGCTGAGAGCGTAGTCTCTTTCGCAGATGAGCCCTGCACGGACACGTTAACCTCTCAGGGATCACTGCACAACTTGACCGTTTTGGAGAGCCTGGCGTGCCCAAAGTAAAATGCCTCCCATTCAGGCCCAGAAAATAGGATATGCACATATTTGGTACCATTGGATAGGAAACACTCTGAATTTTGTAAAACTGTTAACCATTTGTCTGTGAGTAGAACAGAACGGATATGGCAGGCAAAACCCCGAGGAATTTCTGTCCTGGAGAAAGTGGTTTTCACAGAGTGACTCATTTGGAACCCCTCCCTCATGAAAATGCCCATATAAGGGCATATGAATGCAGTACCTATCGCTTCCTCTAGATGTCAACATTCTCGAGACAGTGTTTTGATTCTGTTCAGATGCTTTAGAGCAGAGAAGAAGAGGGAATAAGGAAGTGCCTCTTTGGAACTCTATAGGAGTGGGCGCGCGCTCTTGGGAAGCGTGCACTGTGTTTTTTACCGTCTTTAGAGCTCAGTTTATATTCCGGTTGATTTATTATAGTAAATATACGTAAAAGTGTTCCTAAGGATACATTTAAAATGATGTTTGATTGTTCTTGGACAAGTTTATAGGTATAAGTTGAACGAGTTCTAGTCACGTTTCAATGGAGGTGTGGACGCTGTAGTTTCTGATTATAACGCGCGAACCAAATGGAGATTTATGGATAAAATACATGACTTTTTCTAACAAAAGAACCATGGATTGTCTTCGTTGGACACTTAGGAAGACCTCAGCAGACGTTCTTCAACAGGTAATTGATTTGTTTTTGCTGTGAAATGTGTTATGTGTGTGCCACGCTGGCTAATGAATTCATGGCTATGTGAAAAGTATGTGAGGTGCTACTCTCAAACAATCAAATGTTGTGCTTTCGCCATAAAGCCTTTTTGAAATCTGAAAACGCTGTGATATTGCCAAGAAACAGAGCTTTTGATGAGTATGGAACACTTGTATATTGGTGGATGTTTAATAATTCAACTTTTGGATTTTGAATTTGGCGCCTCACATTTCACCTGGTAGTGTCGGGAGTGGGGCGCTAGCGCCCCAGTGATCCCTGAGAGGTTAATAAACAACAATTAAAGTATACATATCTACAGTATATACAAATCAATTACACAATGCATGAAAAGCAAACACAAAACACGAAAAGGAAAACAATCATATGAAACAAATGCATTCTTTAGTAAAAAAGCTATCTAACATAAACCTGAATTGCAACTTTAACTTCTTAGGGAGCGGCAGGTGAGGTGACGGTTTTGGAGAGTCTGGCGTGCCCAAAGCAAAATGCCTGCCACTCAGGCTCAGAAAATAAGATATGCACATTAGTACTATTGGATAGGAAACACTCTGAAGTTTCTAAAAGTGTTAACATAATGTCTGTGAGTATAACAGAACTCATTTAGCAGGCAAAAACCCGAGAAAAAACCATCCGGAAATCAGTTTCTGGTGACCTTTGGCTCTGTTAGACACACTCCCTATTGAATCCATTTGTTACCAGGACTGAGACTGCAGTACCTATGGCTTCCACTAGATGTCAACAGTCTATATACAAAGACTCAGAGAGATTGGAGTAAACACAACGAATAGGTACAGGAAATGGCATGGGGACCTGAAATGTCAACAAGTTTTCTCGGGCGTGAGTCTGGCTGGAGCGCCCCACTTTATTTTACTTCTATAAGGTATAGGTGACCATCCGAGTGAAATATTATCTCTAATATTCATAAAAGGATAGCTAAGGATGCATTTTATTTGATTTGTTTAGGAAAAGTTTATAGGTATATTTGAACGTGTTCTCTTCACGTTTCAATGGGCAATTCGACAATGGATTTTCTGAACATAACGCACCAACCAAACTGAGATTTATGGATATAATAAATGACTTTTTCTTACAAAAGAACCATTGGATGTCTTCGTTGGACACTTGGGAAGCCCTCAGCAGAGGTTCTTGAAAAGGTAAGGGATTTGTTTTTGCTGTGAAATGTGTTTTGTGTGAACCGCGATGGTTTATGAATTTATGCTAATGCAGAAATATTGGAGGTGCTACCCTCAAACAATCAAATGTCTGTCTGTGAGTAAAACAGAACGGATATGGCAGGCGAAACCCCGAGGAATTTCTGTCCTGGAAAAAGTGGTTTTGACACATTGCCTCATTTAGAGCCCCTCCCTTATGAAAATGCCCTTATAAGGGCATATGAATGCAGTACCTATCGCTTCCTCTGGATGTCAACAGTCTCAAGAAAGTGTTCTGATTCTTTTTAGATGCTTTTAGAGCAGAGAAGAAGAGGAATAAGGAAGTGTCCACTGAGATGTCAATACAAGTAAATGCTTGCGCGTTCACGGCTTGTGCGTTCTTTGGTTTTTTCCTTTCTTATCGCCCAGTTTATATTCCGGTTGAAATATTATACAACATATGCATTAAAGTGTTCCTAAGGATACATTATCAATGATGTTTGATTGTTCTTGGACAAGTTTATAGGTATAAGTTGAACGAGTTCTCTTCACGTTTCAATGGAGGAGTCGACGCTGTTTTTTCTGATTATAACGCGCCAACCAAACTGAGATTTATGGATATAATACATTACTTTTTCTAACAAAAGAACCATGGATTGTCTTCGTTAGACACTTGGGAAGCCCTCAGCAGAAGTTCTTCAAAAGCTAATTGATTTGTTTTCGTGTGAAATGTGTTTTCTGTGAACCGTGGAGGCTTATGAAATTATGGTAATGGCAAAAATATGTTAGGTGCTACCCTCAAACAATCAAATGTGGTGCTTTCGCGGTAGTGCCTTTTTGAAATCTGACAACGCTGTGATATTGCCAAGAAGCAGAGCTTTTGATGACTATGCAACACTTGTATATTGATGAATGTTTAATAATTCAACTTTTGGATTTTGAATTTGGCGCCTTGCATTTCACCGGTAGCGCTAGCGCCCCACTGCTCCCTAAGTAGTTAAGGAGTTTTGGAGATCATTCCCCATGAGCCGCAAAAAAACTAAAACCAGGTTTACCTAACTCTGTTGACATTGAAGGGATCTCCAGGGTTAGCCATCCCTGAGTCCAAGTCGGGTAACTTATACGTCTGAAGACTTATGGCGGAAGTTTATGCAAAAGGGATTTTTTGACAAAAAGAACGCAATGCATCGATCTACGAGACTTTCTGATATAAAATGCAATGATGTGTGCTGAACCTATTGCCCGTAATAAAGCGCAAAGCACTATGATAAACTCCGTCCAATGGCGTTAATACAGTGGCAGCTGCATTCAGATTCGCCATAGTCAATAACCATAATGAATGTTGACTGAATTATTTGTTTTCTGCTATTTAATGAAAGACGGGACCTGTTCATATTGAAGAAGTCTATTTATATTTTTTATATCTTAACCAACTCATCAACATGCTTTTTGAAAAATTGCATTTCGTCAATCCAGAAGCCCTAATATTTATATGTGGGGACACGATACATAATACGTATTAATACAAAAAACAATGTTTTAAGTGAAATATTAGCTTTTGTTTGACACCGAAAATTCAAAGCTAATTTGACCTATGCACTACAAGGCTTTTCAGCATAAGCAGCTTGAGGTAGCCTAGTGTTAAGAGCATTGGACTAGTGACCGGAAGGTAGTAAGATCGAATCCCCGAGCTGACAAGGTCATTCTGCCCCTGAACAAGGGGCACTGTTCCTAAGCCGTCATTGAAAAAAATAATTTGTTCTTAACTGACTTGCCTAGGTAAAAAAAATTATAATAATGCTTTATTGATCTACTCTACTTCAACAACAGATGTACTCACGTTTGATTAGGATTCAAACCTTCTCTCAAACAGCCTAACACATACTCTTAGAGTAGGTCTACCCCATTAATCTACTTAGTAATGTAAGCATGTTTTTTCATGTGAGACATATTCCCATTCCAGTCATATAAACATCATGGGGAAGTTTTCCCAGACACAGATTAAGCCTAGTCCTGGACTAAAAGCAAGATCAATGGAAAATCTCCAGCCAAAAAGTATTTCTAGTCCAGGACTAGGTGCAATCTGTGTCTGCTCCTTAACCCTACATTTGACCAAGCCTAATAGATAAGCCTACTGAGCCAAGGTAGTTTACAGCTTTAGAACATATTTTGAAGCTATGCATGGTTTATGTTCCTGTTATAAACAATGGAGTAATGTATTTGTACTTGTATTTATTGTGGATCCCTATTAGCTGCTGCCAAAGAAGCAGATACTCTTCCTGGGGTCCAGCACATTTAAGGCAGTTTATACAATTTTAACATATTTCACAACACACTGTGTGCCCTCAGGCCCCTACTCCACCACTACCACATATCTACAATACTTAATCCGTGTGTATGTATAGTGCGTATGTTATCGTGTGTGTGTATGTATGTGTCTGTGCCAATGTTTGTGTTCCTTCACAGTCCCTGCTGTTCCATAAGGTGTTTTTTTTATCTGTTTTTAAATCAACTTTTACTGCTTGCGTCAGTTACTTGATGTGGAATAGAGTTCCATGTAGTCAAGGCTCTATGTAGTACTGTGTACCTCCCACAGTCTGTTCTGGACTTGGGGACAGTGAAGAGACCTCTTGTGGCATGTCTTGTGGGGTATGCATGGGTGTGCAGCTTGGTGCATTCAACATGTCAATAACTCTCATAAATAAAATAAGTGATGAAGTCAATCTGTCCTCCACTTTCAGCCAGGAGAGATTGACATGCATATTATTATAATGAATGAACAAAGCTGTGGTTGTGTTCATGAAAAGAGCAAATTTGGTTGGTAGGCTAATTGCTAGTGGAATATTTGTAAGGGGTGTGTTGGTGCCAATTTCGCCTCTTTCCAACCCCTCGACAAGGGTGGTAGTTACAAATTTGCCTTTGTTTATTATGGATGACCAAATCAGGAAAGAGCTGAGTCGTTTTGATAAGTTTGCTAGCGGTTTTCGTGTACTGTCGGCAGGTTTTTAAAGTGAGGCATGGGGAGGGGCTCTACGCAGGGTTTGCCAGCACAGATAGTCTACATTGTTTTGAGTGTGGGGATTTGGGGCATAAGAGCTTTGCGTGCCCACATAAAGGCCGTAGACAAGGTGAAGGCACAAGCGCCAGTGGGGGAAATCGAGGTCAACGTGCAGGGGGCAATGAGATGCAGACAGCAGAGGCTGGGCCTAGTCATGCCAGGGATGGTGGTATAGATGAGGCTGGGCCTAGTCATGCCAGAGATGGTGGGGTAGCTGAGGCTGGGTCTAGTCATGCTTTGGATGGTGATGTAGCTGAGGCTGGGTCTAGTCATGCTATGGATGGCGGTGTACCTAAGGCTGGGTCTAGTCAGGCTAGAGATGGTGGGGTAGATGAGGCTGGGTCTAGTCAGGTTATGCTAGTGGATGAGGGGAGTATAGTGGGGAAGTGTAAGAGACTAGGGGGGAGAAGGAGGGTGTTAAGCGGAAAAGGAAAAAGGGGGAGAAGAAAGGAGGTGGGAGGGGAGAGGCTGATGTGGTCAAACGCACCAAGGAACCTTTGCCTGGTGCTGGGGGGAGGCCCTGACCAGAGAGGAAAGGCAGGTGGTCAGGATGGGAGATGAGGAGGAAAGTGAGTCTGAGGAAAAGGATGATGAGGAGGCCTCAGACTCTTCTTCAATGGGGCCGGTCAAAGTACACGTTGAGGGAACTGACAAGGTTCCTGAATGAGACCAAGGGGAAAAAAGTTGATCTTGAGGATTTTTTTCTGATCCGCGAAAGTTTGTAAGATCAGTACAACATGCTATGAAAAACAAACACTTCAGACATTGTTTAGATGTATAGTTTATTTCTGGCACTGGGCTTTTTGAGATTTGCTATTGGTCTCATTCTTTGCTGCCTTTCTCCCACTTCTTATGGAGACTCTTCGGGTAGGCTCGCTCAATATAAATGGCACCAGAGATGCGGGAAAGAGGAGTGTGTTGGGTGGATATGTAAAACAAAAAAAAGTACAGGTGTTGTTTCTGTAGGAGACGCATAGTGATGTGGTGAATGAAGTCGATTGGGGGCTCTAGTGGAAAAGGGCAAGTGTGTTGAGCCATGGGACAAATTCTAGTGCAGGGGTGGCAGTCCTTTTTGTACCGGGTCTGTTTGTAGAAATTTGCTCCTCAATGGAGGTGTGTAGGGGTAGGCTGCTTGTTGTAAAAGCAGAAATTAACAACATGGGTTTTGTCTTTATACATGTGTATGCGCCTAACACAGGGAGAGAGAGGGGGGTTCTATTTGGGTGTCCTAGACAGGAACTCTCACAAGTAGCGCCTGAGGAGACGCTGTTGGTCGGCAGGGACTGGAACTGTACAATTGATTTTACAAAAGACAGAAATGGGGAAGAGCATCATTCAGTGTCAGTGGGAGTGTTAAGAGACATCATTAATCAGTTCGACCTAGTGGATGTTTGGAGAACTAAACATCCCATCACAAGACATTAGTCATGGGTGAAGGTTTTTAGTGCAGCCTGACTTGAACGTTTTTACATGTCCAGGAATCGGAGCAATAGGCTGATGGGCGCTACCATTCTCCCAGTGGGGTTTTCGGATCACCACATAACCATGGCTCGGCTGTCTATTTCACCAGGGCATCAGCAGTCTCTGAGTCAATGGTGGGATGTGGGGAAAGTCCAAATTCGGCTTTTCTGTCAACAGTATACAGCTCTCTCATCCTCAGAGGATAGGATAGTATTGGGGGAACTCGAGCGTAGGATTAGTGAGATGGAGGTAGAGATGGTGGGGCAAGGCATTGTAGGCCTCCAGGCTAATTTAGCTGAATTACGTTGGGACCTGGGCAGTTTTTTCCAGGTTAAAGCAAAGGGAACACTTGTAAGAGCTAGGTTCTCCATGCTCCCAGCTCCTTCTCCCAGCTCCTTCTTCTTTGATTTGGAAAGACAGAGCAGTGAAGCCAAGGGTATGCATAGTCTACGGCTGTCGGATGGGCGGGTGACCTCTGTGGTGGGGGACATGTGGGAGCAAACTGTTGAGTTTTATATGGAGTTGTATAGGGCAGAAATGTGTGATCCTATGTGTGCTCAGGTCTTGTTTTCAAAACTCCCTAAGCTCTCTCTGGCACAGAGGGATGAAATTGACATTCCTCTCTTGTCCCATGAACTGGCATAGGCCGTAACCCAGATGTCCCCCGACCGTGCACCGGGGATCGATGGACTCCCAGTGGAGTTTCATAAAAGATTCTGGGGAACAATTTGACTGGTCTTCTCTTGCGTGAATGCGTCAGGGTAGGAGAGTTATCGATGAGCTGCCGTCGGGCGGCTCTGACTCTCCTGCCCAAAAAAGGGGACTTGTGTGAACTTAAGAACTGGAGGCCTGTGGCATTGCTCTGTGCAGACTACAATATATTTGCCAAGGTCCTCTCTAACAGACTGAAGTCCCATCTGGACTCAATAGTACAGTACATAAGGACCAAACATATTGTGTACCGGGACGCTCAATCTCGGACAACTTGTTCTTAATCAGGGACATGTTGGACTTGTCGAGAGGTTCTAATGTGAACTTTGGACTGGTCTCTTTAGATCAAGAGAAGATGTCTGTGTTTGGGAAAAGTTTTTTGACCTTTGTGAAGCTGTTGTATGCTGGGGCGTTATGTATGGTCAAGGTGGGAGAGGGGCTCAGTAGGCCAGTCTGGGAGAGACGGGGCATTAGACAAGGATGCACTCTATTGGGGCAGTTATATACACTAGCCATTGAACCTTTTTTGGGCCTGCTACGCAGGAGACTGCAGGGAGTGTGCTGGACAGGCATGGGTGTGTTGACAGGCACAGCAGTGTCAGCGTATACAGATGACGTTTGTCTGAAGGTGTACGAGGGAGCTTCATCAGCTAAGGTAAAGTGGGGCAAGAGCAAAGCTCTGTTATGTGGGCCATGGGGGGATAGGGGCCCTCCTCTACTTCCAGGGGGTTTGCAGTGGGGTTGTGAAGGGCTTCAAATGTTGGGGGTGTACCTGGGCTCGGAGAGGTGGGTCAGGAAGAACTGGGAGGGGCTGTCACAGGCAGTGGTGTCAAGACTGGCCAGGTGGAGGTGGCTCCTGTCCCAAGTGTCATATAGAGGGAGGGAGCTGATAATCAACAACCTGGTGGCATCTTCCCTGTGGCATAAACTGGCTGTCCTCAACCCCCCCGCCGGTCTGCTCGCAGACCTGCAACGCAAGCTGTTGGACTTTTTCAGGTTGGGCCATCACTGGCTGAGGGCTGCAGTGTTGTACTTGACCATCCACGAAGGAGGACAGGGCCTGGTGGAACTGGAGAGCAGGGTGGCTGCTTTCCGACTAAAGGCGGTGCAGAGACTGCTGTACCATACTGATGTTGGCTGGAGGGAGCCAGCATGCGCGCTGCTGAGGAGAGCTGGCGGATTAGGGTTGGACCGGCAGCTGTTCCTCATGAGGCTGGAGGGGCTGAGTACCGCAGGTCTCTCTAATTTTTACTCTGCGGTGCTGAGGGCCTGGCAGCTGCTAAGGACCACACGAGAAGGGGGTGTGGAGCCTGGGCTGTGGGAGGATCCTATCTTCCACAACCCAGCCATCCCTTTGAGATCGGTTCAGTCAGCCACTCTGCAGAGGCAACTGATGGCAGCGGTTTACAAAGGCTGGGTGACCTGCGACTGCTGGGAGAGGAGGGGTGGAAAACCTTGGAAGTGCTGGCACATCAAACAGGAATAAAGTCTCTTAGGCTACTGGAGAAAATCCTGGAGGAGGTCCAGGAGGCACTGTCTGAGCCGGTGAGGGGGGTGTTTGAGCGGCCAAAGGCGGAGGGACCACCAATGTTTCCGCCACTGCAGGTGACGACAGAGACTGGGGACTGGCAAGGGTGTCTGGAGGGGAGGAGTTTAAGGGGGTGGGAGGTAAAGCCCTCTACAACCTCTGCATTAAGGTGAGGAACATTAGGAGCCTAACAGGAGTGAAGGCACATCAGTGGCAGGGGGAATGTGGGGAGGAGAGTATGGTGGGTTTTAGATGGAGGGGGCTCTACAACCCCCCAGCGCCAAAGAGGTCTGGGGACCTCCAGTGGAGGGATCTACATGGAGCCCTGGCCACAAACAGCTGGTTGGCACGGGTTGAACTGGGAGTTGGGCAGGGGTGTCCTTCTGTGTTATGAGAGAAACTGTGATTCATGTGTTTTCTGTGTGCGCAAGGTTAATGCCATTAATGTCTCTGTTGGAATGTCTGTGTGAGATGTTGGTACAGGTATTCAGATAAGGAAAAGGCCAAATTTGTTTTGTTGAATTTTCTCTTTGCTCAGGCAAAGATTGCTATTTGGATAACAAGGAGGAACAGGGTCAAAGGTGGGGGGATAACAGACCCTTTAATATTATTTAAAGGGATGGTTCCTATGTCCTATTCCCCTCCTTTCTTATTTCCTTCCTTCATTTCCCTTCCTACGTCCTCCCTTCCTTTCCTATGTCCAATTCCCTTCCGATGTCTTACTCTCCTCCTTTCTTAGGTCCTATTTCCTTAATTAATTTCCCTTGCTACTTCCTCCCTCCCTTCCTTTCCTATGTGCTATTCCCCTTATTTCCTATGTCCTGAAACACACCCTTTCCTAAATCCTCCTATTCCTTTCCTATTTCCTAGAACCCCCCCCCCCCCCCCCTTCATTTCTACATCATATTCCCTTCTGTCTTATTCTCTTCCATTCCCTTCCTATCCTATGTCCTTAAACCCTTACCTTCCTTTCCAATGTCCTCTCCCATTCCCTTCACAAGTCCTCTTCCCTTCCCTTGATTTCCTGTTTGCATACCCTTCCCATTTAATATCCCTTCCTTTCCTACGTCCCATTCCTTTCCCACGTCCTATTTTCTTCCTTTCCTTTCCTTTCCTATTCATTTCCCTTCCTTTCCTATGTCATAAAACCCTCCTCTTACTATATATTGTCCTATTCTCCTTTTATTCATTTCCTGTTTCCATGCCCTTGCTGATTTAGAAGGACATATACTGAGTGAATATGTGGAGGCAATATGGCAGCAATTCCCTGTTTTAACAGCATATGATTATTAACTATCTAGTTTAATTTTTTAGGTATTCTTGAGAATTTCCAAGTCGGGAGTGAGAGAGAGAATAAAAATAGATTCACAAATGAGGGATAAAGGAGATATTACATTTCCCGTCACACACAGGTCCTTTACTGGACATAGAGAGGAGAGGGGAGGAGTAATCATGGTTAACCCAGAACTAAAATCTTGCGTAATTTGGTAAGATTTGCAGTCTCCACTCTTGTAACTCTCAGCCAAAATCTCCCATCACTGAAAGCTATAAATATTTATATTTACATATTTACATTAGGAACTCCTGCTCTTTCCATGACATAGACTGACCAGGTGAATCCAGGTGAAAGCTATGAGCCTTGAGACAATTGAGACATGGATTGTGTATGCGTGCCAATCAGAGGGTGAATTGACAAGACAAAATATTTAAGTGCCTTTGAACAGGGTATGGTACTAGGTGCCAGGAGCACCAGTTTGAGTGTGTCAAGAACTGCAACCCTGCTGGGTTTTTCATACGCAACAGTTTCCCATGTAACAAGAATGGTCCACCACCCAAAGGATATCCAGCAAACTTGACACAACAGTGGGGAGCATTGGAGTCAACATGGACCAGCATCTCTGTGGAATGCTTTCAACATCGTGTAGAGTCCATGCCCCAACGAATTGAGGCTGTACTGACGGAAAAAGTGGATGGAACTCAATATTAGTATTTGGTATTTTATTAAGATCCCTATTAGCTTTTGCGAAAGCAGCAGTTGCTCTTCCTGTGGTCCACACAAAACATAAAACATGACATACTACAGAACATTAAAAAACAAGCACAGCTAAAAGACAGAAATACATAAACTGGTGTTCCTACTGTTTTGTACACTCAGTGTATGGCAATATATAGATACACTATATATACAAAAGTATGTGGACACCCCTTCAAATTAGTGGATTCGGCTGTTTCAGCCACACCTGTAGCCGACAGGTGTATAAAATCTAGCACACAGCCATGCAATCTCCATAGGGAAACATTGGCAGTAGAATGGCCTTACTGAAGAGCTCAGTGAGTTTCATCGTGGCACCGTCATAGGATGCCACCTTTCCAACAAGTCAGTTCTTTAAATTTCTGCTCTGCTAGAGCTGCCCTGGTCAAATGTAAGTGCTATTATTGTGATGTGGAAATGTCTAGGAGCAACTGCGAACTGGTATGCCACACAAGCTCAAGGAACGGGACCGCCGAGTGCTGAAGAGCGTAGTGTATAAAAATAATCTGTCCTCGGTTACAACACTCACTACCAAGTTCCTAACTGCCTCTAGAAGCAACGTCAGCACAAGAACTGTTCATCGGGAGTTTCATGAAATGGGTTTCCATGGCCGAGCAGCCACACACCTCGTGGCAACAGTTTGGGGAAGACCCTTTCCTGTTTCAGCATGACAATGCCCCCGTGCACAAAGTGAGGTCCATACAGAAAGGGTTTGTCGAGATCGGTGTGGAAGAACTTGACTGGCCTGCCCAGAGCCCTGACCTCAACCCCATCGAACACCGTTGGGAGGAATTGGAACGATGACCTAATCGCCAGGCCTAATCGCCCCACATCAGTACCCGACCTCACTAATGCTCTTGTGGCTGAATGGAAGCAAGTCCCTGCAGCAATGTTCCAACATGTAGTGGAAAGCCTTCCCAGAAGAGTGGGGGCTGTTAAAGCAGCAAAGGGGGGACCAACTCCATATTAAATGCCCATGATTTTGGAATGTTATGTTCGATGAACAGGTGTCCACATACTTTTTGAAGAGAAGTTGAGAGACACCTCATGCATAAACATAGATTTGTGCATTGAAATAAAAACAAATACACTGACCGTCCTCTTTGCACTCCTCAGGTGGTTTGGCCTTCTTTGCCAGCCGAGGATCCAGCCATGATGTGGTTTTGGTGTTGTGACTGGAGAGAAGAGGGAGAGCGAGACAGAGACAAAGAGTGAGAGAGTGAAGGAGGAGGACAGAGAGGGGGGGAGGAGAAAGAGATACAGTAAATAGAGAGGGAGAGGAGAGAGCGAGGCAAGACAGAGAGGACAAGAAGAGAGAGAGATCAGCGCCTGTGTGGTTGAGTGGCAATACCCCTCAAACAAATCACATTAGAACCCAACGTTTGTAGGTTCAATCCTTGCGACCACCTTTTTACTTTCATTACCTATCCTGTATACCACTGTTTCTGTACTGTCTGAATATCCTACAAAAATACGAAAGGAGGGTGGAATTTCCCTCTCATAAAAAAAAAAGAAGATTTAACCCCCATCCCCTGTGAATGTGTGTTTTTTTTACAATGTTTTATGTGGAGTTGAGATGGGCAGGACAGTGGTTGTGTGTGAGTGAAAGAGAGAAGTGTGAGATATTTAAGGTGAACAAAACTTCCATAAATTATCTAATTGTCCCTCTGCTCCTCATTAGAAAGACAGAGAGAGGGGTGAGAGAAACAGTTTGTGTTTTTTCCTCTCATCAATCTACACACAATACCCCATAATGACAAAGCACTTTTTTTTTTTTTTTTTTGCTAATTTATAAAAAAGAATACATTGAAACTAAATCAAATCGTATTAGTCACATGCGCCAAATACAACAGGTATAGACCTTCCTGTGAAATGCTTACTTACGAGCCCCTAACCAACAATTAAGTAAAAAAAATTAAAACAATTATCATAATAATAAAAGTAACAAGTAATTAAAGAGCAGCAGTAAAATAACAATAGCGAGACTATATACAGGGGGAGGTACCGGTACAGAGTCAATGTGCGGGGGCACCGGTTAGTTGAGGTAATATGTACATGTAGGTAGAGTTATTAAAGAGACTATGCATAGATGATAACAACAGAGAGTAGCATCGGTGTAAAATATGAGGGGGGGAGGGGCAATGCAAATAGTCTGAGTGACCATTTGATTTGATGTTCAGGAGTCTTACGGCTTGGGCGTAGAAACTGTTTAGAAGCCTCTTGGACCAAAATATCACCTTTATATAAGTATTCAGACCCTTTACTCAGTGCTTTGTTGAAGCACTTTTGGCAGCAATTATAGCATCAAGTCATCTTGGATAGGATGCTACTAGCTTGGCACATCTGTATTTGTTGCAATTCTTCTCTGCAAATCCTCTCAAGCTCTGTCAGGTTGAATGAGGAGCGTCTCTGCACAGCTATTTTCAGGTCTCTCCAGAGATGTTTGATTGGGTTCAAGTCTGGGCTCTGGCTGGGCCACTCAAGGAAATTGAGACTTGTCCCGGAGCCACTCCTGCGTTGTCATGGCTGTGTGCTTAGGGTCGTTGCCCTGTTGGAAGGTGAACCTTGGCTCCAGTCTGAGGTCATGAGCGCTCTGGAGTAGTTTTTTAATCAAGGATCTCTGTACTTTGCTCTGTTCATCTTTGCCTCGATCCTGACTAGTCTTCCAGTCTCTGCCGTTGAAAAACATCCCCAAAGCATGATGCTGCCACCACCATGCTTCCCCGTAGGGATGGTGACAGGTTTCCTCCTGACGTGAATCTTGACATTCAGGCCAAAGAGTTCAATCTTCATTTCATCAGGCCACAGAATCTTGTTTCTCATGGTCTGAGAGTATTTAGGTGCCTTTTGTCAAACGCCAGCAGGCTGTCATGTGCCTTTTACTGAGATGTGGCTTCAGTCTGGCAACTCTACCATAAAGGCCTGATTGGTGGTGCTGCAGAGATGGTTGTCCTTCTGGAAGCTTCTCCCATCTCCACAGAAGAACTCCAGAGCTCTTTCAGAATGACCATCTGATTCTTGGTCATCTCCCTGACCAAGGTCCTTCTCCCCCGATTGCTCAGTTTGGCTGGGCGGCCTGCTCTGGGAAGTGTCTCTGTGGTTCCAAACTTCTTCCATTTAAGAATTAAGTAGTCCACTGTGTTCTTGGGGACTTTCAATGCTGCAGATTTTTTTTAGTACCCTTCCCCAGATCTGTGCCTTAACACAATCCTGTCTCGTAGCTCTACGGACAATTCCTTCGACCTCATGGCTTGGAATTTGCTCTGACATGCACTGTCAACCGTGGGACCTTATATAGACAGACGTGTGCCATTCCAAATCATGTCCAATCAATAGAATTTACCACAGGTGGACACCAATCAAGTTGTAGAAACATCTCAAGAATGATCAATGGAAACAGGATGCACCTGAGCTCAATTTCAAGTCTCATAGCAACGTGTCTGAATACTTACGTAAATAAGGTGTTTCTGTTTTTTATTTTTAAGACATTTGCAAAATGTTCTACAAATCTGTTTTCGTTTTGTCATTGTGGGGTATTGTACATAGATTTATGAGGAACATGTTTAATTTAATCCATTTTAGAATAAGGCTGTAATGTAACAAAATGTGGAAAAAGTCAATGGGTCTGAATACTTTCTGAATGCACTGTAAGTTCAGGAGTAAAAATGTGCTTAACATGTCACATAATAAGTGGTATGGACTCACCCTGTGTGCAATAATAGTTTAACAATTTTTTTTAAATTACTACCCTATCTCCAATAAAGATAATTCTAAGGTCCCTCAGCCGAGCTTTGAATTTCAAGCACAGATTCAACCACAAAGACCAGGGTGGTTTTCCAATGGTTCACAAAGAAGGGCAACTATTAGTAGATGGTAAAAAAGAGCATTCAGTACATGTTATATCCCTTTGAGCATTGTGCAGTTATTAATTACACTTTGGATGGTGTATCAATAAAAACAGTCTCTACAAAGATACAGGCACCCTGTCTAACTGCGTTGCTGGAGAGTAAGAAAACCGCTCAGGTATTTCCCATGAGGACAAAGGTGATTTTAAAACAGTTAGAGTTTTTATGGATGTGATAGGAGATAACTGAGGATGGATCAACAACATTGTAGTTACTACACAATACTAACATAAATGACTGTGTAAAGAACAAAATATTCCAAAACATGCATCCTGATTGCAATAAGGCACTAAATTAATACTGCAAATAATGTGGCAAAGAAACATACTTTTTGTCCTGAATACAAAGCCATGATGCAGCCACCATTCTAAGAAAAAAAACTGAAATTTCACAATTAATTGAATACTTGAATTCCCACCAAATTCCCTGAACTCCATTCATTATTTGCGCAGTAAAATGTTTTATGTGCTATAATTCAGTGAATACCTGATGTATATGTAACATTCAAAAATCCATTGTCCGGTTTAATTTATTAGAATTGCTTTTAAAAACATGTAACTATTTTGATGACCATTGCTAGTATGTGTGTGCATGCGTGCGTCCCCGTCCCCCCACATAAACACACACTTACTCTATGAAGTAGACCTCTCCTTTCTCTGTGTAGGCCATCTCCCAGTTGTCAGGCAGGGGTCCCAGTTCCTCCTCATCCCCCTCGGGAAGTTTGGGGGGTGATTTGGGGGAGTCCCCCTCAGGGGGCTCCTCTCCCTCTGTGGGGGGCTCAGTGGCGGGAGGGGGCAGTGTCGGGGCCTCCACCACAGAAACCTCCGCCGACCCATCTGTGCTCTTGTCTTCATGCTCGCTTGTCTCTGTAGAAAAGATAGCGAGAAACAAATCCAGACAGATGTTTTAAAACGCTTCATACAGTATGGTATTTTCTCATACATCTCAGTCCCTATAGTCCCTTTGGGCTGATTCTGACTTGAGATCTGCTGACTTCAGAAGTCTGCATTGACATTGGTGGCGTTCCTGGCTGACTGCATTGCGGACATTGCATTGCATCAACCAATGGTTGTGCGCAATGTCATCGACTGTGCAGTAGGGCATCAGATTGCTATATCATACGATGTAGTTAGTTGATGCTAAACATCTATCTGTGTGTTGTGAGATTTGGCAGGCGTCTGTCAGGCAGGAATGCATTGATGAACGATCTCAACTCTGAAACGGCCCCTTCGTGGGGAGAGAGCGCTCTAGAGAAAACCACTTCCCTGTGGGTTAATGCTGAGCAAAGAAGAACATAGCTCTAGTGGTTCAAAGACAGTCTCTTTTCACACTCTCATAAGTGTTCTCCGGAGCACATTGGGGATACACAAACACACAGAATACATTACCGGTCTTTAAACACGCTGCAATACTATATCATGTTTCTGTTAGTGTTCTCAACTAGAGCTCAACAAAGACCTTCTATAACATCTATGTATTCACATTGGGTTAGAGAAAACTGTAGCCAACATCATGAATACGCTGTTCGGTATATAAGAATATTTTGAAGACAAATACACAATGCAAAGGATGAGAGGACTAAAACCTAGAGTATTAATGGTCAATAGGGAATTGTAAATAGGAGTTGGGTATCAGTTCAACAGCTGTTTAGAATCTGTGGAATGTCACTCCTGAACTCAGAGCTACGTGTGCTACGATCTGTACATTGAGTCTGGAGCAGGGTACTGCAAGGACTTCTGATTGGTCAACCCCAGGCTAGAGTGGGGGGTTATAAATGGCATCTTGTTCCTTTGCTTGGGGGAGAAAAGTTGAGGACAGGGGGAATGAACATCTACCTCCCAGCATAACATCTATTATTTATCCTCTTTGAATAAACCTATTTGTCTCCCCCTGATTTGTTTTGGGGTTTGTGTTATTGAAGAATAACATCAATTGCTAACACTTGGTGCCGAAACCCGGATGAGTTGGTCTGATCCAAGATGGCGTAGGAGTCGGACGTGTGTTTGTCTTGTCCCGTGTAAATAGTCTGTTTAAAAAAAGAAAATGTATATATTTTAATCTCACTTTCCATCTACGCACTAAATTCACTTTCCTGCAACCCACCTCACCCAATGTTGTACGGATCTACTATTTTGAAACATTATAACTGAACTGGAACCTCCATCAGAAGCTAGCCAGCTAACTAGCTACTAGCTATTAGTCATGTTAGCTACTGCTACTTCACCTTTAGCTCGGACACCAGCCTGCTTTAGCTCGGACAATACCTGCCAGTCTGCACAGCACGATATCCACCCAGAGCATATCGGACTACTTATCTCTACCACATCACCGGATTCCTGCCTCAAGCTCTGGACCATTACACCTGATCATTGCAGCTAGCTAGCAGCAACCGAGTGGCTATTGTTGGCTAACGCCTCTGTCCTGAAGCAAGCACCAGTTAGCCTTGAGCTAGCCTCGAGCTAGGCCATCTCCCGGCTAGCAGACGAAGTATACCAGCTAATTCTTGGGCTACAATGCCTCTTTTGCCAATTGGTCTGGACCCTTTAATGTCGACACGGAGCCCCGCCAATCCATCACAATTGGTCTGCCGATGTAATCGTCCGATGTGGTTTCAACAGGCTTTTCCATTGCGATGTCGCCGAAGACCCATCTGCTATCCCCGGACCACTAGCTTTCTGAATGCCGTGTCTCCTGTTCACCTAGCATAGTAGCGACAACCGAACGGCTCCCTGACTCACCTATTGCTGCTCATTGGACCCTATGATCACTCGGCTACACAGCTGATGCCTGCTGGACTGTTCACTAACACGGTACCTCATTTTGTTTATCTGTCGGCCCCAGCCTCGAACTCAGGAACTGACCCTCTCTGCCCATTCATCGCCATTTACCCGTTGTTGACTTAGCTCTCCCGATCAACACCTGTGATTGCTTTATGCCTCGTTCTAATGTCAATATGCCTTGTATACTGATGTTTGCTTAGCTGATGTTTGCTTAACTGGTGCCTCTAGAGATGCAACCTCTCTCACTGTCACTCAATGCCTAGGTTTACCTCCACTGTACTCACATCCTAACATACCCTTGTCTGTATATTAAGCCCTGAATCTATTCTACCATGCCAGAAATCTGCTCCTTTTATTCTCTGTTCCCAACGCACTAGATGACCTGTTCTTATAGCCTTTAGCCGTACCCTTATCCTACTCCTCCTCTGTTCCTCTGGTGATGTAGAGGTTAACCCAGGCCTTTTAGCCCCAGTACTACACCTATCCCCCAGGCACTCATTTGTTGACTTCTGTAACTGTAAAAGCCTTGGATTCACGCATGTTAACATTAGAAGCCTCCTCCCTAAGTTTGGTTTATTCACTGCTTTAGCACACTCCGCCAACCCTGATGTCCTAGCCATGTCTGAATCCTGGCTTAGGAAGGCCACCAAAAATTCTGAAATGTCCATCCCCAACTACACAATTTTACGTCAAGATAGAACTGCCAAAGGGGGTGGAGTTGCAATCTACTGCAGAAACAGCCTGCAGAGTTCTGTCATACTATCCAGGTCTGTGCCCAAACAATTCGATCTTCTACTTCTAAAAATTCACCTGTCCAGAAATAAGTCTCTCACTGTTGCCGCTTGTTAAAGACCCCCCCAGCCCCCAGCTGTGCCCTGGACACCATATGGGAATTATTTGCCCCCCATCTATCTTCAGAGTTTGTTAGGTGACCTAAAATGGGATATGCTTAACCTGTTTGAGCTAGGGGGCAGTATTTTGAAGTTTGGATGAAAAATGTTCCCAAAGTAAACTGTCTATTACTCAGGCCCAGAAGCTAGGATATGCACTTAATTAGTAGTATTGGATAGAAAACACTCTGAAATTTCTAAAGCTGATAAAACAATGTCTGTGGGTATAACAGAACTGATATGGCAGGCGAAAACAAGAGGGAAATCCATCCGAGAGTTGCTATTGGAAATGCTTAAATCCACCTCTCAGGTTGCAGTACCTATGGCTTCCACTAGATGTCAACAGTCTTTAGACAAGGTTTCATGTGTTGACCTTGAAAAATAAGGGAGTAGAAGAAGTGTATCCAAGTGGAGTGAGGAAGTACCTTTTGTGTTTGGCGCGCGGGACCGTGATAATGCGCCTCGATTTTTTCCTTTTCTATCGCCCAGGTTATTTTCCGTGTGACATATAATATTTAATATACATAATAGTGTACCTAAGGATCGATTAGAAACGTTGTTTGATTTGTTTGGACAAAGTTTATAGGTATATTTTTCACACTCTATATGTCTTGTATAATGGACGAGTGGATGGTGGATTTTCTGAACAGAACGCGCCAACCAAACAGAGCTTTATGGATATAAAGAGGGACTTTTTAGAACAAAAGGAACATTGATTGTCTTGCTTGGACACATCGGTTCGCCATCAGAAGAAGATCTTCAAAGGTAAGTGATTTATTTCCTCTTTTAATGACTTTTGTGACAGCCGTGCTGGTTATGTTTTTATGCTAATGCAGGAAGTACACGGGGCGCTGTCCTCAGACAATCAAATGTTCTGCTTTTGCTGTGAAGCCTTTTTGAAATCTGAATACGCTGTGAGATTGCTGAGATTCTAAACTTTTGAAGAGTGTGCAACACTTGTATTTTCATTAATGTTTGAAATTAGTATTTCTGTAATTTGAATTTGGCGATCTGCAATTTCACCGGATGTTGTAGATGTGGGACATGACCGTCCCACCTAGCGCAGAGAGGTTAACTTCTTAGGGAGCGGCAGCAGAGGTGACGGATTTGGAGAGTCTGGCGTGCCCAAAGTAGAATGCCTGCCACTCAGGCTCAGAAAATAGGATATGCACATAATTAGTACTATTGGATAGGAAACACTCTGAAGTTTCTAAAAGTGTTAACATAATGTCTGTGAGTATAACAGAAATGATATAGCAGGCGAAAACCCGAGGAAAATCCATCCGGAAATGCAGTTTTTGGTACCCTTTGCTCTGTTTGACACTCTCCCCATTGACTTCAAGGCAATCCAGCTCCTGGATTGCAGTACCTATGGCTTCCATTAGATGTCAACAGTCTATATACAAAGATTGGGAGTGATTGGAGTAAGAGGAATGGTTGGGACCAGAAAATGGTCAGGGGACCTGAAATGTCAACAAGATTTCTCGGGAGTGAGTCTGGCTATCGCTAATATTCATAAAAGGATAGCTAAGGATGCATTATAACTGGTATTTGATTTGTTTAGGAAAAGTTTATAGGTATATTTGAACGCGTTCTCTTCACGTTTCAATGGGCCATTCGACATTGGATTTTCTGAACATAACGCGCCAACCAAACGTAGATTAACTACTTACGGAGTGGTGGGGCACTAGCGTAGTCATCAAAAGCTCTGCTTCTTGGCAATATCACAGCGTTGTCAGATTTCAAAAAGGCTTTACGGCGAAAGCACAACATTTGATTGTTTGAGGGTAGCACCTCCAATATTATTTTCATTAGCATAAATTCATAAACCATTGCGGTTCACACAAAACACATTTCACAGCGAAAACAAATCCCTTACCTTTTGAAGAACTTCTGCTGAGGGCTTCCCAAGTGTCCAACGAAGACATCCAATGGTTCTTTTGTTAGAAAAAGTAATTTATTATATCCATAAAACTCTGTTTGGTTGGCGCGTTATGTTCATAAAATACAGCGTCCACTCGCCCATTGAACCGTGAAGAGAACACGTTCAACCTATACCTATACCCTTGTCCAAGAACAATCAAACATCATTGATAATGTATCCTTAGGAACACTTTTATGTATATTTACTATAATATTTCAACCGGATTATAATCTGGACGATAGGAAAGGAAAAAACCACAGCGCGCGAGCCCGTGAACGCGCATCCTCTTCTGTTTACATCCGATGACTAGTTCGAAATTCTTCTTCTATTACCATCGAGAGAAACTAAACATCACCAAACACTGTCTAGAGACTGTTGACATCCAGTGGAAGCAATAGGTACTGCAATCTTACTCCCGGAAATGGCTGTTTTCAATAGAGAGGGGTTCAAAATGAGGCAATGTGTCAAAAACACTTTTTCCAGGACAGAAATTCCTCTGGTTTTTGCCTGCTATATCAGTTCTGTTATACTCACAGACATTATGTTAACACTTTTCGAAACTTCAGAGTGTTTCCTATCCAATAGTACTAATTATGTGCATATCCTATTTTCTGGGCCTGAGTGGGAGGCATTTTACTTTGGGCACGCCAGACTCTCCAAAACCGTCACCTCGGGAGCCGTTCCCTAAGAAGTTAATGGATATAATAAATTACTTTTTCTAACAAAAGAACCATTGGATGTCTTTGTTGGACACTTGGGAAGCCCTCAGCAGAAGTTCTTCAAAAGGTAAGGGATATTGTAGGTGCTATCCTCAAACAATCAAATGTTGTGCTTTCGCCGTAAAGCCTTTTTGAAATCTGACAACGCTGTGATATTGCCAAGAAGCAGAGCTTTTGACTATGCAACACTTGTATATTGATGAATGTTTAATAATTCAACTTTTGGATTTTTGAATTTGGCGCCTTGCATTTCACCGGCTAGCGCCCCACCACTCCCTAAGTTAAACCATAATAAAAACGTAAAACACGTAGTTACGTTCTAGTTGCGGGTCCAGTTCTGACATTATGTGTCGGCCTAGCTGAGGCGACCCCGAATCCTGAGTTTCGGCTCGATAGGTCATTCGGAGCCCGAGCAGCGACCTTAATTGGTGCTGAAGTCCACGTTTTCCGGGCGTTGCTACGGGGTCCATGAATGAGCAATCGGACAGAAATGTTAGGGTCCGTCTCTATGGGCCGAGGCGGTTTCAATGCACCTAGTCTTGTGACTCTGGGACTTCTAGAAATTTTGTCATTTTCACGATGTTAAAATGAATACAAAATATTGCAAATGTACGTGTCTGTTTCTCGGCCTGAGAACCTTCTAGAGCCCCATAACTCACTGTGCACAATCGACATAAGGTCTAGAATAGGTTTCTAAAGTTTCAGAAGTTTGATAGTTCGAACAAAAGCAACTATTGCAGGCAGTGTGTGTCTGTAAGCCCCTCACTGTGTCACTCCCCATTGACTGTGTGTGTGTGTGATTTCAGAAAATCACAGAAATCACGTAGAGCTCCGAAACCCACGTTAACGGATTCGTCTGAACACGCCGCAACTGGATCTATAACTTTTTTGGGGAAAAACTCATTTTTTTCAACATTACCAATTGTACATTTTACGATTTCTCGACAATTACAATAGATAAATGGCTGGTTCTTTTTTTCCTTACACCATAGGTTCATGTACTTTGACGTGAAGCTGTCAGATTAGCGCTCTATTTCCGTTTTTGACCATTAATCCCAGAAAATGGTCCTTAACTCAAAAAAACGTGAGTCCCTGACGCCATCTTGTTTCGGGGCTAACAGCCCATTTGGCCAAACCCATGCTCACCGAGTTTCGTATTCGAAGTCTTTTCCGTTCAGGAGAAATGGCCATGTCAATTAGGTGTATGTTTTGTACATTTGCAATATGAAGCCATTCGCCATCTGGTGGAATTAACCGGAAGGGCGTAAAAATTACCAAAATATTAAATATTCAACGGACACCGAATTTCCGAGAGACTTCGTTCAATGACTTCCCAGGGGATCTGGCCCTGGGACACGGCCCAAGTCGGCCTATTTTAGAAACATTCGCGGACGTCTAGTAAGGGACCGTACATTTGCAAAATGCAGATCCTCATCAAACATACAGCAAATGCCATTCATGTCTCTTATGTAGGTAAAGCCCCGCCTTATCTCAGCTCACCCGTCACCATAGCAACACCCACCCATAGCACGCGCTCCAGCAGGTATATTTCACTGGTCATCCTCGAAGCTAACACCTCCTTTGGCCGCCTTTCCTTCCTGTTCTCTGCTGCCAATGACTGGAACAGATTTCAAAAGTCACTGAAGCTGGAGACTTATATCTCCCTCACTAACCTTAAGCATCAGTTGTCAGAGCAGCTTACCGATCACTGCACCTGTACACAGACCATCTGTAAATAGCCCACCCAACTACCTCATCCCCAGGTAGCCTAGTGGTTAGAGCATTGGACTAGTAACCGAAAGGTTGCAAGATTGAATCCACGAGCTGACAAGACAGTTAACCCACTGTTCCTAGGCTGTCATTGAAAATAAGAATTTGTTTTTAACTGACTTGACTAGTTAAATAAAAGGTACAATATCTTGTTATTTTTTTTGTTCTTTTGCACCCCAGTATCTCTACTTGCACATCATCATCGGCACATCTATCACTCCAGATTTCAAGCATCTGGTCAGCACTGCCTGGCTTTGAGTCAACAGATTCTAACAGTGGTGATGAATGATGTCTTAGGCCAACCAGAACACAGGCAGTAAAAGGTAGTAAATATGAACTTCTAGTGACAGTAATCACACATAAATCAGCATCTCCAAAACAGTTGGATGAATGGTCAAAAACTTTTAAGCATCCACGAGACGTGGTTATCAGAGTTGTGCAGGTTCCGTGTGAAACCAACAACATTATTAGTTCAGTAAAAGAAAAATCTAGTGTATGTCATTATTACAGGATTTCTGGTCACTGGCAACGAGAATGTCGGAAAATAAAACGTGATTTTATGAGAAGTGGCCAGGAGAATAAGGGTCCGTCTAAGGGAAAATGGAAACAAGACAACAGCCCCAATGACACAGAAATTTAAGAAGCTCTCTCCGGCTCAACAGCATTTGCTGGATGCTGTGGAGGTAAACTAATAGACTCCCTCTTACGTCCCATCTCATCTGGTGTACATGTGAAATCGGATGGAAAAAATGTGAACATGATGGTTAACAACTTTGCAGTACATTTTTTTTATATATACTGGTGCTGAAGTCACTGTATTGCCCATATCTTATGCAAAACATGTATGTACTCAGTACATGGGCAAGAACATGAGAGCAACAGGAGTGGGGTGGGTGGAGACGAAGACAGATATGAAACAAACCAAACCATTATCAATTTGTATTGGTTCAATGAAGATTGATGCAGGAATCTACTGTTCAGAAGCATTCTATTTGGACTACAAAGAAAAATGAGTGTTGAACTTTGGATATGGAACCAGTGTGCTTGACAGGTGTTGCCCCACCTTGCACAAAACAATATCCCATTAGCAAGGAAGCTATGGACGCTACTAAAGTAATGAGTGAAGATCTATGGACATGGGTATAGTTGAAAAGACACTATGTAATCCAGCTACTCTGATGTATCCTACAGCTACCACATTACTTGAATACGACTGTTGTGAGTTGGTTTTGGATCAGCTCTCTGATGGGTTTATAGAGTAATTTGTTGGAAAACCCTGAGTTTATCTTATACACAGACGGTTCAAGCATTGTGGAGGAGGGTGTGAGGCAGGCTGGGCATGGGTAGTCACTACAATGGACAATGTGATGATACCAGGCACGTTAGATTTGAGAAAAGCAGACATTCACTTTATGAGTGACACAATGCTTAACTATTGCATACTCTCTAACGGGGAATAACACCCGAGGGGGGACATGACGTAGTGCCAGGACAGTGGGTGATGGTAAAAAAATATGTGACAGACACATTAGGGCCAAAATGGGAAGGTCCTTATCAAGTTTTGCTCATAACAAGGTCAGCAGTAAAATGCCTGGGAAAATCGTGATGGATACATGCCATTCATTGCAAGGTTGTCCATGTTGATGACAAAGCGGAGCCTGGAGACTAAAGAACTGATTGATTAACAATTGGGGGCCAATCTCAGGTGAAGAAGCACAGTAAAATGATCAGAACCTGATAAGCTTGCATGTTGTATACAGCAGTCGTCATATTAGGGATATCTAGGTGAAAAGTCCAAGGTTTTCCTGAAAATTGGGACATGCTTACTTAGGGAAATCTATGTGAAATATCAATTTCTCATGAAACCAGGACATGTTTCTTTCACTTTTTTGTTTCCTTTGTTACAGGTTATGAGAAACTATCGTCTGAGGCTGCAGCAATATCCCTTGACTGTACCTGAAACGATACAAGATCACCAGTGAAGTGCAACTAGTGGAATGGAAGAAGCATTCCTCACTACTGTCAGAAAATAATTTTTAATAGTTATCTATGTGGGACTGATACCAGTGTGGAAGAGCTGGTCACTTTTAAAGGACTTTGTGAATGATTATCTTGACAAGAGGATGATTGAAAATTATTGTCTGGCAGACACCATTCACATCAAGGGCAGGTATTCCATTAAAACTCGTTTTTCAACCAGTTCATCAAAGTTAAGTGATTTTATATTAGCGATTTTATGCGTTTTGTGAGACCCGTGTTGGGTTATGGATTTATGCTAATGCGTAAATATTAGAGGTGCTACCCTCAAACAATCAAATGTTGTGCTTTCGCCGTAAAGCCTTTTTTAAATCTGACAATGCTGTGATATTGCCAAGAATCAGAGCTTTTGATGACTATGCAACAATTGTATATTTATGAATGTTTAATAATTCAACTTTTGGATTTTGAATTTGGCGTCTCACATTTCACCGGGTAGTGTCGGGAGTAGCGCCCCACTGCTCCCTAAGTAGTTAATTACTTTTACCTAAGTGTATGTAAACTTACGACTTCAACTGTAATTGGCATCCTGTTCCTTTGTTCGGTGGAGAGAAACTGAGGACAGGGGAAATTGAACATCTCCCTGTCAGATCGGTGGGTGTAGCTGGTGTACGAAGTCAGGCGCAGGAGAGCAGAGATGAGTGAACCAACCACACTTTAATAGACAGCACAAGGTAAAACCATAAATCCAAAGTGCAAAAGTGAACGGTTGCCACAGAACACGGGTGAGAAATAGGCACCCGGCAAAAACCAGCCGGAACAATACCGACCTGAACAAACATTGAACAATCAGACACAAAGACGTGGGAAACAGAGGGTTAAGTACATGACACTTAATTTGGGAATTGAAACCAGGTGTGTGGGAACAAAGGACAATACAAATGGAAAATGAAAAGTGGATCGACGATGGCTAGAAGACCGTTGACGTTGACCGCTGAACGCCGCCCGAACAAGGAGAGGGACCAACTTCGGCGAAAGTCTTGACACTCCCACCCAGCATAACATCTTGATTTGTCCCTCTCAAATAAACCTATTTTTCTCCCCGATTTGCTTTGGAGTTTGTGTTATTGAAGAATAACATCAACTGCTAACAGGTAGGAGTGAAAGCTCTGCTTTAAAGACCAGTTGTATGGGGCGGGGCATAGGGTGAATTTTTCCATAGACGCTGATCTAGGGTCCGTTTTGCATTTACCCCACTAATCGGGGAGGGGAAGCTGATCCTAAATCTGTAAAGGAAACTACAAGATGGGCTGTCAGTGTCTCGATAGTCTGTCCTTGCCTTCAACTGAAAATATGTCTGTGTATGCGCATCCCTGTGTATGCCGTTCCTCAAGTGCGGTTTCTTTTGCTACACTGGGTCCACACTCACAGCCAATCAATAGTAGATCCCACTAGATTTCTGTCCCATAGGTCTCTTATCTTCTTACCTCCCTCTCCTGTTTCTGTGTGTGTGTGTGTGTGTTTGTGTCACAGGGTGTGTATTTGGGCATTTATGTGTGTTCAAACAATAACAATGCACACATACACGCACACACACACACACCCAAAAGGGTAATATGGCTGTCCACATAGGAGATCCCTTTTTGGTTCTTGGTAGAACCCTTTTGGGTTCCATGTGGAACCCTCTGTAGAAATGGTTTTACATGAAACCCAAAATGGTTCTTCCAAGGGTTCTCTTATTAGGACAGCCAAAGAATAATTTTCTAAGAGTGCAGGGGACTGTCACAACCATATAGGGCACCTTTGCTTCAATTTATCTGTGTCCTTAGTCTCATTCTGGGCTCTTGCCCTATTTCTCCCTCTCCATCCCTCTGTCACTCTTTTTTATATTCTCTCCATCTCTTTTCCTCTCAATATTCTCCCTCTTTGAATTACATTTTTTTATTTTATTTAACCTTTATTTAACTAGTCAAGTCAGTTAAGAACAAATTCTTGTTTACAATGACGGCCTACACCGGCCAAACCCGGATGGCGCTGGGCCAATTGTGAGCCGCCCAATGGAACTCCCAATCGCGGCCGGTTGTGATACAGCCTGGATGTGTGGACCCTCTACTGCTCTCTGTCCTGGTTTCCATTAATACTTACACAGCTCTCTTCCTCCATCTAGCCCTCTCCCTTTCTCTCCCCCTGTCCCTGTCTCTCTATCCATCTCTCCATCTTCCTCCCTCTCTATCTCCATCTCTCTCCTTCCCTGGCTCCCTCCTCGGTTGCTCCCCTTCTTTCTGCCCCTCCTCCACCTCTCTCTCTGACTCATTCAGTCTTTGACCCCTGAAGTCTTCATCTGTCTCTCTATATCTCTCTCACTTTCTGACACCCATTTTTATTCTTCTCTTGTCCCCTCTTCCATGGCTGCGGGAAGATGATTTGGGTTGGGGTTGCTGACGAGTATTTATTTATTTAGTATATATACAGTATATTCATTTTTATTGCGATTTATCAGGAGTGCTGCAGCTATGCCCTCCTATTTCCTATTTCTCTCTCTCTTTCCATCTCTCTCTCCTGAGGGACATAGGCCCTGTGTTGGCTCGGCTGTGACTCACCTGCGTTTGTGTGCGCGTTTTTGTTTGTTTGTGTGTGTGTGTATGTACATGCGCTTGTGCACACACAGGCATGTGTGTGTTTGCACGCATGTTTGTATACATGTGAGTGTGTGTGTGAGAGAGAGTGTGTGAATTAAGGTTTAATACTTTCCTGGTATTTAATTTTTGTTGAGAATAAATCACTTTTCTTCTGGGTAACCCGGTATTTCAGGAAATGTTGTTCTAAAGCATAAAACCAATGGACAGAATCATGAAGGAAGAGCTCAAGATTAAATTGTACTGCAGCATGTGGTGGAACAGTCTGGCAGATATGGTAGATATTGTGTGTAGCACAATGCTGTTTGCAATGGCATGGTAGGAGAACCCGTTGCTCGCAGTAATTTCTGCTCATTTCATCCAGTGATGCGTCGGCTTGAGGTAAGACTGCATCGTTCTAGGACGCATTGTTGCTAACTCCCCCCCCCATTCTGCCTCGGTGGCATTTGTTTTAGTGAAGCTCTGCTACACAGCCAACATTTGTTTTAATGAATAAAAGTAGGTTGGCCTACCGTACCTGTAGCTCAAAAGATGAGGCCAAGTTTGTTACCGTAGGCCAACTAACTGCATTTTAATTATATTTATTTATAGTGAACTAAGCAAGTCAGTTAAGAACAAATTCTTATTCACAATGATGGCCGGTCAAACCCTAACCCAGACGACGCTGGGCCAATTGTGCGCCGCCCTATGCAACTCCCAATCACGGCCGGTTGTGATACAGCCTGGAATAAAACCAGGGTCTGTAGTGACACCTCTAGATGACCGCTGCACCACTCGGGAGCATTTCAAGGTTGCGTGTACAGTTTCAGCATAAACAACATATAGTAAATACGATCGGCTATGCAACTCACACTTAGCGTTAATGATTGATAATGCTGATAGCTGTCACGCCCTGATCTATTTTACCTGTCCTTGTGCTTGTCTCCACCCCATCCAGGTGTCGCTCATCATCCCCTGTATATTTATCCCTGTGTTTTCTGTTTCTCTGTGCCAGTTCGTCTTGTTTGCCAACCAGCGTTTATCTCCTAGCTCCTAGTTTTCCCAGTCTCTGTTTTTCCTAGTCCTACTGGTTTTGACCCTTGCCTGTCCTGACACCGAACCCGCCTGCCTGACCATTCTTCCTGTCCTGACCTCGAGACTGTCTAACACCCTGTACTGTTTGGACCCTGACCTGGTTTATGAACTCTCGTCTGCATTTTGCCTACCCCTTGTACTATAATAAATATTGGAGCTCAACCATCTGCCTCCTGTGTCTGCATATGGGTCTCGCCTTGTGCCCTCATAATAGCAGAGCAGACAAGGCCTTGAGAAGCCAGATTTAGCTACTGCATATAACATTTCATGTCATGCTGTTCTTATAAATCATTGTTTATAATATAGCGGTTTCTCGCAGTTATTTATCCCGGTAAATGGGAGTGTGTTTGGGAGGGAAATCTTGGTAACCTGGTTCCCGGTATTAAACCCTAGTGTGTATGTATGTTTATGTATTTCATGAAATTAAGAATAGAACTAGGGTAAAGGGGTGTTTTTTGGACAGAACCAAGTTATACAATTTGAAAGAGCTTGAGACATTATTCCATACAGACAGTGATCCCAGAGAGTGATCCTCCGCAGGGTCACACGCAACTTGTCCCCGCTCCCCTCCCCCAACCCTGCACGCCCCCTCACCTGGTGTGATGGACACCCCGTTCCCATTGACCACGGGAGGGCTGCTTTCCTCCTCTTCCTCAGGCGTCTCCAGGCTGGCTTGCTGCTGCATGTTTCTGACCGACTGGTTCCTCTTCCTCTTGCCCTTGGTGCTGGGCCGGGCTCCGGGAAGCAGCGCCTCACTCACATTCAGTGGAGGGGCCGCCGGACTGGGCTCGGCTGGGGGCTTGGGAGTACCGTATAAGTTCTCTGGAGAATGGAAAACGAATGCACAACTGAGTAAGTGAGGTGCAGGCCGGCAGCACAAAGGTTACCTTCCTCAAGGCACAGTAGAGAGAGAGAGAGATTTCCCATGCCAATAAAGCCCCATTGAAATAACTAGAGAGAGAGAGAGACCAAGTGGTGGAGCATCCAACATATTCCTCATTGCCACTTCTTCCCTAACCAACTCTTACCCTAAGTTTAGAACTACACATTTCAAGGCTGCTTTAAGATATTAACTCAGAGACAGATCGAGCCCCGCTCAGGTAATACCTCCCATCCTCTCTAAGCGTTATAGCTGTAATGTTGTCTATACTACCAGGGGTGTTGTCTGTTGTAATCTTCTACCCATTCGTTTGAACTCCACTTGTAACGTCTGCTTCCAACTCACTCTCAAATACGTAGATCCCCTGAACGCAGCTCACTTTCCAGACCACTTTCCAGCTCGCAATCTCAGACACATAGATCCCCTGAACGCAGCTTACTCTCCAGATCCCAATCACCTGAATTCTGATCACCTGTTCACACACCTGTATGTAATTATCACACACTATTTAGTTCAGTTATTTGCACCCCATCATTGTGAGGTATTGTTTGTTTTGTGACACACTTCTATTCAGAGCGCTGTGGTTCCCGTAATTTAATCCTCCCGTGCATGAACGTTTTTACCTACCTCACTAACGACGCCTGCCTGTACTTTAGCCTATTGGATTTCCTGTTATCAACCTATTGCCTGATCTCCCGGACAACGTTAAGAGCCTTTTCCCTGCCTGTACTGTTGCTTTTTTAGACCCTCTGTGTATGACCTTCTGCCTGCCCCTGGACCCAGCTACCTGCCTCCTCCTGTGGTCCTTTGCAAATAAACACCTGCGCTTGAAACCAGCTCTCTGTCTCCCATCGTGTTCATTACACCACTCTTAGATCTACTATTGTTAGCTCAAAAGAGGAGCCCACTGTGTCATGCTCACCCAGTGCTTTTTAGTTTATATGTTAATTCCAAAACCTTTAATATCCCAGCGGTTTTCAAATCATGTAGAGAGCTTGCAGGAAAGCAACCAAAGCCCATGTAAGTCAGTTTATAACATTCCATCATTGGTTACTCTGAGAATTCCTCATATTGACATTGGAATTACTTTTTCAAGGTTAGCACAATAGGGCCTGAGCCCGCAGCCAATTTCTTCTCCTTCCTCACTACTAATAGGGATATACCAAATGTGCAATCTTATAACCATACCACTATATCAATATCAACGATCAGACATGGCCTGCAACCACCTATTGAATGTAGCTTGTTGGAGTTGGAGTTTCCATATGACTTTAATAAAATTGTAAAGGACTTGGGTTGATGCATCTGAATATTAGGAGCTTACTTCCTAAACTGGATTACATCAAGATCTGGGCTATGCAGACACATCCATAAATCCTGGTATTGACTGAAACTTGGATCTCTGGGGACATTCTGGACTCTGATATTAATATTGAGGGTTATTGGGTAGAGGTGGTGGAGTGGACATTTTTATCAAAATAATGATCTGTCTCTTCACTGAAATCCACTTCCCTTGCCAAAGAATGTGAGATACTATCTTTAAGCCATTGTCTGGGGAAAAATGTATACATAACTGTTATAGGGGTCTACCTTCCTCCCTCAGCTAACCTTTGTGTACTCAAGGAGTTAACCAGTTTGTTTGTCTTATTTTACTAAATAAGACGCTATTATCCTAGGTGACCTGAATGCAGGCTTCAGACAATCTAAAAACCATGTATACTGATCTAAACTTAACCCAGCTAGTGACTAAGCCTACATGGCCCAGCCCTAGAGATCCTTCAAAGTCAGCTCTGATTAATCATATTTTATTGAATACACAGAATAAATATGTTTCTCCATGTGTCTTTGCCCAAGACATTAGTGACCATTGCCCAGTTGTTTATGTGAGAGATTTGAGAATACAAAAATTGAAGCCTTTAAAAACTTCAGTGAACAGGATTTTTCAGCTATCCCTGAACCTGATTTAGAATTGAGCCTTTTTGCAGATGTCTTCAATACCATTGTGGATAATCATGCTCCCTTCAAAAAAGTAAGAGTTAAAGGCTGATTGAATGCCTGGAATACTCCGGAATTGTCAGTCATTCATAAAATTGATGATTAGTGGGTCAAGGCCAGGAACACAGGCTTTGTCCTGGACTGGCAAGCTTTTTAGCAACTGAGGAATCATTGTGTAAAACAAATCAGAAAGGCTAAATCTGAATATTATGTAACCACACTTTCAGATTGTAATAGGAACCTGGGAAAGTTCTAGAAAACTGTCAAATCCCTGAAGGGTTCTACTTCTTCTTCTCTGCCACAATAAATGAATTCAGACACTGGCCACATTACGGGGAAAGAAATGCCATCATTAAAGCCAGAGTGTCTATTGTATGTATGTGGATGACTCAACTTTACACGTCAGCTACTACAGCGACTGAAATGACTGCAACACTTAACAAAGAGTTGCAGTTAGTTTCAGAGTGGGTGGCAAGGAATAAGTTAGCCCTAAATATTTCTAAAACTAAAAGCATTGTATTTGGGACAAATCATTCACTAAACCCTAAACCTTAACTAAGTCTTGTAATAAATAATGTGGAAATTTTGCACGTTGAGATGGCTAAACTGCTTTTAGTAACCCTGTATTGTAAACTGTCATGGTCAAAACATATTGATACAACAGTAGCTAAGATGGGGAGAAGTATGTCCAAAATAAAGCGCTGCTCTGCCTTCTTAACAACACTATCAACAAGGCAGGTCCTATAGGCTCTAGTTTTGTTGCACCTTGACCACTGTTGAGTCGTGTGGTCAGGGTGCCACAAAAAATAACTTAGGAAAATTGCGATTGGCTCAGAACAGGGCAGCACGGCTGGCCCTTGGATGTGCACAGAGAGCTAATATTAATAATATGCATGTCAATCTCTCCTGGCTCAAAGTGTAGGAAAGATTGACTTGTAGAGCTATTGACATGTTGAATGCACCGAGCTGTCTGTTTGAACTACATGGACACCCATGCATACCGCACAAGACATGCCACAAGAGGTCTCTTCACAGTCCCCAAGTCCAAAACAGACTACGGGAGGCGTATAGTCCTACATAGAGCCATGACTACATGGAACTCTATTCCACATCAAGTAACTGATGCAAGCAGTAAAATTTGATTTAAAAAGAATGATAAGAAAACACTTAATGGAACAGCGGGGACTGTGAAGCAACACAAATATAGGCACAGACACATGCATACACACATACACATCGATTTTGTACTGTACATATGTGGTAATGGTGGAGTAGGGGCCTGAGGGCACACAGTGTGTTGTGAAATCTGTGAATGTATTGTCATGTTTCAAAATTGCATAAACTGCCTTCATTTTGCTGGATCCCCGGGAAGAGTGGGGGGGGGGGGATCGATAATAAATACAAATACAAAATACAAATCACCATTTTATTTGAGTTGGCTATCTCTTTGAAATAACTTCTAAGCCTATTCACAATGATATTGGGCTGGATGCTGTTAGGGGAAACTTGCTGAATGATGCGAGAAATTATGGTAAAAGCTTTTCTTTTAAGCTATTTACAGAAAGAGAAGTGCTGGATGCTTGACTTCCAAAAGACTCCAAGAAATGCACAGGGGCTGAATAATTGGATCCTGGTCTGCTTAGTGTGCAGAGTCCATCATTTTGGCTAAATAACCCATATTTTTTATTTAACGTTGTTAAATCAACTCTTTTGCTGCCACTCTATAAGAGCGAGGATAGTAGTGATCTTAATAATTATGGCCCACTTCAAGGCTTCCTTGTCTAGCTAAGATTCTTGAATCCTTGGTAAATGTACAACTGCTCTTTGATTATCTAGGTGACAGAACTCAGGCCATCGTGATTGATGGGGTAAAGTCAGAATTTCTTGAAGTACATAAAGGTGTACTAAAGGGGTCGATTTTGGGACCTGTTCCATTAACTATTTATATATATACCATTGGTCTGTTAAAAAATTGTAAACTTTATAAATATATGCGAATGATACATTTATGTATGCTATTGCCCCGACTGTTGATCAGATAGCTATGCAGGAATCCCTTGCCGATTTTAAAACTTGTTCCAGGTCGCATTTGTAAATAAGAACTTTTTCTCAACTGGCCTACCTGGTTAAATGCATTTTAAATAAAAAATAAATAATAATAATAATAATAATAATATGGGCAAAATGAAATACATGTTGTTTTTAAACTCTCATAAGAATGTTTTAGATGAACTACATGTTCACTCATTAGATGGTTCTCCAATCGACCATATTTATGCATATAATGCATATAAATACATAGGCATTTGGATTTATATAAATTTGATGTTTAAAAAACACAGATTAGCTGGTTAAGAAGCAAAGATTCAAAGTCAGCTTTATCTTTTTCTTCCTTTAAGCTGTAGGAAGCAGATTATTCAGGTAACCTTTTTATCTGTTCTTGATTATGGTGACATTATTTATCAAAGTGCAGCTGCTACTACTCTTAAAAATGTGAATGCCAATTACCATAGTGGCCTTTTTGTTTACAAGGCCCTATTTTATAAACTTCCGTCGTATCTAACTTTTCTGTTGAAGTAGAGACACCTGAGTTGCTTAACCCGTTCACAGGATTAATTAACTCTTGAAGTTCCTAGGGTCTCCACCGAGCTAGGCAAATCTGCTTTTAGTTTTAATGTACCGTATTGCTGGAACAAGATTCAAAATACATTACATCTTGGGCTCCCGAGTGGCACAGCGGTCTAAGACACTGCATCTCAGTGCTAGAGGTGTCACTACAGACACGCTGGTTTGATTCCAGGCTGTATCACAACTGGCCGTGATTGGGAGTCCCATAGGGTGGCGCACAATTGGGCAAGCGTCGTTTGGGTTAGGGTTTGATCGGGGTAGGCCGTAATTATCAGTAATAATTTTTTCTTAACTGACTTGCCTAGTTAAAAGTATTGTTGGGGGATTTATTTGTGGGGGAATGTAACTGTTTTTCTGCGTGATTTGTGATTTTTTATTTGTACTTTGCGTGACTGTGTTTTTGAATTTTTGTGTGTATACAGTACCAGTCAAAAGTGGACACACCTACTCATTCCAGGGATTTTCTTTATTTTACTATTTTCTACATTGTACGATAATAGTGAATACATCAACACTATGAAATGACACATATGGAATCATGTAGTAACCAAAAAAGTGTTAAAAAAATCAGAATATATTTAATATTTGAAATTCTTCAAAGTAGCCACTCTTTGCCTTGATGACAGCATTGCAAACTCTTGGCATTCTCGAAACCAACTTCATGAGGTAGTCACTTGGAATGATTTCAATTAACAGGTGTGCCTTGTTAAAAGTTAATTTGTGGAATTTCTTTAGTTCTTAACAAGAATTTAAGCTTTCAGCCGATATAAGACACTTATATGTACCGACATTTGTTGTTACTCTAAAATCTGCGATCGTGACACAAAACGCTGCATGATTTACAACTGTCTCGTTGACGGGACGCCTATCCCCACCACTTGTTTTTGTAAAAAGTGTTGTCATGCTGAATGCACCGAGGTGTCTTTTTAAACTACTAGGACACAGCTCGGACACCCATGCATACCCTACAAGACATGCCACCAAAGGTCTCTTCACAATCCCAAAGTCATGCAAAGAATATGGGAGGTGCACATTACTACATAGAGCCATGGCTACATGGAAGTCTATTCCACATCAGGTAACTTATGCAAACAGTAGAATAAGATTTTTTTTTTAATAAAAAAGACGCCTTATGGAACAGCGAGACTGTGAAGAGACACACACAGGCACAGACATGCATACACATGATAAGACACGCAAACTACACATACGTAAAAATAGATTTTGTATTGTAGATATGTGATAATAGAGTAGTGGCCTGAGGGAACACACTGAATGTGTTGTGAAAAGTATTATGAAATGTAATGTCATGTAATATTTTAAATTGTATATAGCTGCCTTAACTTCTTAAGGAGCAGCAAGGTGCACTGACAACGCTGTGATATTGCCAAGAAGCAGAGCTTTTGATGACTATGAAACACTTGTATATTGACATTATGACATTACACTCCCGACACTACCAGGTGAAATGCAAGGCGCCAAATTCAAAATCCAAAAGTTGAATTATTAAACATGCATCAATATACAAGTGTTTCAGTCATCAAAAGCTCTGCTTCTTGGCAATATCACAGCGTTGTCAGATTTCAAAAAGGCTTTACGGCGAAAGCACCACATTTGATTGTTTGAGAGTAGCACCTCACATATTTTCCACATTAGCATAAATTCATATCCAGCTCGGTTCTCAAAATGTCAATTTCACAGCTAATATAAATCGCTTACCTTTCAAATAACTTCTTCTGAGGGCTTCCCAAGTGTCCAAACAAGAGAATCCATGGTTCTTTTGTTAGAAAAAGTAATTCATTATATCCATAAATCTCAGTTTGGTTGGCACGTTATGTTCAGCTACTCCACCAAGCATTGTCAGTCTACTCGCCCGTTTTACAGTGAAGGGATCGCGTTCAAGTTATACCTCTCATCTTTTCACAAACAAATCAAATATCATTAATAATGCATCCTTATGTATTCTTTTATGAATAATAGCAATCATATTTTACACGGACGGTAACTGAAACGTTATAAAAGGAAAAGAAAGCTGGGCGCGCTCACGTTCTCGTGAACGTGCACGTTTGTTTACCTTTTTCCCTTCCTGTAGTAATTCTTCTTCTATTAGGATCCCCTCAGGGCTTTTTCCTCCAGACACTTTCCAGAGACTGTTGACATCCAGTGGAAGCCATAGGTACTGCAGTCTAGGTCCTAGATAACGTTGAATCC